>CM076584.1:1326391233-1326910280 GCA_034641835.2 Pinus albicaulis | reverse complement strand
CATCACCTTTCGAGTTTTGGGAATTACTAGGCTGTCTCGTTAAAAAAGATCTTTCTGCTTCTGTGGTCATCCATTCATCGCTGGTCATCCATTCTTCTGAAGATTCATCGTTCGACGCAGAGAACTTTTCTTGGAAAGAAATAAACGCATTGTCTGAAGACGATGTTGAACTGCGTGCCGCCATGTTTCCCAAAGTTCGGGAAGATTTTCTGATTGAAATTTCACGATCGAAATCAATAATGCGAGAATGATCCCTCACAACTATAAATCTATGTTTCTATTTTACTTATATATAATCATATATAAGACTACAGACACACCGCTTTTGAAACGAAAAAGTGTACCGACGCACCTACAAAACGCGGAGATTAATTCGACAATATTCTTCAACGCCCCTAAAACCTTGAGATTTTGGAGCACGAGGTGATTTTGAATGTCCCCCCAATGAAATTATCTTGTTCCGGTTAATGTGTCATTTGATTAGGGGCATGGAGCAAGAGGGGTTTCTAATATATTAATTCTGAATTTAGGTTATTGCGATTTATAATGTATTAAAAAAAATTATTTAGATTATTGAGTTGAGTTGTTTAACCACCCCAATGCGTGTCTCATCATTAGTGAGTTTTTAGTGGCTGCCCATAAAGTTCTGTTCAAGTGTTAGTTTGATGTTTTGGGGAGGTCTTTAGTGTGTGATAGTGGTATTTGGAAGAAGTTTGTGTGGATTGTGTGACCAATTCCAATCTTAGTGTTATTTTTCTGGTGTATTGTTGGACACTGTAAAGATTGAGAGTTTTTGGGCTTCTGCTTGTGGGGTGGTGGTACTAGTATTTTGCAATCCTTTTATGGGGATGGTGGTACTCGTATTTTGCAACTCTCTTATTATGGTGATCTTGGGAGGGCATTCAAGGTATTGGAATATTGCATGGGCTGGATGGTATCAGGTTAGGCTTTGGTAGAGAACTTCTCCATTTTTTTTGTAGACATGTCAAAGGAGAGGGGGTGAGAGTGCAAGGGGGTGGGCATCTTGCCCAAACTATTGCTAGTGGAGTTAGAGAATATTCTTAGAGCTAGTGCTGCTTAGACAATATAGACATGGAAGAGGAGATAATAGAGAACCGTGCTCCTTCTTTGGTCATGTAGTGTAGGCTCTCTCCATGGAATGGATGACTTCTTAATTGCAAGGAATATAGGTCAACATGGATATCCTCGAGGATCACAGTTATGAGGACCACAATGAAATGGTGGCATATTCGAATGACATCCAATTTTCTCAATTTGAAATTCTGGAATAACTTCTCCTAACTCAGCAAAGATTGCAAGCGATAGAGACTTGGGTGGAACAAGTGGACTTCCATATATATGAAAAGAAAAACAAACATGTTGTACATTGGCCACCTTGAAATATAGTTGATTAGCTGTTTGCTTATTTTGTCTTTTTTTTTTTTTGTTAATATGGCTTAGGTCCCTCCACAAACAACATGTTAATTGTTAAATCTGATGCTATATTATATACTTGAGCTCTGCTTTCCAACAAATGTGGTAGGTAAGATGAGAAATACAAAGTATCTATGTACTTGTTTTGTATTTAGTAATAAATTAAAAGCGTAGTCTAAGGAGCCCGCGTTTTGACCCAAATTCCCGCCACGATTTTCAGAAAATCCGGCAAAAATTTGCTCAGAAACTTGTTTATAGTTGTTAAACATTTGTATTTTGAGTGTCCCAGGGGTTTTTGATAGTGCTGAATCCATTTCCACTATCAAAAATGGATTCCAAGCACTGCAACTACCTGATTTTTGCAAATTTAGTTGACCAGATTCCGGCGGATTTCTGCCGTCCGGGCCAAAACGCGGGCTCGGTAGACAACTCCTAAATTAAATGTTTTGATAAAAAAACAATATATGAAAACAATAAACTCAAAATAGCTTAGTCAACATTAAAACTTGTAGTAAAAATCATTATTCTAGAAATGATTTTTAATATATATATGATTATTAATTTAACTTCATTGTAAAGTTCACCAAGCTTATAGATTAGTAATTAATTTCTAATAATTAATAGATTTAAATGTGAAAATAAATAAATGTAATAAAGCCAAATGAAACGACATCAACTAATTCATATAAAAATATGAAAACATATTGATTTATTCAAGAGAAAAAACTAAGGTAAGCTATATATAAATCAAGAATTAATTTTTCAATACAACTAAGATACTAAAAATCAAAGTATGATAATATTCTAAAGTAAAATATAATTATTATATAAAAAAAACAAAAACAAAGACTAGCTAATTAGATATGTATATTTTATTAAAAAAATGGGATATATATATATATATATATATATATATATATATATAATGAACAAGAACATTAATCGAAAATGGGAATAAATAAATAATAGGATGACGGCAAAACACTCGAAAATGAAGATAATTAAGAGAAAAGGGAAAGGATTCAATAACTGCAAATCCTCTAGCCATCGTCTCTATTCTCATTATTAGGCCTTCTCTCAATTTCTATGGCCTCTCTTAACATCCCGTTATGTAAATGATTGATTCTAGCAATGACCTCGGCCCGTTTAAAATAGATGTAGTGTTTCATCCCCTTTCCATGCTCTACCAATTACGAGGGGTGAATCCTATAATGTTTGATGTCTATCTCATGTTCATAAATACTCTAATTTAGCAAGGACTAGTTTCTCCAATGTACTAGGTTCCACATGAACTTGTGATTAGATAAAAAACTTAAATATTTTTAAGGTACATGTTCTTTCACTAATCTAAGTGAGTTTCAAATGGTTTTTAGGGGCCTAATGGTGGAAGAAACCTTTTACTTAAGAATCCAGTGAATCTTTTTCATGGTCCCTTGGATGAAGGGAACATGTACCTTTGAAATCACATCACGAGATTCCTTCTTTATCCTCAGACATTTGCCAAATTGTAACAACCCAATGTGTGTCTCATCATTAGTGAGTCTTTAGTGGCTACTCATGAAGTTCTATTTAATTGTTAGGTTGATGTCTTAATGTCCCGGGGTGGTCTTTTATGCATTATAGTGGCATTTGGAAGAAGTTTGTCTGGAATTTCACCAATTCCAATCTTGGTGTTATTTCTCTCATGTAGAGCTCAAGAGTCTATAGATGGAGAGTCTCGGGGCTTCCGCTTGTGGGGTGGTGGTACTTGTATTTTGCAACCCTCTTACAATGGAGTATTGCATGGGTTGGATGGTCTCGAGTTCGGCTTTGGTAGATAAATTTTCCTTTTTTTGTAGACATGTCACAACACAGGGGGTGATAGTGCAAATGTGGTGGGCATCTTGCCAAAACCATTTCTAGTGGAGTTAGAGAATCTTCTTAGAGCTAGGAGTGCTTCGAAAATATAGATATAGAAGTGGAGATAACACAGAACCGTGCGCCTTCTTTGGTTGTGTGGTGTCGACTCTCTCCATGGAATGGATAACGATTAATTGCTAGGAATCCACCTCAACTTGGATATCCTCGACGATCACAAGTATGAGAATAACAACAAAATGGTGGCATATTCAAATGACATCCAATTTTCTCAATTTGAAATTATGGAATAACTTCATAGAACTGAGCAGAGATTCCAAATGATAGAGGGTTCATTGGAACACATGGACTTCTATATGCATGAGTAGAAACACACACATGTTGTACATTGGCCAACTTGAAATATCGTTGATTGGTTGTCTGATTATTTTGTCATTTTTTTTGTTAATATGGCTTAGGTCCCTCCATAAATAAGACGTAAATTGTTAAATCTGATTCTATGTCAAATTTGTTAGAGAGTCTAGAGATGGAGAGTTTCCAGGCTTCCGCTTGTGGGGTAGTGGTACTCATATTATGCAACCCTCTTACTATGGTGATCTTGGGAGGAATTTTGGGTGTTGGAGTATTGCGTGGGTTGGCTAGTCTCGAGTCACGCTTTGGTAGAGAAATTCTTCGTTTTTGTAGACATGTCAAAGTAGAGGGGGTGATAGTGCAAAGGGGGTGGACAACTTTCCCAATCCATTGTTAGTGGAGTTAGATAATATTCTTTTAGTGAAGAGTGCTTATACAATACAAACATAAAAGAGGACAAGTGATAGAGGCTTGATGGAAAACTTCGGCTTCCATATGCATGCGAAGCAAGAAAAACATGTTGCACATCTGCCACCTTGAAATATTGTTGATTGGTTGTTTGCTTATTTTGTAATTTTTTCGGTTAATATGGCTTCGGTCCCTACATAAATAAGATGTATAATTCTTAATCTCATGGTATGTTAAATTTGGTGCTATATACTCGAACTCTCCATCCCAACAAATCTTGTCGGAATGAGGTAAGACAAGCAGTAAAAACTATATATGTAATTTTCAATTTAGTAATATAAATTTAATGTTTGATTAAAAAAAATCACAAAAATAAATGGAAATGGCTTAGTCAAAAATAAAAACTTATAGTAAATATCATTATTCCACAAATGATACTCTTTATATATAATAATAATAATAATAATTATTATTATTATTATTATTATTTTAAGATCATTGTAAAGTTCAACAAAATTATTGATTACTAATTAATTTATAACAATTTGTAACAACTCCACTTACTGAATTTTTTTTTTCTATTGATAGAAATCAATGCTGGTGTAGTGCTATCCTACTACAGAATTTCAAGAAATGAATTACCTTTTCGGGTTTAATTAAGGTTACTCCCTTAATTATCAAAAAATATTCTTGTATACTTTTTCTAAATATCACATTCACATATTACCGCTTGTGTTATTTTTTCATCCACCATACAGTGGTTATCATGTTAAGAATATTTGTTCTCAACCTGTGCGAGTCATTTCCCTTCTCACTGTACTGATTCTTAATTTTTTTTATGATACTAACCTGTATCATTAATTCTACCTAAGAATTTATTTCTATTAAGAGAAATCATCCTCCCTTCATTCCCATATTTTTGAAAAAAAAAAATTGTGCGAGTTTGTTCTGATCCCACTATATTAACTAAGGATATAACTCTCTTATCCTTACTAAAATGTCAAAATCATGCCTATATTTATTTTACCTAAAGCTTAACACTATTAACCACATATATATTTAAACTTCAAAATCTTCTTTGCATTATTTTTCTTTCTCTAATAATATACAAAACAACTTGGATTCACATGACATAAATATATATTTATTGTATACCCTATATGATAATCTTGGAGTATATCTATTTAATATACTTATCTTACAACTTTGAGAAATATCCGTAATATGCACATTATGGAACCTTTTCTCTTCTACATATGAATTGTTCCCTCCATGCCTAATAACACGTAGGCCTCTCTTGGGACTAACATCTCCATTAATGTTATGTTTTATGAGCCACACACAAAATGTGGAAAGTTATCTTTACGTTCCTCCGGACGCAATTGATTTTATTTCTTTAAACGTTTATGGGAAATTGTGAGCCCAATTGATTTGTTGTTGTGTTTGTTAAGTGGGATGAGTTGAGATTTGACGTGAGTAACCTAAGATTATTTACATGTATTTATTAAGTGAACAGGACATACGTTGAATTTCCATGACACATGAGAATCTGGGTTTGGTCTTAGAATATTTGATGCAAACACACTCAAGTTCCACAACGCACCTACTTTTTACAACGAAATATACACACATCAGTGAATCAACTAGTGCACATGACAATAATTAAAATTTTAGAACCATTCTTCATTAAAATACATATTATAATAGAATAGGTTAGAACTCTCGTACTCGGGAGCGTGGCCCTTTACAATCACACTGATACAAGGAATAAAACTAGGGCTTGGTGTTATTCCTTTGAAAGAAAATATAAGTGGAACAAGACAACACTTGACTCACTTTTTGATGGCGACCACACATAGCCCTTTCTGTGCACATGTCCTAAACACATCTGGCAGGTCCTTTTGCCTCCCATTATGCAACTCCTCAATCTGCCTCTATAAATGAACTCAAATAAAAAAAAAATTCTTCTCTACCTCTCCCTTTTTTCCTTTAAGTTCTGCAACATTCAAGTTTTTCTATCAATTGTTCACAACTCCATTTGTAAACAACTCTTTGGTCTGCCCAATTTTTTCATAGCCCTACTCTAATATGACAAGTCTAGGGCTATGGAGGTTTCCCTTCTTCTCACTAACTCAATCCTCTATAATATAGTGATCTAGGGCTAGTTGGCTAGCCCACTTGACTACTACTTTAGTCCTTCAAAGTGTATACGTCCTTAGGCCCAGAATACCTACCCTTCTACCAGACTTGATTTCCTTCGAAAATACATGACTTAGGGATCTTCTTTGGAAGTCATCTAAAAACCCTCCAAATGTAGTTGGACTTCCATCAATTTTCCCTACCAAAATCACTATTCTTGTGTACCAATTTCTTGGTTTTCCAATATTATATGAAAAAATCTGAACTAATCCTCTTATCATCCTTGTAGCAGTTTGTAGAAAAATGAACTAGGGTCATAAATCATCCACTAACATTCCATTGAATAACTATTTATAGGATGCTTCAGATCTATGTCCATAACTGTACTTCCTGCCTATCCATTCCACATATGGCACATTTATTCTTCTAAATATTCTACTCATGTTCAACCTTCCTTTGGATTTTCTATCTCTACATATGGTTATGCAAACAATATTCCAAATATGTGGTATATATTTGAGAGATAAACCTCTCTCGAAGGGTAATGACCCCTCTACCTCTATGCTGATTTTTCACAATCTTAAGGGCGTACCATATGGACTGAACATGCTAGGAGGCCTCCCTAACTAGGGAATTATACTTCTATTCTAATTTTTTTAGAACAAACCCTATCCACCGAGAACGAAAAAAGAAACTCTTTCCTCCATAAGAGAATCAACCTAGCTCATATGGATCCATAGATTCTAGGCGTTTCGTTGACAAAATCTTTACTTGAAATTTATATATCCACAACCCTCAAACTATGGTTACCTTTGTCAATATTACAGATGTGGCTACTTTTTTTCTTGCCCTAAATTTTCATGGAGGCCCTCCCCCATTTGTGGTGGTATTATCACAAACCTTCCACCCTCCTAACCAGAAGAAGATAGGGTCTCAACCCCCTCTACTATTTTAAAATTTGATGAGGCCTTCTCACAGAAACACCATTGAAATCACATGTCCAAATTCTTATGAGTCACCTCTCTTGAGCTCAATCTGCCATAAGAGAACCAACAATATGCCATCCTTCTTCCTATCTTGAACCTATTAAAGTATGTGGCATTCTTGTGAACCCTCACACGATGATCTTGCTCTTGGTGAATGATCATGGCCTCCCTTTAACAACCCTTCCCAACCCTTTAATCTGACCTACATTAGGACTACATTTCTCCTAGCCTCCTTGATCAAAAGATATCCTCCTCACTTGATGTTCTTGTCTTCATACTAGGGCCTCCTATAACTTACAGTTTGTATCCAATTAGACCTCAAGAAATATAAATTTTTCCTTTTAATTTTTGTTTTATATTTTAAACTCCATCTTGGGTCCAAAACCCCTTCATTTGGGTCCTTTGGTGAGAAATTATTTTTTGAAATGTACTTAATTGATTCTCCGTATTCTAATTTTCCTTGAAGAATAAGTAAAGTGTCCTCATTCTTGCTTTAAAACTACATCTATGCTTGGCTCAAGGTATATTTTCATAGGAAAAAATGATTTTCTAGGTTAAGCAATCTTAAGAATGAGACAATTGTCAATTATCATTTTTATCTCTTAAAAATGCTTCTTCGTATTCATCTCTCAAATTTAACTATTTTCCATATTAACCTATCCACTCAATAAATATGCATACTTACTAATTATTTTAGGTGTAAGATAAAAAATTGTATTTTACCATTTTACTATTATAAACTATAATACCTCCCCACTACTAGTTGTAAATATAATTGATAAACTAAAATAAAGATAATGGAGATAGTTTCACATTCAACCTATGTTTTATAAAGAATTTGAGTACTAGTGTGAAGAACTGTTTATGATCCCACTTATTCTAGTAGTAAATAAGGATGTGATATAGGAATACTTGATAATAGGGTGCAAATATTTTTTAGAATACAACAATCATATAGCCAAATATTTAGGGACTTTTTGGAGGTAAGTGTGCAGGTGCACCATCGTTTGAAATCTGACCACCATGTTCCAACGATTCTCGAGGAGGAGGTGATGATCGAGGTAGAGGCATGTTTGCAAGCTGATCACCATGATCGAACAATTGTGGCATAGGTTGCGGTGGAGGTACTGTTGGAATATTGAAAATTCCAGAACAAAAATGGAGAGAATAATACTCTCCTCTTTAACATAGAGAAATATTAAAATTCCACTCACAGGAAACAGAGTTTCCAGACTTAAAACAAACTTCTATTCCTTAAAAAAAACTATTACAAATTCTTTCTCAATAGAGGGATTACAAAATGTGACTGCTTCAAACACAGTGCACAAAACTTCATTGTCTCATACAAAAAAAACACTCTGTCTCTCGAAACAACATTGTTGTGTTTTCTTTTCCCGCACTGCTGTGTAAATTACAAAAAAAATTCAATGCAACAGGCTCTCAGGCCTTTTGGATTTTATATGCTGCACATATGAAATAAAATGTTACAAACTATATAAAATAAAACTTTAAAAAAAATCTATTAAAAAAATAATGTCATCAGGGACCCATGTTACAATGCGCTTTGAACACGCGATCACAAAATTTAACTTCAGTCTAAACTTGCATCGGGTCGGCGACTTACAACAAAACAAATGACCCACCGAACTTCTAATTACCGATTACAAGCCGGATGCAATGAGTAATAAACTCTGTTGAATAACTTCGTCGAGTCCTGATCATATAAAAAAGAAAAGTGGTCCACTCAATCTTTCGATTGCGATTGGTAACCAGACGCGATTTTACAAAAAAAATACTCCATATAAAATGAGGTCAGGTCCAGATGTAAAACAAAACACACAGACCAAATGAAAACTCTGATGCGGATCAATAAATGAACGCGATGAATGAAGATTTAAATATAGTTCATAAGGCACGTCGGGTCCGTGACTTAACAAACATACAAGGACTTCCGATTCCAATTGAGAATCGGACCCGAGACCAACCACTAATTGTGGCACAAAATATATATCGGGTCCGCCATATGAATGTTGCAATCAGGCCATAATACAATGTGCTCCTGATTTCGATTCAAATTGCGACTGTTTAATATAATGCCGCGTGGTTTGTGGGACCACCCGCGGACCTTGGCATTCGGTGGACGGCGATTTAACATGGTTTTGTAATATATGTAAAATGTTCCTCTTGCGGAACTCGCCACATCAGCAAGACACTTGCTGTGAGGACCACAGCGTACATAAAAAATAAAATGCCCGCTTTGATTCAAAACATAATATCTCTGTGTAAGGAAAAAATAAAATACTTTGTTTTTCCAAAAACAGAGTCTGTCTTCAAACATAATGAAAAGACTGTCTGTCAAAAACGGACTGCGCCAATTCAACCAAGATCTGAAACTAACTGTTCAACAATTTTAGAAAGCGGCTGGAGGACATAAAACTGGAGAATAAAAATAGAAAGCGGCTCTGCACAGCCACTGTTGAAAGTAACATTTCAACACTCCCCCTTACTTTCAACTGCTGGCTTAGCAGTCATACCCAGGCATTTTCTCAAAAAATTGAAACTCTTCTGCCCCAATGGCTTTGTCAGAATTTCTGCAAATTTCTCCCGAGTTTTCCAGTGTTCCAAAATAATTTCACCATTGTTTACCAATTCTCTGCTGTAATGAAATTTTGTGTCAATGTGTTTCGTCCTCTTGTGAAACACAAAATTTTTAGATAATGCAATAGCTGAGCTATTGTCACAAAAAATCATTGTTCCTTTTGTCTGCTCTTGGCACAAACTCCTTAACATCCTCCTCATCCAAATTGCTTGACATGCTACTGTTGTAGCTGCCACATATTCTGCCTCTGCTGTAGACAATGCTACAATAGGCTTCTTTTTAGAAGCCCATGAAATGGCTCCTGAACCCATTTGAAAAACATAACCAGAAGTGCTCATCTGATCATCTACACTTCCAGCCCAATCACTGTCAATATATCCAACTAAATCTGAACATTTTGAAGTAGTATATAAAATACCAAACCTTTTAGTACCTTTAACATACCGCAAAATTCTCTTCGCTACTTGCCAATGTGCATCCTTTGGCTTCTCCATGAATCGGGAAATCAAACTAACAGCATAAATTATGTCTGGCCTAGTTGTAGTCAAATACATGAGGCTACCAACTATGCTCTTGTACAAGCTAGGATCAAAATCCTTGCTGCTTTCCTCTCTGCTGAGTTTTAATCCCATCACTATGGGAGTGATTGCTGCTTTGCTTTCCTGCATATGAAATCTTTCAAGCACTTCATTAACATATTTTTCATGTGAGATAAAAATCCCATTTTCATCGCGTTCTACTTCTATTCCTAAGAAGTATCTCAACAAACCCATGACAGTCATTTAAAATTCTTCTTTCATGACTGTTTTAAAATTTTCAATAAGGTAATCATCATTACCTGTGAAAATAACATCATCGACATATAAAACTACAATCAACATTTTACCATCTTTTTATTTGATGTAGAGGGTGGGTTCTCCCTCACACTTTTCAAACCCATTTTTCTGTAGATAGGAATCTATCCTACTGTTCCATGCTCTTGGCACTTGCTTCAGCCCATAAAGACCTTTATTCAACTTGCACACTTTGTGCTCTTGGCCTTTCTTTTCATAGCTGAGAGGTTGTTCAATGTAAACCTCTTCCATTAAAACTCCATTTAGGAATGCTGACTTCATGTCCATTTGGTAAACTTTCCACTTGTTTTGTGCTGCTATGGACATCACTTCTCTCACGGTTTCCATTCTAGCAAAGGATGCGAAAGTTTCCTCATAATATATCCCATTCTTCTGCTTATACCCTTTGACAACAAGTCTTGCCTTGTGTCTCTCTATTTTTCCTTCAGCATTACTCTTGGTCTTGTAGACCCATTTAACTCCAATGACATCTTTACCTTTTGGAAGTTCAACCAAATCCCAAGTCTTGTTACTTTCTATGGCATTAATCTCCTCATCTATAGCTTCTATCCATTTCTTATCCTTAATAGCTTCTTCAAAGTGGATAGGGTCTTCAACATGAAAATATAAAGCAAACAAAGAATTGATGCCTTCATTTGCTGCCTCTTGTGCATAAATGTCATTCAAATTTATGAAATTCTTACCTCTCTCATTAGGTGTACAAATGCCTAAGGAAACACTTGAATTTCCTCCTAGTGATGTGCTTGGAGAAGAACCTTCATTTCTCCTCAAGGGTGTGCTTTGTTGTTCTTGTGTTGGTTTTGCTATTTGGGGATGTATTTCAGCGAATTCATCATCATTTTCATCATGAGATAAATAGTGTTTAACATTCATTGTTTTCTCTATGCTTCCATCCCAAGCTTCTTCTTCAATGTACTGAACATCTCTGCTCACAATAAACTTCTTGGTGGATGGGTTGTATAACCTGTAAGCCTTGAATTCCTCACTGTATCCAATGAAAATACATTTCTCCCCCTTCTTGTCCAACTTCTTCCTTAACTGATCCGGTATGTGTGCAGAAGCCACACATCCAAAAACCTTCATGTGTGTGACACCTTTCTTTGCGCCACTCCATGCCTCTTCCAGCACTTTTTTCATCACTGCTTTTCTAGGGTACCCATTCAAAATGTACGCTGCATAATTTACAGCTTCAGCCCAATAATCACTAGGCAAATGCTTTTCCTTTAACATACTCCTCACCATGTCCATTATGGTTCTATTCTTCCTCTCGGCTACTCCATTTTGCTGTGGAGTATATCTTGTTGTAAAATTCTTATGAATACCATTTTCTCTACAAAAACGCAAAAAATATTTAGAGAGATACTCACCTCCTCTATCATTCCTTAGGACTTTGATGTGCAGCCCACTTTGGTTTTCCACAAGTGCTTTGAAATTGCCGAATATTTCAAACACTTCACTTTTGTTTATCAAAAAATAAACCCAATTTTTTCTTGTAAAATCATCTATGAATGTTAACATGTAGTGGCTGCTAGCAAGCGATGGATTTTTCATCGGTCCACACAAATCTGAGTCGACAATATCTAAGGGTGCCTTTTCCCTTATTCTTTTCCCGGAAGGAAAACTTTCTCTGTGTTGTTTCCCCAAGATACAACCTTCAAAAAGGCTGTCCAGTTTCTCTATCAATCGTAAACCTCTGACCATCCCTTTTCTATTCAACAGATTAAGACCTCCAAAGTTGAGATGTCCAAATCTCAAATGCCACAACCAATTTTCATCTTTTGGTTCACTTTGGATAGCCTCTTTTTCCACAGCTGCTTTCTCTTCACCATTCTTCAAATCTGCTCTCATTCTAAGAGGAAACATCCTATTCCTTGTCATCTTCACTTCAGCAATACTTTTTTTGCTAGCTGGTTTGTCCATGATGGTACAAAATTCATCTTCAAAAAATACATTATACCCCTTTTGAACAAGTTGTACAATACTTAAGAGGTGACACTTAATTCATGGAAGATAATACACATCTGCTATGGATTTATTTGCACCTTTCCTTTTTAAAACATTTACATTTCCTTTTCCCATAGAAGATACTTTGCTATTAGTTCCTAGTGTGACTTGTGACTTCACACTCTCATCTAAGATAGAAAACATTGCTATGTTTCCTGTCATATGGTTACTACAACCAGAGTCTAGAAACCATAAATCTTCATTCTTTTTTTTCAGCCATGTTACAAGCTAAAAATAAATTATCTTGGCTGATATTTTCTCTAGTGAAATTTGCACTAGTTCTACTTCCCATATCATGCTGCTTCTTTCTACATTCATTAGCATAATGACCATATTTTTTACAATAGTGACATTTCGGACATTGGACTCTATCATACCTTGTCCCGAGCATTCTTTGGTTACCACTTTTTTGGCCGCAGCTCGCCTTGATGCCCATTCTGACTTCGCCTTCAATATGTTTGGCTTGACTCCAGCTCCCTCCTTTTCTTTTTGGATTCTACCTCTTCCTCTCTTTTTCCTGTACTGTTCCCCTTCCTCTTCCAAAAAGACATTTGGGTCTTAAAGGCATGTTCCAGAGATGAGTTTTCACTTCTACCCAATCTTTGCTCATGAGTCATCAGTGATGCATGTAGCTCATCCACTGTGAACTTTGTGAGATCCTTAGTCTCCTCTATGGTGGTGACAATCACATCAAATTTTGAGGGTAAAATCCTCAGGAGTTTTTCCACAATCCTCTTATCTTCAAGAGTCTCTCCATGAGATGTTATTTGTGTGACGATTTGAATCACATGAGTGAAGAATGAGTCAATAGTATCTGACTCTTTCATACAGAGAGTCTCAAAGTCTCTCCTCATCAACTGAAGTCTTGTTGTGTTCACTTTTTCCATGCCTTGATAGGCTGTCTCGAGAGTTTCAAATGCTTCTCTGGATCTCTTGGCTACTACAATCCTCGAAAACACACTCTCATGCACTGCTTGATACAATAAGAAGAGAGCTTTGGAGTCTTTCTTCCTATTTCTTTTCAGCAAATATTTCTCTACCTGACTTAAATCTTAAAACTCTTCTTCATTCGCTGGCTCTTCAAAGCCATCCTCAAAAGATTCCCATAAGTCTTGGGAGACAAATAAAGCTCTCATAGTTATTGACCAGTAGTCATAATTTTTCCCATTAAATAGTGGGAGGTGGATATTTCCCATACCGACACCAGTGTTGGCTCCAGCCATTCTGCACTCTTAACTATGATTCAAAAAACACTTGACTGTGTATCTAAAATAGCCGACTATTCTGCAACAATTACACAATAAACTGTATAGAGAAATACCTTGAATTATTTTTGGCTGAGTCTTCACACTGCTGGAGAAGTTGCTACTACAAAGAACTCCTTTCCTTCAACTTCTTTGATCTTCAAAGAGCCTGGAATAGTTCTGATACCATGTCGGAATATTGAAAATTCCAGAACAACAATGGAGAGAATAATACTCTCCTCTTTAAGACAGAGAAATATTAAAATTTCACTCACAGGAGACAGAGTTTCCACACTTAAAACAAACTTCTATTCCTTAAAAAAAACTATTACAAATTCTTCCTCAACAGAGGGATTACAAAATGTGACTGCTTCAAACACAGTGCATAGAACTTCACTGTCTCATACAAACAAAACACTCTGTCTCTCGAAACAACACTGCTGTGTTTTCTTTTCCCGCACTGCTGTGCAAATTACAAAAACAATTCAATGCAATAGGCTCTTGGGCCTTTTGGCTTTTATATGCCGCACATATGAAAAAAAACGTTACAAAATATATAAAATAAAACTTTAAAACAAATCTATTAAAAAACTATTGTCATCGGGGACCCACATTACAATGCACTTTGAATGCGCGATCACAAAATTTAACTTCAGTCTAAACTTGCATCGGGTCCGCGACTTACAACAAAAAAAATGACCCACCGAACTTCCGATTGCCAATTACAAGCCAGATGCGATGAGTAATAAACTCCATTGAATAACTTCGTCGGGTCTGGATCATATAACAAAGCAAAGCAGCCCACTCAATATTCCGATTGCGATTGGTAACCAGACGCGATTTAACAAACAAACTACGCCATATAAAATGACGTCGGGTCCGGATGTAAAACAAAACACACGGACCAAATGAAAACTCCGATGCCGATCAATAAACAGACGTGATGAACTAAGATTTAAATCCAGTTCATAAGGCACGTCGGGTCTGTGACTTAACAAACATACCTTGGACTTCCGATTCTGACTGAGGATCGGACCCGAGACCAACCATTAACTGTGGCACAAAATATATATCAGGTCCTCCATATTAATGTTGCAATCGGGCCATAATACAATGCGCTCCTGATTGCGATTCAACTTGCGACTGTTTAATATAATGCCGCGTGGTCTGTGGGACCACCCACAGACCTTGGCATTCGGCAGAGGGCGATTTAACATGGTTTTGTAATATATGTAAAAATTTTCTCTTGCGGAACTCACCACATCAAAAAGACACTTGCTGTGAGGACCATAACGTACATAAAAAATAAAATGCCCGCATTGATTCAAAACATAATATCTCTGTGTAAGGAAAAAATAAACTACTCTGTTTTTCCAAAAACAAAAACTGTCTTCGAAAGTAATAAAAAGACTGTCTATCAAAAATGGACTGCGCTGATTCAACCAAGATCTAAAACTGACTGTTCAGCAATTTTAGAAAGCGGCTGGAGGACATAAAACTGGAGAATAAAAATAGAAAGCGGCTCTGCACAGCCACAGGTACAACCATATTTGCAAGTTGATTACCTTTTACGTTGAACTCTTGCGTAGGTCTAAGTTCATTTGAAATATTTGCAAGTTGATCCCCATGTACATTGAATTCCAGCCTATTGAGGGGACGTCAAATTTCTAGATCATGCAATGGATGATTCATGCGAATCATTTCCACCCTAGCAAGCATGTCCTTCTTATCTTCATTCTTGGCTTCCACCCTAGCAAGCAGAGATTTGTATTTTTCTAGAATTATATATTCACATTTACGAAAAGGTTGTGTACGACTCGTCTTCCCCTCTGTGGATAGTTGCAGTATTACCCATTCAAGGGGAGGTCCAATTTCCAGAGCATGCAACTCAGGATTTATGGCAGCCAATTCCTTGAAGGCTTCCTCCCTAGAAGCGAGAGCCTCATTAACTTCTATCTCAGAGTCATAAATATAACATCTGTTGTATTGTGGATAAGGTTTCCCTAGTTCCCCAATACGTGGACCACAAATACAAAAATGAAAATTTGAAATTGTCTGTCTGCAAACGTAACACATTCATTTCCAACAGCCACATGTCATGGTATTGCATCCACCTGAATTTATTATCAATGACTTGCAAACGTTACATTCTCTTATCACATCTTTCGCCATCCTCTCGTCAACTTTCCTACGAAGAGCAGTTTCAGCTGAGTTTTCATCAACCTGTTCACAGATTAGTGGTAAGTGACTCAGCCCCTTGCATTGGATACATGAAGATTTTAAACATTTAGGGTTTGGACAGTCCAAGACTTGTGCAAAATTCTCTATTTCATATGGAATGCTACAAAATGGACAATAAATTAAATTCTCAATTTTGGCTTCATCTAACGCGACTTGCGCCTGCCGATATTCATATCTTTCAACAACGTGATTTGGAATAGACTTACTAATATTTGACAAGGGAATTGATTCCTTGCACTCCTCATCAGCTGCGAAGCAAGATAGAGAGCCATGTGCCCTCACACCTGCATAAAGGATTTGATTAACCTACTTCTCTATACATTCAAAGAAAAATTGATGCCCATCTCCACACTGTACCACATTCTCACATTGAAATTCCCAATAGCAACATCTACATTCTACCCCTTCTCCATCCATTTCATCAAGTTGCAAATTCTCTGAAGTGCCAACTGTTTTACGAACCATTTCTTCATCTTTAATTATGGCCTCACCTTTCTCGTTTTGGGAATTACTAGGCTGTCTCGTTAAAAAAGATCTTTCTGCTGCTGTGGTCATCCATTCATCGCCTACTCTCATGTCTTTTGAAGATTCATCGTTGGACGCAGAGAAATTTTCTTGGAAAGAAATAGACGCATTGTATGAAGACGATGTTGAACTATGTGCCACCATGTTTCCCAAAGTTTTTGAATATTTTCTGATTGAAATTTCACGATCGAAATCAATAATGCGAGAATGATCCCTCACAACTATAAATCTATGTTTCTATTTTACTTATATATAATCATATATAAGACTACAGATACACCGCTTTTGAAACGAAAAAGTGTACCAACACACCTAGAAAACGCGGAGATTAATTCGACAATATTCTTCAACGCCCCTAAAACCTTGAGATTTTGGAGCACGAGGTGATTTTGAAAGTCCCCCAATGAAATTATCTTGTTCCGATTAATGTGTCATTTGATTAGGGGCATGGAGCATGAGGGGTTTAAAATATATTAATTCTGAATTTAGGTTATTGCAATTTATAATGTATTAGAAAAATTTATTTAGATTATTGAGTAGAGTTGTTTAACCATCCATTGTGTGTCTCATCATTAGTGAGTCTTTAGTGGTGGCTCATGAAGTTCTGTTGAAGTGTTATGTTGATGTTTCAGGGAGGTCTTTAGTGTGTTATATTGGTATTTGGAAGAAGTTTGTGTGGATTGTATGACCAATTCCAATGTTAGTGTTATTTTTCTGGTGTATTGTTGGACACTCTAAAGATTGAGAGTTTTTGGGCTTCCAATTATGGGGTGCTGGTACTAGTATTCTGCAATCCTTTTATGGGGGTGGTGGTACTCGTATTCTGCAACTCTCTTATTATGGTGATCTTGGGAGGACATTGAGGGTGTTGGAATATTGCATGGGCTGGATGGTCTCAGGTTAGGCTTTGGTAGAGAACTTCTCCCTTTTTTTTGTAGAAATGTCAAACCAGAGGGGGTGAGAGTGAAAGGGGGTGGGAATCTTGCCCAAACTATTTCTAGTGGAGTTAGAGAATATTCTTAGAGCTAGTGGTGCTTAGACAATATAGACATGGAAGAGGAGATAATAGAGAATTGTGCTCCTTCTTTGGTCGTGTGGTTCAGGCCCTCTCCACGGAATGGATGACTGCTTAATTGCAAGTAATATAGGTCAACATGGATATCCTCGAGGATCATAGTTATGAGGACCACAATGAAATGGTGGCATATTCGAATGACATCCAATTTTCTCAATTTGAAATTCTGGAATAACTTCTCCTAACTCAGCAAAGATTGCAAGCGATAGAGACTTGGTTGGAACATGTGGACTTCCATATGTATGAAAAGAAAAACAAACATGCTGCACATTGGCCACCTTGAAATATCGTTGATTGGCTGTTTGCTTATTTTCTCAATTTTTTCTTTTGTTAATATGGCTTAGGTCCCTCCACAAACAACATGTTAATTGTTAAATTTGATGCTATACTATTTACTTGAGCTTATCTTTCCAACAAATCTCGTAGGTAAGGTGAGAAATACAAAGTATCTATGTACTCGTTTTTTATTTAGTAATAAATTAAATGTTTTGATTAAAAATATATATATATAAAAACAATAAACCCAAAATAGCTTAGTCAAGATTAAAACTTGTAGTAAAAATCATTATTCTAGAAATGATTTTTAATATATGATTATTAATTTAACTTTGTTGTAAAGTTCAACAAGCTTATTGATTACTAATTAATTTATAATAATTAATAGATTTAAATGTGAAAATAAATAAATGTAATAAAGCCAAATGAAAGTACATCAACTAATTCATATAAAACTATGAAAACATATAAGAATATGAAAACATATTGACTTATTCAAGAGAAAAAATTAAGGTAAGCTATATATAAATCCAGAATTAATTTTTCAATACAACTAAAATACTAAAAATCAAAGTATGATAATATTCTAAAGTAAAATATAATTATTATATAAAAAAAAAAAACAAAAACAAAGACTAGCTAATTAGATATGTATATTTTATTAATAAAATGGGATATATATATATATATATATATATATATATATATATATATATATATATATATTTATATATATATATATATATATATATATATATATATATATATATATATATATATATATATATATATATATATATATATATATATATATATATATATATATATACATATAATGAACAAGAACATTAATCGAAAAAGGGAATAAATAAATAATAGGATGACGGCAAAACACTCGAAAATGAAGATAAGTAAGAGGAAAGGGAAAGGAATCAACAACTTCAAATCCTCTAGCCATCGTCTCTATTCTTATTATTAGGCCTTCTCTCAATTTCTATGGCCTCTCTTAACATCTCGTTATGTAAATGATTGATTCTAGCGATGACCTCGACCTGTTTAAAATAGATGTAGTGTTTCATCCCCTTTGCATGCTCTACCAATTATGAGGGGTGAATCCTATAATGTTTGATGTCTATTTGATGCTCATAAATACTGTAATTTAGCAAGGACTAGTTTCTCCAATGTACTAGGTTCCACATCAACTTGTGATTACATAAACAACTTACATATTTTTAAGGTACATGTTCTTTCACTAATCTAAGTGAGTTTCAAATGGTTTTTACGGGCCTAATGGTGGAAGAAACCTTTTACTTAAGAATCCAATGAATCTTTTCGAAGGTCCCTTGGATGAAGGGAACATGTACCTTTGAAATCACATCATGAGGTTCCTTCTTTATCCTCAGACCTTTTCCAAATTGTAACAACCCAATGTGTGTCTCATTATTAGTGAGTCTTTAGTGGCTACTCATGAAATTCTGTTCAATTGTTAGGTTCATGTCTTGATGTCTTGGGTAGGTCTTTTGTGCATTATAGTGGCATTTGGAGGAAGTTTGTTTGGAATTTGACCAATTCCAATCTTGGTGTTATTTTTCTCATGTAGAGCTGGAGAGTCTATAGATGGAGAGTCTCGGGGCTTCTGCTTGTGGGGTGGTGGTACTTGTATTTTCTAACCCTCTTACAATGGAGTATTTCATGAGTTGGATGGTCTCGAGTTCGGCTTTGGTAGATAAATTTTACTTTTTTTGTAGACATGTCACAACACAAGGGGTGACAGTGAAAATGGGGTGGGAATCTTGCCAAAACCATTTCTAGTGGAGTTAGAGAATCTTCTTAGAGCTAGGAGCGCTTCGACAATATAGATATAGAAGAGGAGATAACACAAAACCGTGCTCCTTCTTTGGTTTTGTGGTGTCGACTCTCTTCATGGAATGGATCACTGATTAATTGCAAGGAATCCACGTCGACTTGGATATCCTCGAGGATCACAGGTATGAGAATAACAACAAAATGGTGGCATATTCAAATGACATCCAATTTTCTCAATTTGAAATTATGGAATAACTTCATCGAATTGAGCAAAGACTGCAAGTGATAGAGGTTTGGTTGGAACACATGGACTTCTATATGCATGAGTAGAAAGACACACATGTTGTACATTGGCCAACTTGAAATATCGTTGATTGGTTGTTTGATTATTTTTTCATTTTTTTGGTTAATATGGCTTAGGTCCCTCGATAAATAAGATGTAAATTGTTAAATCTGATTCTATGTTAAATTTGGTGCTATATATTTTATCTCCCCTTCCCAACCAAAACATAATCATATTTTTTGGGGGTTTTATGCCCAAAAAAAGTCGTTTAGGACCTCAAAATGGCTCTGAAAGTTTAGGACCCAAAAAACTACTAAAAATAGTAAATTGTGTTATAATTAAGGAAACTGGAAAACTGAAAGAAACAATGGTGGGGCCCTAAGTCGAATAAGTGGGCCGCCACCAATATCCACCTGGATCATTCCTCCCCCTTAGGAAGCAATGGTCACCATTGTGGTGAATTCCTCCATGAGATGAGGAAAGTTCTACTGAACTTGGTCCCTAGTGAATCACTTTCCTTGGTGCAGGAGATGGCCAAATTTGACAACCCGATACAGTTGGCTCTACTATTGGTGAGTGTTCTTGATTTGTATGTCGATGATAAAAATATATGATGGCCTATTCCATACAGTCGGGGCTTAAATCTATTTGTGTGAGTTTTTCTGCAATGCTAGAGGTGTCCAGTAGAGGTGGGAAATAGGGTCGAAGGCTGTCCACATTGAATAATAGATGTAGACCAAGGAATGGTGGAATACTAAGCTCAAAGGAATTTTTCTCTACAGCCTTGGTGATGGTCTACAGCCCACATCGGAGTGGACGAAGCTTGCAGTGGGGTCCAATGAGGCACTCCTTCTGGAAATGTAGCCACATTTTGTCACCCACCTTGAAGTGGTGTGGAACCCATTGTTGATCATGTCGTTGCTTGTACTTAGCAATGGCCCTATCCAATATCTCATGAACCTGTTGGTGGATGTGCTAAATGTGCTCAATGAAGTTGTTCACTTTGTCAACTTCAAACTGGACATGAGGCGAATTGGCCTGAGTAGCCACAAATAGCATGGCTATGTCAACGGGACATAGTAGCTAGAACCCCAGGCCCACCTGAAAGGGGCTGTAGTCGATTGAGATGTGGAGAGCCCGATTATAGCTATTTTTTACATGTGGAAGGATCTCATCCTATGTGTGTGGATGCTTTTCAAAGTACATGCGTAGAATGTGTACAATCATCATGCTGATGACCTATGTCTGGCCATCAGTTTGGGGATGGAAAGCTGTGGACTTAGTGAGCTTGGTGTCTAGGATTGACAATAGGTTAGACCAAAATGTGTTGAGGAACCCGTTGTCCTGAGCTGAGATCATAGACTGCGGGATCCCAAAATGCACCCACACTCCTTTAAGGAAGAGTTTAGCAATGGCTTCTGCTATGATATTATTCTTAAAGACCGACATAGTGGAAATATTTGAGAATCTATCGACGATCACGAAAACACAGTTGTCTACCGATACACCATTTTTGAAACGAAAAAGTGTACCGACACAGCTAGAAAACACGGAGATTAATTTGACAATATTCTTCAATGCCTGTAAAACCTTGAGATTTTCGATCATGTGGTGATTTTGAAAGTCCCCCAATGAAATTATTTTGTTTTATTTTATGTGTCATTTGATTAGGGACATGGATTATGAGGGGTTTTAAAATTGATTAATTCTTAGTTTAGGATATTTCGATTTATAATGTATTAAAAAAGTTTATTTATATTATTGAGTCCAATTTTTTGGAACCACCCAATGTGTGTCTCATAGTTTTCTCATGAAGTTCCTTTCAAGTGTTAGGTTGATGTCTTAGGGAGGTCTTTCATGCATTATCATGGCATTTAGAAGAAGTTTTTCTAGAATGTGTGATCAATTCCAATCTTGGTGTTACCTTTCTGGTGTATTTTTGGATAGTCTAGAGATGGAGAGTTTCCAGGCTTCCGCTTGTGGGGTGGTGGTACTTGTATTATGCAACCCTCTTACTATGGTGATCTTGGGATGAATTTGGGGTGTTGGACTATTGTGTGGGTTGGCTAGTCTCGGGTCATGCTTTGGTAGAGAAATTCTTCGTTTTTGTAGACATGTCAAAATAGAGGGGGTGATAGTGCAAAGCGGGTGGACATCTTGCCCAAACCATTGTTAGTGGAGTTAGATAATATTCTTAGAGCGAAGAGTGCTTATACAGTACAAACCTAGAAGAGGAGATAACAGATAATCATGCTCTTTTTTTGCTCAACTTGGATATTGTGCATGATCACAGGTATGAGTACCACAATGAAATGGTGGCATATTCGAATGAAATCCAATTTTCTCAATTTGAAATTCTGGAATAACTTTGTCGAACTCAGTAAAGAATACAAGTGATAGAGCCTTGATGGAACACGTGGGCTTCCATATGCATGAGAAGCAAGACAAACATGTTGCACATCTGCCACCTTAAAATATTGTTGATTGGTTTTTTGTTTATTTTGTCATTTCTTTGGTTAATATGGCTTCCGTCCCTCCATAAATAAGATGTATAATGCTCAATCTGATGCTATGTTAAATTTGGTGCTATATACTCGAAACAAATCTAGTCGAAATGAGGTAAGACAAACAGTAAAAACTATATATATATACTTTTCAATTTAGTAATATAAATTGAATGTTTGATTAAAAAAAACTCACAAAAATAAACAGAAATGACTTAGTCAAAAATAAAAACTTATAGTAAAAATCATTATTCCCGAAATGATACTCTTTATATATAATAATAATAATAATAATAATAATAATAATAATAATTATTATTATTATTAATTTAAGATCATTGTAAATTTCAACAAACTTATTGATTACTAATTAATTTATAACAATTTGTAACAACTCCACTTAATCAATGCTGGTGTAGTGTTATCCTACTACAAACTTTCAAGAAAGCAATTACCTTTTAGGGTTTAATTAAGGTTACTCCGTTAGTTATCAGGAAATATTCTTGTATACTTTTTCTGAATATTACCTTCACATATTACAGCTTGAATTATTTTTTTTATCCACCATACAATGGTTATTATGTTAAGAATCTTTGTTCTCAACCTGTTCCAGTCATTTCCCTTCTCACTGTACTGATTCTTAATTTGTTTGATGATACTAACCTATATCATTAATTCTACCTAAGAATTTATTTCTATTAAGAGAAATCATCCTCCCTTCATTCCCATATTTTTGAAAAAAATTGTGCGAGTTACTTCTAATCCCACTATATTAACTAAGGATATAACTCTCTTATCCTTACTAAAATGTCAAAATGACGCCTATATTTATTTTACCTAAAGCTTAACACTATTAACTGCATATATATTTAAACTTCAAAATATTCTTTGCATTATTTTCTTTCTCTAATAATATACAAAAAAAAATTGGATTCACATGACATAAATATATATATATTGTATACACTATATGATAATCTTGGAGTATATCCATTTAATATACTTATCTTACAACTTTGAGCAATATACGTAATATGCACATTATGGAACCTTTTCTCTTCTACATATGAATTGTTCCCTCCATTCCTAATAGCACGCAGGCCTCTCTTGGGACTAACATCTCCATTAATGTTATGTTTTATGAGCCACACACAAAATCTGGAAAGTTATCTTTATGTTCCTCCCAACACAATTAATTTTCTTTCTTAACGTTTATTGGAAATTGTGAGCCGAATTGATTTGTTGTTGTGTATGTTAAGTGGGATGAGTTGAGATTGGACATGAGTAACCTAAGATTATTTACAGGTATTTATTAAGTGAAAACGAAATATGTTGAATTTCCATGACACATGAGAATGTGGGTTTGGTCTTAGAATATTTGATGCAAACACACTCAAGCTCCACAACGCATCTACTTTTCACAACAAAATATACACACATAAGTGAATCAACTAGTACACATGACAATAATTAAAAATTTAAAACCATTCTTCATTAAATTACAAATTATAATAGAATTGGTTAGAACTCTCGTATTGGGGAGTGTGGCCCTTTACAATCTCACTAATACAAGGAATAAAACTAGGGCTTGGTGTTATTCCTTTGAAAGAAAATATAAGTGGAACAAGACAACACTTGACTCACTTTTTGATGGCGACCACACATAGCCCTTTCTGTGCACATGTCCTAAGCACATCTGGTAGGTCATTTTTCCTCCCATTATGCAATTCCTCAATCTTCCTCTATAAATGAACTCAATTAAAAAAAAATCCCCTCTATCTCTCTCTTTTTTCCTTTAAGGTCTGCAACATTCAATTTTTTCTATCAATTGTTTAGAACTCTATTTGTAAACAACTCTTTGGTCTACCCAATTTTTTCATACCGCTACTCTAATATGACAAGTCTATGGCTATGGAGGTTTCCCTTCTTCTCACTAACTCAATCCTCTATAATATAGTGATCTAGGGCTAGTTAGCTAGCCCACTTGACTACTACTTTAGTCCTTCAAAGTATATACGTCCTTAGGCCCAAAACACCTACCCTTATACCAGTCTTGTTTTCCTTCGAAATTACATTTCTTAGGGATCTTCTTTGGAAGTCATCTAAAAACCCTCCAAATGTAGTTGCACTTCCATCAATTTTCCCTACCAAAATCACTATTCTTCTGTACCAGTTTCTTGGTTGTCCAATATTATATGAAAAAATCTGAACTAATCCTCTTATCATCCTTGTAGCAGTTTGTAGATGAATTAACTAGGGTCATAAATCATCCACTAACATTCCATTGAATAACTATTTATAAGATGCTTCAGATCTATGTCCATAACTGTACTTCCTGTCTATCCATTCCACATATTGCACATTTATTCTTCTCAATATTCTACTCATGTTAAACCTTCCTTTGGATTTTCTATCTCTACGTATGGTTATGCAAACCATATTCCAAATATTTGGTATATATTTGAGAGATAAACCTCTGTCAAAGGGTAAGGACCCCTCTACTTCTATGCAGATTTTTCACAATCTTAAGGGTGTACCTTATGGAATGAACATGCTAGGAGGCCTCCCAAACCAGGGGATTATAATTCTATTCTAATTTTCTTAGAACAAACCCTATGCACCAAGAGCAAAAAAGAAACTCTTTCCCCCATAAGAGAATCAACCTAGCTAATATGGATCCATATATTCTATGTGTTTCATTGACAAAATCTTTACTTGAACTTTATATATCTAAGACCCCCAAACTATGGTTACATTTGTCAATATTACAGATGTGGCTACTTTTTCTCTTGCGCTAAATTTTCATGCAGGCCCTCCCCCATTTGTGCTGGTATTATCACAAACCTTCCAACCTACTAACCACAAGATAGGGTCTCAACCCTCTCTACTATTTCAAAATTTGATGTGGCCTTCTCACAGAAACACCATTGAAATCACATGTCCAAATTCTTACGAGTCACCTCTCTTGAGCTCAATCTGCCATAAGAGAACCAACAATATGCCATCCTTCTTCCTATCTCGAACCTATTAAAGTATGTGGCATTCTTGTGAACCCTCACATGATGATCTTTCTCTTGGTGGATGATCATGGCCTCCCTTTAGCAACCCTTCCCAACCCTTTAACTCGACCTACTTTAGGACTACATTTCTCCTAGCCTCCTTGATCAAATGAGATCCTCCTCACTTGATGTTCTTGCCTTCATACTAGGGCCTCCTATAACGTATAGTCTGTATCCAATTAGACCTCATGAAATATAACTTTTTCCTTTTAATTTTTCTTTTATATTTTAAACTCCATCTTAGGTCCAAAACCACTTCATTTGGGTTCTTTCGTGAGAAATTCTTTTGTGAAGTGTACTTAATTGATTCTCCATATTCTAATTTTACTTGAAGCATAAGTAAAGTATCCTCATTCTTGCTTTAAAACTACATCTATACTTGGCTCAAGGTAGATTTGCATAGGAAAAAATGATTTTCTAGGTTAAGCTATCTTAAGAATGAGACAATTGTCAATTATCATTTTTATCTCTTAAAAATGCTTCTTCGTATTCATTTCTCGAATTTAACTATTTTCTATATTAATCTATCCACTCAATAAATGTGCATACTTACTAAATATTTTAGGTGTAAGATAACAAATTGTATTTTACCATTTTACTATGATAAACTATAATACCTACCCACTACTGGTTGTAAATATAATTTATTAACTAAAATGTCTAGATACATCAACCCGATTGGGGAAGGTAATTGAACCTATGATGAGTGCTATAAAAGCCCACCTCATCACCATTTAACCAAGACCCCACAGATGATAATGGAGACAGTTTCGCATTCAACCTATGTTTTATAAAGAATTTGAGTACTAGTGTGAAGAACTATTTATGATCCCACTTATTCTAGTAGTAAATAAGGATGTGATATAGTAATACTTGATAATAGGGTGCAAATATCTTTTAGAATACAAAAATCAGATAGCCAAATATTAAGGGACTTTTTGGAGGTAAGCGTGCAGGTGCACCATCATTTGAAATCTGACCACCATGTTCCAACAATTCTCGAGGAGGAGGTGACGATCGAGGTAGAGGCCTATTTGCATGTTGATGACCATGATCGAAAAATTGTGGCACAGGTAGCGGTGGAGGTACAACCGTATTTGCAAGTTATTACCGTGTACGTTGAACTCCTACGTAGGTCCAAGTTCATTTGAACGATCTGCAAGTTGATCCCCATGTACGTTGAATTCCAGCCTATTGAGGGGACGTTGAATTTCCAGATCATGCAATGAACGATTCATGCGAATCATTTCCACCCTAGCAAGCAGGTCCTTCTTATATTCATTCTTGGCTTCCACCCTAGCAAGAATATATTTTAATTCTTCTCGAATTATATATTCACATTTAAGAAAAGGTTGCATACGACTCGTCTTCCCCTCTGTGGATGGTTGCAGTATTACCCATTCGAGGGGAGGTCCAATTTCCAGAGCATGCAACTCAATATTTATGGTAGAAAATTACTTGAAGGCTTCCTCCCTGGAAGCAAGAACCTCATTAAGTTCTATCTAAGAGTCATAAATATAACATCTGTTGCATTGTGGATAGGGTTTCCCTAGTTCCCCAATATGTGGACCATGAATACAAAAATGAAAATTTGAAATTGTCTGTCTGCAAACGTAACACATTCAGTTCCCACAGCCACATGTCATGGTATTGCATCCACCCGACTTTATTATCAATGACTTGCAAACGTTACATTCTCTTATCACAGCTTTCACCATCCTCTCTTCAACTTGCCTAAGAAGAGCATTTTCAGCTGATTTTTCATCAACCTCTTCACAACATAGTGGTAAGTGACTCAGCCCCTTGCATTGGATACATGAGGATTTTAAACATTTAGGGTTTGGACAGTCCAAGACTTTTGCACAATTGTCTATCTCATATGGAATGCTACAAAATGGACAATAAATTAAATTCTCAATTTTGGCTTCAGCTAACACATCTTGTGCCTGCCGATATTCATATCTTTCAACAACGTCATTTGGAATACCTTAACTAATCTCTTGTTAAAATATATAATTACTTCTTCACGCAGAAGTTAGACAGATAGTTAGGTGAATGAGTTGAGTTGAGTTACAGTTATATTTGGTAATTGAGTTAGATAGTGAGTTAAGCAGGTTGATCAAGTTCAGTTATGAGTGATAGTGTGTGCATGTTAATTAGATTAAATACCCTTCACGGGTTCATTGTTTTAAGAGATTTTTATGATTAATTGAAGAGCCGCAGCTCATTGTTCATGTGTGAAATCTTTTCATTATTTATGTGATAGAATTATCTACCTTTCCAACAGATTGGTATTAGAGCGGATTAAGGATCAGAGATCCGTGGGCGAGCAAAGCCAGTGAGAAGGCCAAAAGTAAAAGGTCGTAAATTTTTTTTTACACAATTTTTTTTTTCTTACCCGCAGTCCGCACATTTTTAGTGAAGAACCTACGGAGATCCGCAAGGATGGTCCACAACTACTCCAAGCGTAAACTACGTACTCTTCAGAAAATCTGGTTTAAAACACAGTTTCTCCCTTCATCGGGGTGTGGAACCCAGGATAGTAAAAATTACACGACCGACAGCCATGCACAAGCAGAAAAGTCAAGTCGTGAACAGTTCTTTGTATGATCACGTGTGGCGGATCAAAATTCAGACACGACAATTACGTGCCTGTGATTTCTTTTGAAAAGGTACATCGATTACATTTTTTTTTGAAAGTCACATGGGTACTATCCGAAAAAGAAGTATTTCCATTTTTAAGCAGAGCGTGTGATTTTTTTTTCAAAAGGGGTTTTTTTTTAACAGTTTTCAAAAGTCCGTTCACATTATCCTTTTTTTAAAAAAAGAAGCTTATTGCCAAAATATGTTTACAAAGATTTTTATATATAAATTTTTTATATAAAAGATTTATTATATATAAAAAAAAAGGGAGAAGATTTTTTTTTAAAAACAAAAAAAAGGGTTAGCCAAGCCTTTACAAAAAGGAAGAAAAATTTAGGGTTTTTTGTCCGAGACAATTTTTTTTGAGGCACGATGGCCACATCAAGTTTTCAGCCACAACTTACATCCTTCAATGGGAAAGATTACAATATGTGGGCTATTAAAATGGAGACTATGCTGAAAGCGCATGATGTATGGGATCATGTCAAGTATGGGTTTGCAGAACCTCAAGATGATGCAGAAGAACGCGCCCTCAGTAATGCAAAGAGGGAACAGTGGAAGAAAGATAAGCGGAAGAATGTGCAAGCGTTTCTTCTTATCCAGCAAGGAGTCGATCGAGCCGTGTTCCAGAAGATCATGATAACCTCGTCAGCAAAAGAGGCATGGGACACCTTGGCAGCAAGCTATCAAGGTATGGCGAAAGTTAACATTGTTAAACTGTAGAACACTAGGAGAGATTTTGAAAGTTTGTAGATGAAGGAGATAGAGGACATTGATTCCTTCATGAATAGGGTCATGTCTGTCATCAATCAGTTAAAAATATATGGAGAAGATGTTAAAGATCGAACAGTGATTGAAAAGGTTCTTCGATCCTTGTCTACCGAATTTGATGTTGTGGTAGCAGCCATAGAAGAAGCAAAGGACTTGGAAAAATTGACAATTGATGAGTTGATGGGATCCCTTCTATCGCATGAAGCAAGGATAGACAGAAATAAGGATTCCATTTTGGAAACTGCCTTCCAAAGTCAAGTCTATATTTCAAGAGGTCGAGGAAGAGGTTGATCGAGAGGCAGAGGACGAGGCAACAACTATGGCGGTCACAGAGATGGCTGAGATGATCATGAGCATCAACGTGGAAGCAGCAGCAACAGAAGCTTTCATAACAATCAAAGGTCTGACAAATCAAAGGTAAAGTATTATTACTGCAATAGATTTGGTCATTATGCTCGTGATTGTAGGAAGAATATTGCAGATCAAGGAAATCAGAGAGCTAATGTTAGTACAGAAAATGCTGACTCTATGTTTCTAGCATGCAACACCATGCATGCACCGTATGATAAGGTATGTCTATTAGACAGTGGTTGCAGTAACCACATGACAGGAAACAAGTATTTGGTTGCTAATTTGGATGTCTGAGTGCAGACAGAGGTAAATTTGGGGACTGACAAGACTGTGGCTATAGATGGCAAAGGAGTGGTCAACATTGTGACCAAGCAGGGGGAGCCAAAGACCATATCAGAGGCATACTATGTCCCTGGGCTCAAACAAAATTTGATTAGTGTTGGCCGACTGATGCAGAAAAGATACAAAGTTATCTTTCAGGGGCAACAATGTGTTATTTACGACAAATCCCCAAGCAAGCAGCTGATTGCAAAGGTGCAGATGACGAGGAACAGACTCTTTCCTCTCATTATGAACTACAATGATCAGGTTAGTTCTTTTACAACTGCATGTTCTGATGCATACTAGTTATGGCACTTTCGGTTTGGACACTTGCATTTTTCCGGTTTAAAATTATTGTAGCAGAAACAGATGGTGAGAGGTCTACCTCCCATCAAAGAACCTGCTAGCACATGTGAGTGTTGCATCTTAGGCAAGCAACACCATGAAAGTTTTTCGAAAGGAGTTTCTTACAGAGCAAAGAAACCACTTTAAATGGTGCATACCGACTTGTGTGGACCTATGAGGACACAGTCGATTGGTTTAAGTTGTTACTTCCTCACCTTTATTGATGATTATAGTAGGAAGACTTGGGTTTACTTTTTGAAGAAGAAGTCTGAAAATTTTGCAAAGTTCAAAGAGTTCAAAGCTTTGGTGGAGAACCAAAGTGATCAACAGATCAAGGTATTGAGATCAGATCATGGTGGAGAATATGATTTGAAGGCATTCCATGAGTACTGCAGACAACATGGAATCAGAAGACAGTTCACAACCAGATACACACCACAGCATAATGGTGTAGCAAAGAGGAAGAACCAAACAATCATGAACATGACAAGGAGTATATTGAAAGCAAGACACTTGTCTAATGAGTATTGGGAAGAAGCAGTTGCATGTGATGTTTATGTGATAAATAGGTCTCCTACAAAGAGCATGATGAACAGAGTTCCAGAAGCAGCATGGTCAGGTATGTCTTGCAGTGTATCTCATTTCAGAGTTTTTGGATGTGTAGCCTATGCACATGTGCCTAAGAAAATAAGAGGAAAATTAGAAGATCAAAGTGAAAAATGTATATTTACTGGTTATAGTGAGCAGTCAAAGGCTTACAAACTATATAATCATGTCACAAAGAAGACAATCATTAGCAGAGGTGTTGTGTTCAAAGAACAAGAGTCATGGAATGGGACTGTAGACACACTAACTGGTGCTTAAACACCATTGATGGAGGATGATCTTGTAGAAGAAGAGGAACGGTAAGAACCAAGAGAGTAGACACCCAACAAAGTCACATCAGCAAGGACTCCACGATTTTCAGAGCAGCATGGATCTTCAAGAAGATCCACAGATCAGAATTCTCCAAGCAGCAAATCAGGTAATGAATCAAGTTCTGGTAAGAAAAATATGAAAAGTTTGAAAGATATTTATGATGATTTGGATGTTAGTTCAAATTTTGCATTGTTGGCATTCCAACCTTCTTCCTTTGAAGAAGCAATCAGAGATGACAATTGGGTGCAAGCCATGGATGAAGAGATGAATTCAATTGAAAAGAATGATACATTGGATTTGGTTGATTTACCAAACGATAAAAATCTCATTGGTGTGAACTGGGTGTACAAGACTAAAGTGAATGAGAAAGGTGAGATTGACAGATTTAAAGCAAGACTTGTAGCCAAAGGATTCTCACAGTAACCGAGAATAGACTTTGGGGAAACATTTTCTCCAGTAGCCAGATTGGATACTGTAAGAGCAGTTCTAGCGATAGCAGCTCAGAACAAGTGGAAAGTATATCAGATGGATGTCAAATTAGCCTTCTTGAATGGAATTTTAGAAGAATAAATTTATGTGCAGCAGCCTCCACGTTATGAAGTTAAAGGACAAGAAGATAAAGTTTATAGATTGAAGAAAGTGCTCTATGGACTGAAGCAAGCACCTAGAGCATGGTATATCAGAATCGACAGTTATATGATCAAGAATGGATTTTGCAGAAGCAGCATTGAGCCTACCTTATACACAAAGGTAAATGAGCATGGACATATTTTGATAGTTTTCTTATATGTTGATGATATGATTTTTACAGGTGATCTTGAAATAGATGAATTTAAAGCATCCATGATGAAAGAATTTGAGATGAAAGATCTAGGTCTCATGAAATATTTTCTTGGCATTGAAGTTGAGCAATCTGAAAAAGGCATCTTTATTTGCCAAAATAAGTATGCAACAGATTTTCTGAAAAGATTCAGGATGGATAATTCCAAATCTGTACCTACACCAGTTGCAACGGGTACAAAGTTAAGTAAGGATGATGAAGGGGCAGATGTCAATCCAACTATATTAAAAATATTGGTTGGCAGCGTCATGTATCTCACAGCTACAAGACCAGATATTATGTAGGGAGTGAGTCTGATTTCTAGATTCATGGAGACTCCAAAAGACACACATGGGATTGCTGGAAAAAGAATTCTGAGATACATAGCAGGAACCAGAGATTATGGCATAATGTATGCAAGTACAGAAAAGAAAGAATTGATTGGATATACAGATAGTGATTTTGCAGGAAGTTTGGATGATCGGAAGAGCACATCCGGTTATGTGTTCCATCTCGGTTCAGGTGTGATAGCATGGGCATCTAAAAAGCATCCTATTGTGACATTATCATCAGCAGAAGCAAAATATGTAGCAGCAACTTCAGCAGCGTGTCAAGCAGTATGGTTAAGAAGAGTATTGGATGGACTCAAGCAGAAATAGAAAGGATCAGCAACGATATTCTGTGACAACAGATCAGCGATTGCACTATCCAAGAATAGTGTGTTTCATCAAAAGAGCAAGCATATTGATACTAGATATCACTTTATTCAAGAACTTGTGAGCAATGGAGAAGTTCACTTGAAGCCTTGTAGAACGAGTGATCAATTGGATGATATCTTTACAAAGACATTAGCAGTAGATTTGTTTGAGTTTCACAAAAGAAACTTGGGTGTTGTAAGCCTAGCTGAGACATAGACCAGCAGGCATGTTTGAGTTGTCATGAGTTATGTTTTAGTTTAGCGGTCGTAATTAAGGGGGAGTGTTAAAATATATAATTACTTCCTCATGCAGAAGCTAGACAGATAGTTAGGTGAATGAGTTGAGTTGAGTTACAGTTATATTTGGTGGGTGAGTTAGATAGTGAGTTAAGCAAGTTGATCAAGGTTAGTTATGAGTGACAGTGTGTGCATGTTAATTAGATTAGATACCCTTCATGGGTTCATTGTTTTAAGAGAGTTTTCTGATTCAGAGTTTTATGATTAATTGAAGAGCCGCAGCTCATTGTTCATGTGTGAAATCTTTGCATTATTTATGTGATTGAATTCTCTGCCTTTCCAACATCTCTGACAAGGGAATTGATTCCTTGCAGTCTTCATTAGTTGCGAAGCAATATAGAGAGCCATGTGCCCTCACACCTCCATAAAGGATTTGATTAACCTGCTTCTCTATAGATTCAAAACGAAACTGATTCCCATCTCAACACTGTACCACATTCTCACATTGAAATTCCCGATAGCAACAACTACATTCTACCCCTTCTCCATCCATTTCATCAAGTTGTAAATTCTGTGAAGTGCCAATTGTTTTACGAACCATTTCTTCATCTTTAATTATGGCCTCACCTTTCTTGTTTTGGGAATTACTAGGTTGTCTCATTAAAAAAGATCTTTGTGCTTGTGGTCATCCGTTCATCGCCTACTCTTAGGTCTTCTGAAGATTCATTGTTCGACGCAGAGAACTTTTCTTGGAAAGAAATAGACGCATTGTCTGAAGATGATGTTGAACTACCTGCTGCCATGTTTCCCAAAGTTCATGAAGATTTTCTAATTGAAATTTCACGATCGAAATCAATAATGCGAGAATGATTGCTCACAACTATAAATATATGTTTCTATTTTACTTATATATAATCATATATAATACTACAGATACACCGCTTTTGAAATGGAAAAGTGTACCGACACACCTAGAAAACGCGGAGATTAATTCGACAATATTCTTCAATGCCCCTAAAACCTTGAGATTTTGGAGTACGAGGTGATTTTGAAAGTCCCCCAATGAAATTATCTTGTTCCGGTTAATGTGTCATTTTATTAGGGGCATGGAGCATGAGGGGTTTAAAATATATTAATTTTGAATTTAGGTTATTGCGATTTATAATGTATTAAAAAAATTATTTAGATTATTGAGTCGAGTTGTTTAACCACTCAATGTGTGTCTCATGATTAGTGAGTTTTTAGTGGCTGCTGATGAAGTTCTGTTCAAGTGTTAGTTTGATGTTTCGGGGAGGTCTTTAGTGTGCTATAGTGGTATTTGGAAGAAGTTTGTCTGGATTGTGTGACCAATTCCAATCTTAGCGTTATTTTTCTGGTGTATTATTGGACACTCTAAAGATTGAGAGTTTTTGGGCTTCCACTTGTGGGGTGGTGGTACTAGTGTTCTGCAATCCTTTTAAGGGGGTGGTGGTACTCGTATTCTGCAACTCTCTTATTATGGTGATCTTGGAAGGGCATTTCAGGTGTTGGAATATTGCATGGGCTGGATGGTCTCAGGTTAGGCTTTGGTAGAGAACTTCTCCCTTTTTTTTGCAGACATGTCAAACCAGAGGGGGTGAGAGTGCAAGGGGGTGGGCATCTTGCCCAAACTATTGCTAGTGGAGTTAGAGAATATTCTTAGAGCTAGTGGTGCTTAGAAAATATAGACATGGAAGAGGAGATAATAGAGAACCGTGCTCCTTCTTTGGTCGTGTGGTGCAGGCTCTCTCCATTGAATAGATGTCTGCTTAATTGCAAGGAATATAGGTCAACATGGATATGCTCAAGGATCACAGTTATGAGGACCACAATGAAATGGTGGCATATTTGAATGACATCCAATTTTCTAAATTTGAAATTCTGGAATAACTTCTCGTAACTCAACAAAGATTGCAAGTGATAGAGACTTGGTTGGAACATGTGGACTTCCATATGTATGAAAAGAAAAACAATCATGTTGCACATTGCCCACCTTGAAATATCGTTGATTGGCTGTTTGCTTATTTTTTCATCTTTTTTTTGTTAATATGGCTTAGGTCCCTCCACAAACAACATGTTAACTATTAAATTTGATGCTATACTATTTACTTGAGCTTTGCTTTCCAACAAATCTCGTAGGTAAGATGAGAAATACAAAGTATCTATGCATTTTTTTTGTATTTAGTAATAAATTAAATGTTTTGATTAAAAGACAATATATAAAAACAATAAACTCAAAATAGCTTAGTCAACATTAAAACTTGTAGTAAAAATCATTATTCTAGAAATGATTTTTAATATATATATGATTATTAATTTAACTTCGTTGTAAAGTTCAACAAGCTTATTGATTAGTAATTGATTTATAATAATTAATAGATTTAAATGTGAAAATAAATAAATGTAATAAATCCAAATGAAATTACATCAACTAATTCATATAAAAATATGAAAACATATTGATTTATTCAAGAGAAAAAACTAAGGTAAGCTATATATAAATCAAGAATTAATTTTTCAATACAACTAAGATACTAAAAATCAAAGTATGATAATATTCTAAAGTAAAATATAATTATTATATAAAAAAAACAAAAACAAAGACTAGCTAATTAGATATGTATATTTTACTTTAGAATATACAGGGCCGAAGGCAGACCACATTGAATAATAGAAGTAGACCAACGAAAGGTTGAATACTAAGCTCGACAGAATTGTTCTCTACAGCCTTGGTGATGGTCTACGGCCCACATTGAAGCGGGCGAAGCTTGCAGTGGGGTCTAGTGGGGCCCTCCTTCTGCAAATGTAGCCACACTTTGTTGCCCACCTTGAAGTGGTGTGGCACCCAATGTAGATCATGTCGTTGCTTGTACCTAGCATTGGCCCTATCCAATATGTCATGAACCTGCTGGTGGATGTGCTAAATGTGCTCAATGAATTTGGTCGCTTTTTCAACTTCAGACTGGACATGAGACAAATTGGCCTGAGTAGCCACAAATAGCATGGCTACATCAACGGGACATAGTAGCTAGAACCCCAGGCCCACCTGAAAGGGGTTGTAGTTAGTTGAGATGTGGAGAGCCCGATTATAATTTTTTTGTACATATGGAAGGATCTCATCCCATGTGTGTGGATGCTTTTAAATGTACATGCATAGAATGTGTACAATCATCATGTTGAAGACCTATGTCTGGCCATTATTTTGGGGATGGAAAGATGTGGACTTAGTGATCTTGGTGTCCAGGATTGACAATAGGCTAGACCAAAATGTGTTGAGGAACCGGTTGTCCTGATCTGAGATCATAGACTGCAGGATCCCAAAATGCACCCACACCCGTTTAAGGAAGAGTTTAGCAGTGGCTTCTGCTGTGATATTCTTCTTACAGACTGACATAGTGGAAATCTTCAAGAATCTATTGACGATCACAAAAACACAGTTGTATACCGATACACCGCTTTTAAAACGAAAAAGTGTACCGACACACCTAGAAAACATGGATATTAATTCGAAAATATTCTTCAATACCCCTAAAACCTTGAGATTTTGGAGCATGTGGTGATTTTGAAAGTCCCCAAAGGAAATTATTTTGTTTTAGTTTATGTGTCATTTGATTAGGGACATGGAGCATGAGGGGTTTTCAAATTTATTAATTCTGAATTTAGGTTATTTTGATTTATAATGTATTAAAAAAAGTTTATTTAGATTATTGAGTCCACTTTTTTGGAACCACCCAATGTGTGTCTCATAGTTTTCTCATGAAGTTCTGTTCAAGTGTTAGGTTGATGTCTCGGGGAGGTCTTTCGTGCATTATTGTGGCATTTAGAAGAAGTTTTTTCTGGACTGTGTGATCAATTCCAATCTTGGTGTTACTTTTCTGGTGTATTGTTGGAGAGTCTGGAGATGGAGAGTTTCCAAGCTTCCGCTTGTGGGGTGGTGGTACTCGTATTATGCAACCCTCTTACTATGGTGATCTTGGGAGGAATTTGGGGTGTTGGAGTATTGCGTGGGTTAGCTAGTCTCGAGTCATGCTTTGGTAGAGAAATTCTCCGTTTTTGTAGACATGTCAAAGTAGAGGGGGTGATAGTGCAAAGGGGGTGGAAATATTGCCCAAACCATTGTTAGTGGAGTTAGATAATATTCTTAGATCGAAGAGTGCTTATACAATACAAACCTAGAAGAGGAGATAACAGATAATCATGTTCTTTCTTTGCTCAACTTGGTTATTGTGCACAATCACAGGTATGAGTACAACAATGAAATGGTGGCATATTCGAATGAAATCCAATTTTCTAAATTTGAAATTTTGGAATAAATTTGTGGAACTTAGTAAAGACTACAAGTGATAGAGGCTTGATGCAACACGTGGGCTTCCATATGCATGAGAAGCAAGACAAACATGTTGCACATCTGCCACCTTGAAATATCGTTGATTGGTTGTTTTCTTATTTTGTCATTTTTTTGGTTAATATGGCTTCCGTCCCTCCATAAATAAGATGTATAACGCTCAATCTCATGCTATGTTAAATTTGATGATATATACTCGAACACTCCGTCCCAACAAATCTGGTCGGAATGAGGTAAGACAAGTAATAAAAACTATATATGTACTTTTCATTTTATTAATATAAATTGAATGTTTGATTAAAAAAAAATCACAAAAATAAACGGAAATGACTTAGTCAAAAATAAAAACTTATAGTAAAAATCATTATTCCAGAAATGATACACTTTATATATAATAATAATAATAATAATAATAATAATAATTATTATTATTATTATTATTAATTTAAGATCATTGTAAAGTTCAACAAACTTATTGATTACTAATTAATTTATAACAATTTGTAACAAGTCCACTTACTGAATTTTTATTTTCTACTGATAGAAATCAATGTTGGTGTAGTGCTATCCTACTAGAGACTTTCAAGAAATGAATTACCTTTTAGGGTTTAATTAAGGTTACTCCCTTGATTATCAAGAAATATTCTTGTATACTTTTTCTAAATATCACCTTCACATATTACCGCTTGTCTTATTTTTTTCATCGACCATACAATGTTTATCATGTTAAGAATCTTTGTTCTGAACCCGTGCCAGTCATTTCCCTATACTGATTCTTAATTTGTTTGATGATACTAACCTGTATCATTAATTCTACCTAAGAATTTATTTCTATTAAGAGAAATCATCCTCCCTTCTTTCTTTAATGTTTACGGGAAATTGTGCGCCGAATTGATTGGTTGTTGTGTTTGTTAAGTGGGATGAGATGAGATTGGACATGAGTAACCTAAGATTATTTACAGGAAATTATTAAGTGAACATGACATATGTTGAATTTCCATGACACATGAGAATCTGGGTTTGGTCTTAGAATATTTGATGAAAACACACTCAAGTTCTACAACGCATCTACTTTTCACAACGAAATATACACACATCAGTGAATCAACTAGTGGACATAACAAAAATTAAAATTTTAAAACCATTGTTCATTAAATTACAAATTATAATAGAATAGGTTAGAACTCTCGTACTCGGGAGTGTGGCTCTTTACAATCACACTGATACAAGAAATAAAACTAGGGCTTGGTGTTATTCCTTTGAAAGAAAATATAAGTGGAACAAGACAACACTTGACTCACTTTTTGATGGTGACCACACATAGCCCTTTCTGTGAACATGTACTCAACACATATGGCAGGTCCTTTTGCCTCCCATTATGCAACTCCTCAATCTGCCTCTGTAAATGAACTCAATTAAAAAAAAATTCCCTCTATATCTCTCTTTTTTCCTTTAAGGTCAACAACATTCAAGTTTTTCTATCAATTGTTCACAACTCCATTTGTAAACAACTCTTTGGTCTGCCCAAGTTTTTCATACCCCTACTCTAATATGACAAGTCTAGGGCTATGGAGGTTTCCCTTCTTCTCACTAACTCAATCGTCTATAATATAGTGATCTAGGGCTAGTTCGCTAGCCCATTTGACTACTATTTTAGTTCTTCAAAGTATATACATCCTTAGGCCCAAAACACCTACCCTTCTACCAGCCTTGTTTTCCTTCGAAAGTACATGACATAGGGATATTCTTTGGAAGTCATCTAAGAACCCTCCAACTGTAGTTGGAATTCCATCAATTTTCCCTACCAAAATCACTATTCTTGTGTACCAGTTTCTTGGTTGTCCAATATTATATTAAAAAATCTGAACTAATCCTCTTATCATCCTTGTAGCAGTTTGTAGATGAATGAACTAGGGTCATATATCATCCACTAAGATTCCATTGAATAACTATTTATAGGATGCTTCAGATCTATGTCAATAATTTCACTTCATGTCTATACATTCCACATATGGCACATTTATTCTTCTCAATATTCTACTCATGTTCAACCCTTTGGATTTTCTATCTCTACATATGGTTATGCAAACCATATTCCAAATATGTGGTATATATTTGAGAGATAAAACTCTCTCGAAGGGTAATGACCCCTCTACTTCTATGTAGATTTTTCACATTCTTAAGGGTGTACCTTATGGACTGAACATGCTAGGAGGCCTCCCTAACTAGGGAATTATACTTCTATTCTAAATTTTTTAGAACAAACCCTATCCACCGAGAGAAAAAAAAAGAAACTCTTTCCTCCATAAGAGAATCAACGTAGCTCATATGGATCCATAGATTCTAGGCATTTCGTTTGTAGAAATTTGAATAACTGATATATTATTCACCGAGATTCTCCTGATCACACACTATTTTAACTTCATGCAAAATATAGAATCTCTTCTATCGTTGATCATTAATTGCGGAAATAAAAACGATTGCATGCTCACATTGAAACCATAAACAATCACACATATGAACACAGTATTTTATGAAAAAGCTTAATGATGAAAACCCCCAATTATCTATATATTATATGTCATAGAGATCATGTAACAATCATTATACAAAGCTCCTCTCAAGCTCTTAGTATAATCTCCAATTGCTACACACTAATCAAGCCCGATCTAGCAAATCACATGCTCCAATCTTTGCCACCTGATAGCTTGCCTCTACTGCGCAATCACTGCTAAAGAATGGCTCTGGATGAACTCGAATTGGTCCAGCCTTGCTCACGCAATCCTCATTGGCATCTCCAATCACTGGTTGTTGCAAATCATGCAACTGTATAGTTACAACTGATAGTCACACTGCTCTTTGATGCAGGGGCATTAGGCCCAAGACAATTTTTTTACATAAATAAACCTAAGGGGGGGCTCATGTTTTGCTTCCCCATTTAAATATTCATAGTTGAGTTATTTTAGTTAATTTAAAGTGAAAATATTGTAACTACCCGAATGATTGATGGGCACCTGAAGAGATATTCAGTTTCAGAAGTTAGGCTAGCTTTAGGAGTCCAAGAGTCATTAAAGAAGTGAATCGATTGATTTCCAATATGTATAAAAATAAACCTCTGTGATAGAGTTGAGAGGCCTGCATAGACCTTCCTGTACCTGTAGAGAGCTGCACAGATCGAGATAGTGAGGAAGAAGGTCGTAGAGTTGAAGACCTGGCCGAGATAAGAAGTCTGTAAGAGAATTCATTTAATGAGAAAGAATTTGTTCAGTATGTCATGTGCATTGTGATTTAGTTCTGTATGTGAATTTTTCGATTTGATTTCCTACGTGAGTGGCTCGAATTCCAAAAGCAGAATATAAGACTAAATGTAAATTGAACCTGTGATAGAGCTCTGAACGAGGCTCTGTATTTAATGGCAGAATCAATGTATATTATGCCGAAGGTTGAATTCGATGGCTCGTTTATAAATCCTGTTATGTATAAACAGTAAAATGAGATCAATGTTGCGGATTGATTTCGGTACTGTCTGTGCTTTTATTGAATTGAGCAAGTGTAATATATGAACGTGTTCTTGATGAAGGAATTGTGAATCCCTGCAACCAACACGGAACTCGGTGACTGAGTTATGTGTCTTTAGGCCGTTGAACTCTCGGTGGAACACGGACTAACACTTCAGAATTATGAAGGGAACCTGGAAGGAAAGAGGTGGAACATAACAAAAGAAAGTGCAATGGAACCTGGAGTAGAGGAGCGGAACCACGAAGGAGGAACAATGAACAGTACAGGTGGTTTCTAGTTTTCATCGCACCACCTTTACACGGTGAGTAGTATTTGAGGAATTGGGAGCGATTCCACAGGACAGGTGACACATGTCCCCGAGCGAAATTAAAAAACCGCTCTCACTGCACGCCATCACGCGTTATTGTTTGCGCATCTTGGCGGAACAATATCCGTTTGATCAAATGAAGCGGCGCGACGCGATAACAACCGTCAGATGGAGATGATCATTAACGTTGGAGCCCATGCATACATATGTATTGATCATTATTAAGGTCTACGGGTTTAATAAGGTATGACGTGTGCTTACATTGATAAAGATTAATTATATGTGAGATGGCACCGACTTTTGTAGAAGTCAAGGCATCACATTAACCCTTAGAGTGTTGGCCATAAAATACCTTTGTATGAGCGAATGTGCATTTATATAGATATTGAGATATTACAGTGCGCATGTAAAGAGATGGTATTATTATGATTTTTACCATAGAATAGAGATGGCACCTCCGCCAGTGGAATCATGTGATGACGGACTATTGGGTTATAGCTATAAAGGAATGTTGAATTAATATCTCAATTCTCTGAATTGGGATATTAAAATAACCCAGATTTGGTTATTAAAAAAAAATTTCCAGACCAAGAAAATAGAACATTGTGAGTTGCCCGAGATGTGATGTTGATTGGGGCAAAGAAATATTGGATGCATTTACACACAGATTGAGGTTGGGACCAAGGAAAACCAGGGATATGGGTAAGCCTCGTTGTCAAGTAGTATCAGAGCTAGAATTTAGTTAGCTCGTTGAAAATTTTGTTTTGGAAATGCACATGTACTGAACAGGAAAGAAAAGTTGAAGTTTAAATCTGTTTAACAGAAAATTGCAGATTTTAATTGACATGCAGTGAAGGTTGATAACTCGAATTTACAGAATCTGGAGTTGAAGATAGAGTGTCTTGAAGATTGCAGTAGGTAGATGTAGTGCAGGTGAAAGGAGAAGCAAGATCAGTCAGGGATCTTGAGAGGTAAGATGATGAGCCTTATTTGACCTCTGGTTGGAAGGTTTTTTTTTCAGAATACAGAGTGCAAGCAATTGAGGAGGGATCTTAGCAGAGGCAGATCACAAACTTCGAGAGCAGTGATAGAAGAATCCAGCAAGGGATTCTGAGTGCAGAAAGAGTGTGGTAGAACCTGAAAGAGTGTGGAAGAACCTGAATTAATTCCCAAATGAGGTTGGATGAAGGAAGAAAAGGGGTGTTCTTGAGAAAGTTGCAGAGTGAAGCCTAGAGAGCAGAAGAGAGTGCTCAAAAGGTTCCTGAGAGAGGGGACCAGTACTTTCCAAAAGCTGGAGCTCAGGAGAGAAGCTTGGTGAGGTGAGTTGTAGCAAGAGAGCTTGTTGTTGTAGAGGCTTAGTGCAGCTTGTGAGTGAAGAAATCCTAGAGAAGAGAATGGCTACTGAGAGCCATAGCAGGGACTGCAGATATTGCAGAGATTCTGAAAGAGGCCATAGCAACAGAGTGTGGGAAGATGTCAAAGAAAATGGCATGAGGAAGAGAATCACAGATGAAGAATATTGGAAATAATTTGCTGAGATCAGGAAAGAGTTCAACGAACTAAAGAGAAGGATAGAAGAAATCCAGAGATTTGGTTGGCTCATGAAGAAGAAGATAAAGTGGCAGAGGCTACAAAGGAAGAAGGAGCAGATGATGAATGCTCGGAAGAAAAAGGAAATACTAAGAGTAATTGAGTATGTGGAGAGGGACTTGGAGACTGAAGCTTCAAGTGGGACCCAGGGGTCTAAGAGCCTTACATCTGACATATTTTGTATATTTTCAGGAACAACAGGTGAGAGGAAACAAACTGCTGATGTTGCCACTAAGGAAGAAAATGGAGCAGCTACATGTTTTGAAGATCCCCATGCAGAGTTGGAGAAAGGTTTTTCTTTCCCACATATTGGAAGCAGAAGAGATTTAGGTTAAGATATTGGCCTGAAGCTGGAGGTTGGACAACTTGAAGAAATTAAAGAAGAGGCCATTGGAGAATCTTTGGAGCATGCGGAACACTTGGAACAATAATAAGATGTGGTGGTCAAATCACTAAATGAGACCATGAGGTCTTATGTTTTTACAATTGACAAGTTGTGTGTGAATGCAGGTGTTAAAGAAGACAATTCACATAATGGGTATGTGATGAATGAAGCTGACTGTCGCCAAGCAAGATATGATGAGTATCTTTTAGATGAAGAACAGATTGAACTATTACAGCAGAGGGAATTCATTAATTCCTTATTTTATAGAAGATATTGTTTCAATGGAGCTGATGAAGATAAAATTTTCATTAATGTTGATAATGATAGGCTGCTTTTGATGAATGGCCAGGTAAGGAATGATGGATAGGTAGCTGGAGTCTTTGCAAAGATGGGAAATCAAGATTTTATTCTGATGAAGACTGAGGAGATAGTGACAGCAGAAGATAATGAAGATTGTGGAGATGTTTTCTCAGGTGAGATGCCAAGATTGTGGCATGAATTAAGTGGTGTGGTGTAGAGAAAAAAACCATAGAAAGAAGGTTTTCAGATGGTAAGGACAGAGATGATTGAATATGAGAGAGTTCATTTTTATGAACTAGAGCAGGAAGACATCCTTGAAGGGGATGGTGCAGAAGAGAGGCTAGCTGGTAGTCTCAAGAAATGTTTGAAGAATTGGAATCAGCATTATGATGTGCTGATTGAGAAGGAAGGAAAGTTGGGACGACATAGTGAGATCCTGAGAGAAGAAGGAAAGGCTCTGAGGCCTTGTAGACTTTGTTTTAACAAATGTTTGATGAATGCAGATCGTGTTGATGATGGAGATAAGTTGACATCATGGGGCAGTCAATTGAAAGAGAAGGAGAGTTCTGTGGAATACTTTAAACCATGGAATGGAGAAATTGAGCTGCTAGAGAGTATGCTGAATCAACAGGAGTCAATACAAGAGGGAAGACCTCAATTTTAGATTTGGGGATTGCAGAATGTGAAGACACAATGGGATGAATATAGAAAATAATTGATGATTGAATCATCAGTAGGGACCATTGGGTCTTGGGGTTTTGGAATTGATGAAGTGGCTGTGTTGACAGGCAAAGAAGAAGACAATCCATCACTTGGAGTTGTCTTAGAAGAAGAAGAGCTGTTGTAGAATGAGGATGAGCAGCTGAATGAAGATGAGACAACCATGTCTCATATGTAGGAAATTGTTGCTACTGATAGCAAGGAAGAATTGGCTTGTTCGAATAGCCCAGAGAAGATTGAAGAAGCTGTATGGCAGACTGTTGGGGCTGCTACAACAATGGAGAACCAGAGTTTCACTCTGACAAAAGATGAAGATACAGTGGCTAGAGAACTTGATTTCATTGTCGGAGTCAATCAAGAAGAAGGAAGGAAATTGCAGAAGATTGCCAAGGTAGAAGAAGAAGATGTTGAACCTGAGTTGCAGCATGGAGAAGATTTGGTTGTCCAAAGGATATGTCGAGAATGTTTGCTGAAGATATTGAGAAAAGAAGCTGAAATGGCAGAGCAACAACTTGGAGTGTTACTGGAGAGAGGGCTGAAGCAACAAGCTGAAGTGTTGCCAGCAAAGGAGAAACATTTCTACTGTTGCAGAGAGGATATGGATGATAGGGTGGCAAATAGGGTAGCAGTAAGAACTGAACAAATAAGAATGAAACAAACAAAATTAAGTTTCTAGCAGTCAGAGGAAAGATTAGATAGAGAAATTGAATTGATAAGGAAACTGATTCAGAAGATGCCTCAGAAAAGGACAGCAGCAAGAAAGCTGAGAATCAGCAGCAACAAGAGGAAGACAGTCATAGAATGTGAGGGCATAGCAAGTGCGAAGATGCAGTCCAAAATATGGAAGAAAAGAGGAATGCGAAAGAAGAATGTTGCAACAAATAACCAGTTCTAGAACAAAGTATGGGATCCAGGTAGATAAAAAAATAAAGCACATGATCAGGAGATCATGAATCATTTGAACCTGGGGAGTGTGATGCAGGGGCATTAGGCCCAAAACAATTTTTGTACATAAATAAACCTAAGGGGGGGTCTCATGTTTTGTTTCCCCATGTAAATATTCATAGTTGAGTTATTTTAGTTAATTTAAAGGGAAAATATTGTAACTACTTGAATGATTGATGGGCACCTGAAGAGATAGTCAGTTTTAGAAGTTAGGCTAGCTTTAGGAGTCCAAGAGTCATCAAAGAAGTGAATCTATTGATTTCCAATATGTATAAAAATAAACCTCTGTGATAGAGTCGAGAGGACTGCATAGACATGCCTATACCTGCAGAGAGCTGCACAGATCGAGATAGTGAGGAATAAGGTCATAGAGTTGAAGACCTAGCCGAGATAAGAAATCTGTAAGAGAATTCATTTAATGAGAAAGAATTTGTTCAGTATGTCATGTGCATTGTAATTTAGTTCAGTATGTGAATTTGTCGATTTGATTTCCTCCGTGAGTGGCTCAAATTCCACAAGCAGAATATAAGACTGAATGTAAATTGAACCTGTGATAGAGCTCTGAACGAGGCTCTGTATTTAATGGGAGAATCAATGTATATTATGCCGAAGGTTGAATGCGATGGTTTGTTTATAAATACTGTTATGTATAAACAGTAAAATGAGATCAATGTTGCGGATTGATTTCGGTACTGTCTGTGCTTTTATTGAATTGAGCAAGTGTAATATATGAACGTGTTCTTGATGAAGGAATTGTGAATCCCTGCAACCAACACAGAACTCGATGACTGATTTATGTGTGTTTAGGCCGTCGAACTCTCGGTGGAACATGGAATAACACTTCGGAATTATGAATGGAACCTGGAAAAAAAGAGGTGGAACATAACAAAAGAAAGCGCGATGGAACCTAGAGTAGAGGAGCGGAACCACGAAGGAGGAACGGTCAACAATACAGGTGGTTTCTGGTTTTCATCACACCACCTTTACACGGTGAGAGGTATTTGAGGAATTGGGAGCAATTCCACAGGACGGGCGACCCGTGTCCCCGAGCGAAATTGAAAAACCGCTCTCACTGCGCGTCATCGCGCGTTATTGTTTGCGCATCTTAGACAAGAGATATCTATCCGATCAAATGAAGTGGTGCAACGCGATAACAACCGTCGGATGGAGATGATCGTTAACGTTGGGGCCCATGCATACGTATGTATTGATCATTATTAAGGTATGCAGGTTTAATAAGGTATTATGTGTACTTACATAGATAAGGATTAATTATATGCGAGATGGCACCAGATTTTGTAGAATTCGAGGCATCACATTAACCCTTAGTGTGTTGGCCATAAAAGACCTTTGTATGAGCGAATTCGGATATTAAAATAACCCAGATTTGGTTATTAAAAAAAAATTGCCAGACCAAGAAAATAGAACAGTGTGAGTTGCCTAAGATGTGAAGTTGATTGGGGCAAAAAAATATTGGATGCATTTACACACAGATTGAGGTTGGGACCAAGGAAAACTGGGGCTATGGGTAAGCCTCGCTGTCACTCTTTCACCTACCTCTTCACTGGTCTCCACTGAAGCTGTACATGCACTGTAGTTAACTGATGTATTCTTTAGTTGATTAATGAGTTAATAATTAGTGAATTAATTAATAATTAATTCACACCACTCTCACTAGTGTATCAATCAGTTAGACTAGATACAACTAGCTGAGCTATGTTTAACTCAGTTAAACTGAACACAACTACATCAACTAGCTCAATAACTCCACCAAACTCTGTCACATGAGTTCTAAGTGAAGTATCCATGCAATAGCTCCACTTAACCCTCAAGAATAGTGTAATTCCTTCTGTCAGCTCCTATGCCACATCTGTGCACTTAACTGAAGTGCTCCAACAGAATAAGATAATGTTTATAGTCTAAATATTATTAAGAGCTAATAATATTCGACATATCTATTTTTAGACTGGAAATCTAAAAATAGATTCCGCCCAATATGTCTAAAAATAGAAGTCCATCTATTTTTTCCGACTGGACCAACCATCCACAAATAGCATCCTGCAACTTATAAAAGATGATCGACATGTCTAAAAAGAGACATAGTCTAAAAATAGACTTGCGCCAAAAATAGCCTGTGGGCCCACTTAGTGAAGGCGACTTCTTTCCACTAAGCTCATCATCTTGTCGCAATCTCAATATCGTTGACAAAATATTTACTTGAACTTTAGATATCTACGAACCTCAAACTATGGTTACCTTAGTCAATATTACAGATGTCGCTACTTTTTTTCTTGCCCTAAATTTTCATGCAGGCCCTCCCCCATTTGTACTAGTATTATAACAAACCTTCCAACCTACTAACCACAAGAAGATAGGGTCTCAACCCTCTCTACTATTTCAAAATTTGATGTGGCCTTCTCACAGAAACACCATTGAAATCACATGTCCAAATTCTTATGAGTCACCTCTCTTGAGCTTGATCTGCCATAAGAGAACCAACAATATGCCATCCTTCTTCCTATCTCGAACCTATGAAAGTATGTGGCATTCTTGTGAACCCTCACATGATGATCTTGCTCTTGGTGGATGATAACTTTTTCCTTTTAATTTTTCTTTTATATTTTAAAATCCATCTTGGGTCCAAAACCCCTTCATTTGGGTTCTTTGGTGAGAAATTGTTTTGTGAAGTGTACTTAATTGATTCTCCATATTCTAATTTTAATTGAAGCATAAGTAAAGTATCCTCATTCTTGCTTTAAAACTACATCTATACTTGGCTTAAGGTAGATTTGCATAGGAAGAAATTATTTTCTAGGTTAAGCAATTTTAAGAATAAGACAATTGTCAATTATCATTTTTATCTCTTAAAAATGCTTCTTCTTATTCATCTCTCAAATTTAACTATTTTCTATATCAACCTATCCACTCAATAAATGTGCATACTTACTAAATATTTTAGGTGTAAGATAACAAATTGTATTTTACCATTTTACTACGATAAACTATAATACCTCCCCACTACTAGTTGTAAATATAATTGATTAACTAGAATAAAGATAATGGAGACAGTACCGTAGGTGTATACAAGCGAGCCTGTTTGAATATTTACACAAGCGAGCCTGAATCTATTGTACCTACGGTGTTCTCATTTGGATATGGTTTTTATTCTGAATGCTTACTTTCTATCTGCTTATGTCCTATTAATCCCTGTATCAAATGTATTATGATGCTTCTATATATGTGTTTTTTGTTGTCTTTGTATAAAGGGATGTTCAGATTTAACCTGTCTGGGTCAGGTTATGCTACCTGTAATTTGGTTTGCCAAGTACATCGTATCTCTTTCCTATCCAGAAGAGTTATAATTGCATGTGTTTGGGAATTTTGGTCATTCTCTTTTATGATCCCACTTATTCTAGTAGTAAATAAGGATGTGATACAGGAATACTTGATAATAGGGTGCAAATATTTTTTAGAATACAACAATCATATAGCCAAATATTTAGGGACTTTTTGGAGGTAAGCGTGCAGGTGCACGATATAGACATGGAAGAGGAGATAATAGAGAACTGTGCTCCTTGTTTGGTCGTGTGGTGCAGGCTCTCTCCATGGAATGGATGAGTGCTTAATTGCAAAGAATATAGGTCAACATGGATATCCTCAAGGATCACAGGTATGAGGACCACAATGAAATGGTGGCATATTCGAATGACATCCAATTTTCTCAATTTGAAATTCTAGAATAACTTCTCCTAACTCAGCAAAGATTGCAAGCGATAGAGACTTGGTTGGAACACGTGGACTTCCATATGTATGAAAAGAAAAACAAACATGTTGCACATTGGCCACCTTGAAATATCGTTGATTAGCTGTTTGCTTATTTTGTCATTTTTTTTTTGTTAATATGGCTTAGGTCCCTCCACAAACAACATGTTAATTGTTAAATATGATGCTATACTATTTACTTGAGCTATGCTTTCCAACAAATCTGGTAGGTAAGATGAGAAATACAAAGTATCTACGTACTTTTTTTGTATTTAGTAATAAATTAAATGTTTTGATAAAAAACAATATATGAAAACAATAAACTCAAAATACCTTAGTCAACATTAAAACTTGTAGTAAAAATCATTATTCTAGAAATGATTTTTAATATATATATGATTATTAATTTATCTTCGTTGTAAAGTTCAACAAGCTTATTGATTAGTAATTAATTTATAATAATTAATAGATTTAAATGTGAAATAAAATAAATGTAATAAAGCCAAATGAAAGTACATCGACTAATTCACATAAAAATATGAAAACATATTGACTTGTTCAAGAGAAAAAATTAAGGTAAGCTATATATAAATTATGAATTAATTTTTCAATACAACTAAAATACTAAAAACCAAAATATGATAATGTTCTAAAGTAAAATATAATTATTATATAAAAAAAACAAAAACAAAGACTAGCTAATTAGATATGTATATTTTATTAAAAAAATGGGATATATATATATATATATATATATATATATATATATATATATATATATATATATATATATATATATATATATATATATATATATATATATATATATATATAGTGAAAGAGAACATTAATAATAAAAAGGGAATAAATAAATAATAAGATGACCACAAAACACTGCCAAAAAATGAAGATAATTAAGAGAAAAGGGAAAGGATTCAATAACTGCAAATCCTCTAGCCATCGTCTCTATTCTCATTATTAGGCCTTCTCTCAATTTCTATGGCCTCTCTTAACATCCTGTTATGTAAATGATTGATTCTAGCAATGACCTCGACCTGTTTAAAATAGATGTAGTGTTTCATCCCCTTTGCATGGTCTACCAATTACGAGGGGTGAATCCTATAATGTTTGATGTCTATCTCATGCTCATAAATACTCTAATTTAGCAAGGACTAGTTTCTCCAATGTACTAGGTTCCACATGAACTTGTGATTACATAAAATACTTACATATTTTTAAGGTACATGTTCTTTCACTAATCTAAGTGAGTTTCAAATGGTTTTTAGGGGCCTAATGGTGGAAGAAACCTTTTACTTAAGAATCCAATGAATCTTTTCCATGGTCCCTTGGATGAAGGGAACATGTACCATTGAAATCACATCACGAGGTTCCTTCTTTATCCTCAAACCTTTGCCAAATTGTAACAACCGAATGTGTGTCTCATCATTAGTGAGTCTTTAGTGGCTACTCATGAAGTTATGTTCAATTGTTAGGTTGATGTCTTGATGTCTTGGGGAGGTCTTTTGTGAATTATAGTGGCATTTGGAAGAAGTTTGTCTGGAATTTGACCAATTCCAATCTTGGTGTTATTTTTCTCATATAGAGCTGCAGAGTCTATAGATGGAGAGTCTCGGGGCTTCCTCTTGTGGGGTGGTGGTAATTTTATTTCTCAACCCTCTTACAATGGAGTATTGCATGGGTTGGATGGTCTTGAGTTCGGCTTTGGTAGATAAATTTTCCTTTTTTTGTAGACATGTCACAACATAGGGGGTGAAAATGAAAATGGGGTGGGCATCTTGTCAAAACCATTTCTAGTGGAGTTAAAGAATCTTCTTAGAGCTAGGAGAGCTTCGAAAATAAAAATATAGAAGAGGAGATAACATAGAACCGTGCTCCTTCTTTGGTTCTGTGGTGTCGACTCTCTCCATGGAATGGATAACTGATTAATTGCAAGGAATCCACATCAACTTGGATATCCTAGAGGATCACAGGTATGAGAATAACAACAAAATGGTGGCATATTCAAATGACATCCAATTTTCTCAAATTGAAATTATGGAATAACTTCGTCGATATGCGCAAAGACTACAAGTGATAGAGGGTTGGTTGGAACACATGGACTTCTATATGCATGAGTAGAAAGGAAAACATGTTGTACATTGGCCAAATTGAAATTTTTTTGATTGGTTGTTTAATTATTTTGTCATTTTGTTGGTTAATATGGCTTAGGTCCTTCCACAAATAAGATGTAAATTGTTAAATCTGATTCTATGTTAAATTTGGTGCTATATATTTTATCTCTCCTTCCCAACCAGAACAGACTAATATTTGTGAGAGGTTTGATGCCCAAAAAGAGTCGTTCATGGCCTCAAAATGGGTCCGAAAGTTTAGGACCCTAAAAACTACTAAAAATAGTAAATTGTGTTATAATTAAGGAAAATGGAAAACTGAAAGAAACAATGGTGGGGTCCTACATGGAATAGGCAGGCCACCACCAATATCAACCTCGATCATTCCTCCCCCCCTTAGGAAGCAATGGTCGCCATTGTGGTGAGTTCCTCCATGAGATGAGGAAAGTTCTGCTGAACTTGGTCCCTAGTGAATCACTTTCCTTAGTGCAGGAGATGGCCAAATTTGACAACCCGATACAGTTGGCTCTACTATTGGTGAGGGTTCTTCATTTGCATGTCGATGATAAAAATCTATGGTGGCCTATTCCATACAGTCGAGGTTTAAATCTGTTGGTGTGAGTTTTTCTGCAATGCTAGAGGTGTCCAGTAGAGGTGGGAAATAGGGCCGAAGGCAGTCCACATTGAATACTAGATGTAGACCAAGGAATGGTGGAATACTAAGCTCGAAGGAATTGTTCTCTACAACCTTGGTGATGGTCTACGGCCCACATTGGAGCGGACGAAGCTTTGGGAATTACTAGGCTGTCTCATTAAAAAATATCTTTTTACTTTTGTGGTCATTCGTTCGTTGCCTACTCTAATGTCTTATGAAGATTCATCGTTCGACGCAGAGAACTTTTCTTGGAAATAAATAGACGCCACCATGTTTCCCAAAGTTCATGAATATTTTCTAATTGAAATTTCACGATCGAAATCAATAATGCGAGAATGATCCCTCACCACTATAAATCTATGTGTCTATTTTACTTATATATAATCATATATAAGACTGCAGATACACCACTTTTGAAACGAAAGAGTGTACCGACACACCAAGAAAATGCGGAGATTAATTCCACAATATTCTTCAACACCCCTAAAACCTTGAGATTTTGGAGCACGAGGTGATTTTGAAAGTCTCCTAATGAAATTATGTTGTTCCGGTTAATGTGTCATTTGATTAGGGGCATGGAGCATGAGGGGTTTAAAATATATTAATTCTGAATTTAGGTTATTGCGATTTATAATGTATTAAAAAAAAATATTTAGATTATTGAGTGGAGTTGTTTAACCACCCAACGTGTGTCTCATCATTAGTGAGTTTTTAGTGGCTGCTCATGAAGTTTTGTTCAAGTGTTAGGTTGATGTTTCGGGGAGGTCTTTAATGTGTTATAGTGGTATTTGGAAGAATTTTGTGTGGCTTGTGTGACCGATTCCAAGCTTAGTGTTATTTTTCTGGTGTATTGTTGGACACTGTAAAGATTGAGAGTTTTTGGGCTTCTGCTTGTGAGGTGGTGGTACTAGTACTCTGCAATCCTTTTATGGGGGTGGTGGTACTCGTATTCTGCAACTCTCTTATTATGGTGATCTTGGGAGGGCATTCATGGTGTTGGAATATTGCATGGGCTCGATGGTCTCAGGTTAGGCTTTGGTAGAGAACTTCTCCCTTTTTTTTGTAGACATGTCAAAGCAGAGGGGGTGAGAGTGCAAGGGGGTGGACATCTTTCCCAAACTATTGCTAGTGGAGTTAGAGAATATTCTTAGAGCTAGTGGTGCTTAGACAATATAGACATGGAAGAGGAGATAATAGAGAACTGTGCTCCTTGTTTGGTCGTGTGGTGCACACTGTCTCCATGGAATGGATGAGTGCTTAATTGCAAGGAATATAGGTCAACATGGATATCCTCGAGGATCATAGGTATGAGGACCACAATGAAATGGTGGCATATTCGAATGACATCTAATTTTCTCAATTTGAAATTCTGGAATAACTTCTCCTAACTCAGCAACGATTGCAAGCGATAGAGACTTGGTTGGAACACGTGGACTTCCATATGTATTAAAAGAAAAACAAACATGTTGCACATTGGCCACCTTGAAATATCGTTGATTGGCTATTTTCTTATTTTGTCATTTTTTTTTGTTAATATGGCTTAGGTCCCTCCACAAACAACATGTTAATTGTTAAATTTGATGCTATACTATTTAATTGAGCTCTGCTTTCCAACAAATCTCGTAGGTAAGATGATAAATACAAAGTATCTATGTACTTGTTTCGTATTTAGTAATAAATTAAATGTTTTGATTAAAATATATATATATATAAAAACAATAAACTCAAAATAGGTTAGTCAACATTAAAACTTGTAGTAAAAATCATTATTCTAGAAATGATTTTTAATATATATATGATTATTAATTTAACTTCGTTGTAAAGTTCAACAAGCTTATTGATTACTAATTAATTTATAATAATTAATAGATTTAAATGTGAAGTAAAATAAATTTAATAAAGCAAAATGAAAGTACATCAACTAATTTATATAAAAATATGAAAACATATTGACTTATTCAAGAGAAAAATTAAGGTAAGCTATATATAAATTCTGAATTAATTTTTGAATACAACTAAAATACTAAAAATCAAAGTATGATAATGTTCTAAAGTAAAATATAATTATTATATAAAAAAAACAAAAACAAAGACTAGCTAATTAGATATGTATATTTTATTAAAAAAATGGGATATATATATATATATATATATATATATATATATATATATATATATATATATATATATATATATATATATATATATATATATATATATAGTGAAAGAGAACATTAATAATAAAAGGGAATAAATAAATAATAAGATGACCACAAAACACTCGAAAATGAAGATAATTAAGAGAAAAGGGAAAGGATTCAATAACTGCAAATCCTCTAGCCATCGTCTCTATTCTCATTATTAAGCCTTCTCTCAATTTCTATGGCCTCTCTTAACATCCCGTTATGTAAATGATTGATTCTAGCAATGACCTCGGCCTGTTTAAAATAGATGTAGTGTTTCATCCCCTTTGCATGCTCTACCAATTACGAGGGGTGAATCCTATAATGTTTGATGTCTATCTCATGCTCATAAATACTCTAGTTTAGCAACGACTAGTTTCTCCAATGTACTAGGTTCCACATGAACTTGTGATTACATAAACAACTTACATATTTTTAAGGTACATGCTGTTTCACTAATCTAAGTGAGTTTCAAATGGTTTTTAGGGGCCTAATGGTGGAAGAAACCTTTTACTTAATAATCCAATGAACATTTTCCATGGTCCGTTGGATGAAGGGAACATGTACCATTGAAAACACATCACGAGGTTCCTTATTTATCCTCAAACCTTTGCCAAATTGTAACAACCCAATATGTGTCTCATCATTAGTGAGTCTTTAGAGGCAACTCATGAAGTTCTGTTCAATTGTTAGGTTGATGTCTTGATGTCTCAGGGAGGTCTTTTGTGCATTATAGTGGCATTTGGAAGAAGTTTGTCTGGAATTTTACCAATTCCAATATTGGTGTTATTTTTCTCATATAGAGCTGTAGAGTCTATAGATGGAGAGTCTCGAGGCTTCCGCTTGTGGGGTGGTGGTAATTGTATTTTGCAACCCTCTTACAATGGAGTATTGCATGGGTTGGATGGTCTTGAGTTCGGCTTTGGTAGATAAATTTTCATTTTCTTGTAGACATGTCACAACACAGGGGGTGACAATGCAAATGGGGTGGGCATCTTGTCAAAACCATTTCTAGTGGAGTTAGAGAATCTTCTTAGAGCTAGGAGAGCTTCAAAAATATAGATATAGAAGAGGAGATAACATAGAACTGTGCTCCTTCTTTGGTTGTGTGGTGTCGACTCTCTCCATGGAATGGATAACTGATTAATTGCAAGGAATCCACATCAACTTGGATATCCTCAAGGATCACAGGTATGAGAATAACAACAAAATGGTGGCATATTCAAATGACATCCAATTTTCTCAAATTGAAATTATGGAATAACTTCATCGATCCGCACAAAGACTCCAAGTGATAGAGGGTTGGTTGGAACACATGGACTTCTATATGCATGAGTAGAAAGGAAAACATGTTGTACATTGGGCAACTTGAAATATTTTTGATTGGTTGTTTGATTATTTTGTCATTTTGTTGGTTAATATGGCTTAGGTCCCTCCATAAATAAGATGTAAATTGTTAAATATGATTCTATGTTAAACTTGGTGCTATATATTTTATCTCTCCTTCCCAACTAGAACAGACTAATATTTGTCAGAGGTTTGATGCCCAAAAAGAGTTTTTCATGGCCTCAAAATGGGTCTGAAAGTTTAGGACCCGAAAAACTACTAAAAATAGTAAATTCTGTTATAATTAAGGAAACTGGAAAACTGAAAGAAACAATGGTGGGGCCCTACGTGGAATAGGTAGGACACCACCAATATCCACCTCGATCATTCCTCCCCCCCTTAGGAAGAAATGGTCACCATTGTGGTGAGTTCCTCCATGAGATGAGGAAAGTTCTGTTGAACTTGGTCCCTAGTGAATCACTTTCCTTGGTGCAGGAGATGGCCAACTTTGACAACCCGATACAGTTGGCTCTACTGTTGGAGAGTGTTCTTGATTTGCATGTCGGTGATAAAAATCTATGGTGGCCTATTCCATACATTCGAGGTTTAAATATATTGGTGTGAGTTTTTCTGCAATGTTAGAGGTGTCCAGTAGAGGTGGGAAATATCGCCGAAGGTAGTCCACATTGAATACTAGATGTAGACCAAGGAATGGTGGAATACTAAGCTCAAAGGAATTGTTCTCTACAACCTTGGTGATGGTCTACGGCCCACATTGGAGCGGACGAAGCTTACGGTGGGGTCCAATGAGGCACTCCTTCTGCAAATGTAGCCACACTTTGTTGCCCACCTTGAAGTGGTGTGGCACTCATTGTTGGTCATGTCGTTGCTTGTACTTAGCAATGGCCCTATCCAATATGTCATGAACCTGCTGCTGGATGTGCTAAATGTGCTCAATGAAGTTGTTCTCTTTGTTAGCTTCAGACTCGACATGAGCCGAATTGGCCTGAGTAGCCACAAATAGCATGGCTACGTCAACAGGACATAGTGGTTAGAACCCCATGCCCACCTGAAAGGGGTTTTAGTCAGTTGAGATGTGGAGAGTCTGATTATAATTGTTTTGTACATATGGGAGGATCTCATCCTATGTGCATGGATGCTTTTAAATGTACATGCGTAGAATGTGTACAATCATCATGTTGACGACCAATGTCTGGCCATTAGTTTGGGGATGGAAAGATGTGGAATTAGTGAGCTTGGTGTCGAGGATTGACAATAGGCTAGACCAAAATGTGTTGAGGAACCCGTTGTCCTGATCTGAGATCATAGATTGCAGGATCCCAAAATGCACCCACACTCGTTTAATGAAGAGTTTAGCAGTGGCTTCTACTGTGATATTCTTCTTAGAGACCGACATAAGGGAAATCTTTGAGAATCTATCGATGATCACGAAAACACAGTTGTCTACTGATACACTACTTTTGAAATGAAAAAGTGTACCGACAAACCTAGAAAACACGAAGATTAATTCGAAAATATTCTTTAACGCCCCTAAAACCTTGAGATTTTGGAGCATGTGGTGATTTTGAAAGTCCCCCAATGAAATTATTTTGTTTCATTTTATGTGTCATTTGATTAGGGACATGGAGCATGAGGGCTTTTCAAATTTATTAATTATGAATTTAGGTTATTTCGATTTATAATGTATTAAAAAAAGTTTATTTATATTAGTGAGTCCACTTTTTTGGAACCACCCAATGTGTGTCTCATAGTTTTCTCATGAAGTTCTGTTCAAGTGTTAGGTTGATGTCTCAGGGAGGTCTTTCGTGCATTATCGTGGCATTTAGAAGAAGTTTGTCTGGAATGTGTGATCAATTCCAATCTTGGTGTTACATTTCTGGTGTATTGTTGGAGAGTCTAGAGATGGAGAGTTTGTAGGCTTCCGCTTGTGGGGTGGTGGTACTCGTATTATGCAACCCTCTTACTAGGTGATCTTGGGAGTAATTTGGGGTGTTAAGGTATTTCTTGGGTTGGCTAGTCTCGAGTCATGCTTTGGTAGAGAAATTATCCATTTTTGTAGACATGTCAAACTAGAGGGGGTGATAGTGAAAAGGGGGTGGACATCTTTCCCAATCCATTGTTACTAGAGTTAGATAATATTCTTAGAGCGAAGAGTGCTTATACAATAAAGACCTAGAAGAGGAGATAACAGATAATCATGCTATTTCTTTGGTCAACTTGGATATTGTGCACGATCACAGGTGTGAGTACCACAATGAAATGGGTGGCATATTCGAATGAAATCCAATTTTCTCAATTTGAAATTCTAGAATAACTTTGTCGAACTCAGTAAAGACTACAAGTGATAGAGTCTTGATGGAACATGTGGGCTTCCATGTGCATGAGAAGCAAGACAAACATGTTGCACATCTGCCACCTTGAAATATCGTTGATTGGTTTTTTGCTTATTTTGTCATTTTCTTGGTTGATATGGCTACCGTTCCTCCATAAATAAGATGTATAATGCTCAATCTCATGCTATGTTAAGTTTGGTGCTATATACTTAAAATCTCCGTCCCAACAAATCTGGTCGAAATGAGGTAAGACAAGCAGTAAAAACTATATATGTACTTTTCAATTTAGTAATATAAATTGAATGTTTGATTAAAAAATACTCACAAAAATAAACGGAAATGACTTAGTCAAAAATAAAAACTTATAGTAAAAATCATTATTCCAGAAATGATACTCTTTATATATAATAATAATAATAATAATAATAATAATAATAACAATAATAATATAATAATAATTATTATTATTATTAATTTAAAATCATTGTAAAGTTCAACAAACTTATTGATTACTAATTAATTTATAACAATTTGTAACAACTTCACTTACTGATTTTTTTTTTTTTTCTACTGATAGAAATCAATGCTGGTGTAGTGCTATCCTAGTTCAGACTTTCAAGAAATGAATTACCTTTCCGGTTTTAATTAAGGTTACTCCCTTAATTATCAAGAAATATTCTTGTATACTTTTTCTAATTATCTCCTTCACATATTACTGCTTGTCTTATTTTTTTCATCCACCATATAGTGGTTATTATGTTAAGAATTACCTTTTCGGGTTTAATTAAGGTTACTCCCTTAATTATTAAGAAATATTCTTGTATACTTTTTCTAAATATCTCCTTCACATATTACCGCTCGTCTTATTTTTTTCAGCCGCCATACAATGGTTATTATGTTAAGAATCTTTGTTCTCAACCCGTGCTAGTCATTTCCCTTCTCACTGTACTGATTCTTAATTTGTTTGATGATACTAACGTCTATCATTAATTATACCTAAGAATTTATTTCTATTAAGAGAAATCATCGTCCCTTCATTCCCATATTTTTGAAAAAAAAAATTGTACAAGTTAGTTCTAATTCCACTATATTAGCTATGGATATAACTCTCTTATCCTTACTAAAATGTCAAAATGACGCCTATATTTATTTTACCTAAAGCTTAACACTACTAACCACATATATATTTAAAATTCAGAATCTTCTTTGCATTATTTTTCTTTCTCTAATAATATACAAAACAACTTGGATTCACATGACATAAATATATATTGATTGTATACCCTATATGATAATCTTGGAGTATATCCATTTAATATACTTATCTTACAACTTTGAGAAATATATGTAATATGCACATTATGGAACCTTTTCTCTTCTACGTATGAATTGTTCCCTCCATGCGTAATAACACGCAGGCCTCTGTTGGGACTAACATCTCCATTAATGTTATGTTTTATGAGCCACACACAAAATCTGGAAAGTTATATTTATGTTCCTCGCGACGCAATTGATTTTATTTCTTTAACGTTTATGGGAAATTGTGAGCCGAATTGATTTGTTGTTGTGTTTGTTAAGTGGGATGAGTTGAGATTGGACATGAGTAACCTAAGATTATTTACATGTAGTTATTAAGTGAACATGAGATATGTTGAATTTCCATGACACATGAGAATCTGGGTTTGGTCTTAGAATATTTGATGCAAACACACTAAAGTTCCACAATGCATCTACTTTTCACAACGAAATATACACACATCAGTGAATCAACAAGTGCACATGAAAATAATTAAAATTTTAAAACCATTCTTCATTAAATTACAAATTATAATAGAATAGGTTAGAAATCTCGTACTGGGGTGCATGGCCCTTTACAATCACACTGATACAAGGAATAAAACTAGGGCTTGGTGTTATTCCTTTGAAATAAAATATAAGTGGAACAAGACAACACTTGACTCACTTTTTGATGGCGACCACACATAGCCCTTTCTGTGGACATGTCCTAAACACATCTGGAAGCTCCTTTTTCCTCCCATTATGCAACCCCTCAATCTGCCTCTATAAATGAACTCAATTAAAAAAAAATTCCACTCTATCTCTCTCTTTTTTCCTTTAAGGTCTGCAACATTCAAGTTTTTCTATCAATTGTTCACAACTCCATTTGTAAACAACTCTTTGGTCTGCCCAATTTTTTCATACCCCTACTCTAAGATGACAAGTCTAGAGCTATGGAGGTTTCCCTTCTTCTCACTAACTCAATCCTCTATAATATAGTGATCTAGGGCTAGTTGGCTAGCCCGCTTGACTACCACTTTAGTCCTTCAAAGTATATACGTCCTTAGGCCCAAAACACCTACCCTTCTACCAGTCTTGTTTTCCTTTGAAAGCACATGACTTAGGGATCTTCTTTGGAAATCATCTAAAAACCCTCCAACTGTCGTTGGACTTCCATCAATTTTCCCTACCAAAATCACTATTCTTGTGTACCATTAAATAACTATTTTTAGGATGCTTCAGATCTATGTCGATAATTGTACTTCATGTCTATCCATTCCACATATGGCACATTTATTCTTCTCAATATTCTACTCATGTTCAACCTTCCTTTGGATTTTATATCTCTACATATGGTTATGCAAACCATATTCCAAATATGTGGTATATATTTGAGAGATAAACCTATCTCGAAGGGTAACGACCCCTGTACTTCTATGCAGATTTTTCACAATCTTAAGGGCATACCTTATGGACTGAACATGCTAGGAGGCCTCCCTAACTAGGGAATTATAATTCTATTCTAATTTTTTTAGAACAAGCCCTATCCACTGAGAGAAAAAAAATCAACTCTTTCCTCCATAAGAGAATCAACCTAGCTCATATGGATCCATAGATTCTAGGCGTTTCGTTGAAAAAAGCTTTACTTGAACTTTAGATATCTACGACCCTCAAACTATGGATACCTTAGTCAATATTACAGATGTGGCTACTTTTTTTCTTGCCCAAAATTTTCATGCAGGTGCTCCCCTATTTGTGGTGGTATTATCACAAACCTTTGAACCTATTAACCACAAGAAGATAGGGTCTTAACCCTCTCTACAGAAACACCATTGAAATCACATGTCGAAATTCTTATGAGTCACATCTCTTGAGCTCGATCTGCCATAAGAGAACCAACAATATGCCATCCTTCTTCCTATCTTGAACCTATTAAAGTATGTGGCATTCTTGTGAACCCTCACATGATGATCTTGCTCTTGGTGGATGATCATGGCCTCCCTTTAGCAAACCTTCCCAACCCTTTAACCCGACCTACTTTAGGACTACAATTTTCCTAGCCTCCTTGATCAAATGAGATCCTCCTCACTTGATGTTCTTGCCTTCATACTAGGGCCTCCTATAACTTACAGTCTGTATCCAGTTAGACCTCAAGAAATATAATTTTTTCCTTTTAATTTTTCTTTTATATTTTAAACTCCATCTTGGGTCCAAAACCCCTTCATTTGGGTTCTTTGGTGAGAAATTGTTTTGTGAAGTGTACTTAATTGATTCTCCATATTCTAATTTTACTTGAAGCATAAGTAAAGTATCCTCATTCTTTCCTTAAAACTAAATCTATAATTGGCTCAAGGTAGATTTGCATAGGAAAAAATAATTTTCTAGGTTAAGCAATCTTACGAATGAGACAATTGTCAATTATCATTTTTGTCTCTTAAAAATGCTTCTTCGTATTCATCTCTCAAATTTAACTATTTTCTATATTAACCTATCCACTGAATAAATGTGCATACTATGATAAAAAAATGTATTTTACCATTTTACTATGATAAACTATAATACCTCCCCACAACTGGTTGTAAATATAATTGATTAACTAAAATAAAGATAATGGAGATAGTTTCGCATTCAATCTATGTTTTATAAAGAATTTGAGTACTAGTGTGAAGGACTGTTTATGATGCCACTTATTCTAGTAGTGAATAAGGATGTGATATAGGAATACTTGATAATAGGGTCCAAATATTTTTTAGAATAAAAAAATCATATAGCCAAATATTTAGGGACTTTCTAAAGGTAAGCGTGCAGGTGCACCATCGTTTAGAATCTGACAACCGTGTTCCAACGATTCTTGAGGAGGAGGTGACGATCTAGGTAGAGGCCTGTTTGCAAGCTGATCACTGTGATTGAAAAATTGTGGCACAGGTAGCGGTGGATGTACAACCATATTTTCAAGTTGATTATCGTGTACATTGAACTCTTGCGTAGGTCTAAGTTCATTTGAATGATTTGCAAGTTGATTGTTGAAATATTAAAGTCACCTGCTAGATTTTGAGCATGAAGAAAAAGAGTACAGAGGCAGTAGCAAAAGAGCTTGCGTGCATAGCACCACGCATTCAAAGAAGAATGGGAAGAGCCGTAAGGAATAAATCAATGTTGATGGGCTTTAGCCACAATTGTAGAGGAGAATTAATTTTTTTATGGGCATAGCCGTTTTTTACAGAAGGACGAAGACCTTTGTTGTTCTGAACTACGGAAGAACAGAGTTCCAATTAAAACAGTCATTTCGAGCTTTTAAGCCCTCAACAACCAGAAATAAAAAAATTTCTTAAAACAACCGAAGTTCTTTAATTTTTGAAGAGGCAAGAAAAATAGTCCCCACCACTTAAGTGCTAATCGGAATCGCAAGTTTCATTAGTAGTGTCTTGTTGATTTGAAGATTTGCGATGCGATGCGATCGCAATCACAATCACAAATCGCAACATATATATTTGAAAGCCCAAGTGTCTTGTTGATATGGTAGAGTTCCACAAGAGGAACGTATATATATAATACATCCAACTATTATAATCGCCCTCCACCATCAGCCAAGGCCCGTGGGTCCATAGACCACGCGACACATTACAATACAATCGAAAAGTTTCAATCGGTAGCCTTTTTGTTTTGGGCCCGATTTCATTTTGAAATAGGTGGACCCGACCATATTATAGGCAGGAGTCGATATGTTCATCGCATCTATTTTTGATCGGAGATCAGAACTCTTTTGTTCGAGGCCCAATCGCACAGTGTTAAAGACCAGACCCGATTGGTTTATGAGCCAGTTTTTATATTTGTTTGTCACGTCTGTTTGTTAATTGCAATCGAAAATTTTCGGTTGTTCGTTTGTTTTTGTTATGAGCACGGACCCGACGGATTTCATGCAGTGGAATTAAAATGAGTCATCGCATCCCATAGTCAATCGCAATCCGAGATCTTTTTTTGTTGCATTTGTTTTGTTTAGTCGCAGACCCGATGCAAGTTTAGATTGGATTTAAATTTGTTTAATCGCGCGTTCAAAGCGTAATTTTTAAAGTGGGCCCACATGTATTTGTTTTAAATAGACTTTGTTTAAGTTTTAATATAAGTTTTGTAATGTTTTTAATATGCGCGGCATATAAAAACAAAAGGCTCGAGAGCCTGTAGGTATTATGTATTGAATTGTTTTGTTTGGTTTTGCACAACAGTGCAGAGAAGAAAAACACAACAGTGTTGTTTTATGAGACAGAGTGTTTTGTTTGAGAGACAGTGAATGTTTTTGGGCACTGCATCTTGAAGCAGTCCAGATGTTGTAACAGTTTTTTTTTTTAAAACAGGAATAGAAGTTTGTTTTCAAAGTTGAAACTCTGTCTCCTTTCAAGAAATTTTTTATATTTCTCTGTGTTGAAGAGGCGAGTTTACTCTCTCCATTTATTGTTCTGGAATTTTTAGAAATTCCAACATGGTATCAGAGCTAGTTCAGGCTCTTTGAAGGTTTCAAAGAAGCTGAAAAAGAAGAAGACTTGTTGCAGCATTTCTCCAGCACTGTGAAAGCTCAATAGAAGTCAAAGTTTAGGTATTTCTCAAAAGAAAAGACAGTTTGTTTAACTTCAGAGTTTAGTTTAAAAGCAATGGCTGGACCAAGCACTGGCATGAGTATTGGAAATTTTCAGCTTCCACAATTTAATGGAAAGAATTATGATTATTGGGCCATTACCATGAGAGCCCTGTTTATCTCACAAGACTTATGGTAACTTGTAGAAGATGGTTTTGTTGAACCAGCTGATGAGAAGGATTTTAATGCCTTAACTCAAGCAGAGAAAGATATATTGAAGAGCAATAGGATAGCAGCAATCAAGAGATCCAAGGATGCATGGGAAACTCTGAAAGTAGCCTATCAAGGTATGGAGAAAGTGAAAACAACAAAACTTTAGTTGCTGAGGAGAGATTTTGAAACTCTGCACATGAAAGAGTCAGATAATATACACACATTTTTTACACATGTCATTGGGATTGTAAATCAGATAAGGTCCCATGGAGAAACTCTTGAATAAAGAAGGATTGTGGAGAAACTTTTGAGGAGCTTACCCTCAAAGTTTTATGTTATAGCTACAACCATAGAAGAGACCAAATATCTCTCAAAGTTCACGGTAGATGAACTTCATGCCTCACTGATAACTCATGAACAGAGATTGAGCAGAGATGAAAACTCATCTCTAGAGCATGCCTTCAAGACCCAGATGCCTTCAGGAAGAGGAAGAGGTCGAGGCAAAGGAAGAGGAAGAGGCAGAAGCCAAAACAGAGGTGGAAGGGACAGTACTTCACATTCACATGGAAGGAGCAATAGTCAAAATCAGAGCCACGGTCAATGCAACAGCCAGCAAGGTGGACACCAACATGTGCATGGACAAAGGTATGACAAATCTAATGTCCAATGTCATTATTGCAAGAAATATGGGCACTATTCCAATGAATGTAGAAAGAAGCAGAATGACATGAAAAATAGGCAGTATGCTAATGTAGCAAAAGAAGAAAAGAGCCCAAGTAATGTGCTGTTAACATGTAATGTAGCACAAGATAGAGAAGATGATGTTTGGTTCTTAGATTCAGGATGTAGTAATCACATGACTGGAAAAAGAGCAATGTTTTCTAATATAGATGAAGACGTTAAATCAGAAGTAACCACAGGGACTGATACTAAGATCTCTGTAAAAGGAAAAGGCAGAGTGAGTATTCAAGCAAGAAATGGTGAGCAAAAATTTGTTCCAGATGTGTATTACGTTCCTGGTTTGAAGTGTAATATTTTGAGTGTTGGGGAGCTCATAAACAAAGGTTACAATGTAATTTTCAAGGATGATGTGTGCACAATAAAAGATATACCTCCAAGCAAGAATATAATTTCTTAAATACAAATGACCAACAATAGAATGTTTCCACTCAAGCTCAACACTGACTTTAAGGGAAAAGGAAAGAGCATAGCAACTGTAACACAAGAAGCCTTTCAGAAGGAAGTAAAAGATGAAAATTGGTTATGGCACCTGAGATTTGGACATCTCAATTTCGAAGGATTAAACTTGTTGCACAGAAAAGAAATGGTAAGAGGTTTTCCATTGATTGAGAAGCCTGATAGCCTATGTGAAGGCTGCATCTTGGGAAAGCAACACAGAGAAAATTTTCCATCAAGGGAAAGCATAAGGGAAAAATCACCCTTAGAGATCATTCACTCAGATTTATGTGGGCCGATGCAGACAACATCAGTTTCAGGCAGCAACTACATGTTGACCTTCATAGATGATTTCACAAGAAAAGTGTGGGTTTATTTTCTGAAATATAAGAGTGAAGTTTTTCAGAAAATTTTCTATTTTAAAGCTCTTGTAGAGAAACACAGCAGGCTGCACATTAAAGTTCTCAGAACTGATAGAGGAGGAGAATATATATCAAAATAATTTCTGCGTTTTTTGCAGAGAGAATGGCATACAGAAGCAGTTAACAAATTGTATTTTATCATTTTACTATGATAAACTATAATACCTCCCCACTACTAGTTGTAAATATAATTTATTAACTAAAATAAAGATAAAGGAGACAGTTTCGCATTCAACCTATTTTTTATAAAGAATCCGAGTATTAGTGTGAAGAACTGTTTATGATCCCACTTATTCTAGTAGTAAATAAGGATGTGATATAGGAATACTTGATAATAAGGTGCAAATATTTTTTAGAATACACCAATCATATAGCCAAATATTTAGGGACTTTTTGGAGGTAAGTCGTTTGAAATCTGACCACCATGTTCCAACGATTCTCGAGGAAGAGGTGAAAATCAATGTAGAGGCCTGTTTGCAAGTTGATCACCATGATCGAACAATTGTGGCACAGGTAGCGGTGCATGTACAACCGTATTTGCAAGTTGATTACCGTGTACGTTGAACTCTTGCGTAGGTCTAAGTTCATTTGAACTATTTTCAAGTTGATCCCCATGTACGTTGAATTCCAGCCTATTGAGGGGACGTCGAATTTCCACATCACGCAATGGACGATTCATGCGAATCATTTCCACCCTAGCAAGCAGGTCCTTCTTATCTTCATTCTTGGCTTCAACCCTAGCGAGCAGAGATTTGTATTCTTCTGGAATTATATATTCACATTTACGAAAAGGTTGCGTACGGCTTGTCTGCCCCTCTGTGAATGGTTGCGGTACTACCCATTCGAGGGGAGGTCCAATTTCCAGAGCATGCAACTCAGGATTTATGGCAGCCAATTCCTTGAAGGCTTCCTCCCTGGCAATGAGAGCCTCATTAACTTCTATCTCAGAGTAATAAATATAACATATGTTGCATTGTGGAAAGGGTTTCCCTAGTTCCCCAATACGTGGACCAGAAATACAAAAATGTAAATTTGAAATTGTCTGTCTGCAAATGTATCACATTCGGTTCCGACAGCCACATGTCATGATATTGCATCCACCCGACTTGATTATCGATGACTTGCAATCGTTACATTCTCTTATCACAACTTTCGCGATCCTCTCTTCAACTTGCCTCCGAAGAGCAATTTCAGCTAATTTTTCATCAACATCTTCACAGCGTAGTGGTAAGTGACTCAGCCCCTTGCATTGGATACATGAAGATTTTAAACATTTATGGTTTGGACAGTCCAAGACTTGTGCATAATTGTCTATTTAATATGGAATGCTACAAAATGGGTAATAAATTAAATTCTCAATTTTGGCTTCAACTAATGCGTCTTGTGCCTGCCGATATTCATATCTTTCAACAACCTCATTTGGAATATCTTTACTAATCTCTGACAAGGGATTTGATTCCTTGCAGTCTTCATCAGCTGCGAAGCAAGATAGAGAGCCATGTTCCCTCACACCTCCATAAAGGATTTGATTAACCTGCTTCTCTATACATTCAAAACAAAACTGATGCCCATCTCCACACTGTACCACATTCTCACGTTGAAATTCCCGACAGCAACAACTACATTCTACCCCTTCTCCATCCATTTCATAAAGTTGTAAATTCTCTGAAGTGCCAACTGTTTTACGAACCATTTCTTCATCTTTAATTATGGCTTCACCTTTCTCGTTTTGGGAATTACTAGGCTGTCTCGTTAAAAAAGATCTTTCTGCTTCTGTGGTCATCCATTCATCGCCTAATCTCATGTCTTCTGAAGATTCATCGTTCGACGCAGAGAACTTTTCTTGGCAAGAAATAGACGCATTGTCTGAAGACGATGTTGAACTGCGTGCCGCCATGTTTCCCAAAGTTCGTGAAGATTTTCTGATTGAAATTTGACGATCGAAATCAATAATCCGAGAATGATCCCTCACAACTATAAATCTATGTTTCTATTTTACTTATATATAATCATATATAAGACTACAGACACACCGCTTTTGAAACGAAAAAGTGTACCGACGCACCTACAAAACGGGGAGATTAATTCGACAATATTCTTCAACGCCCCTAAAACCTTGAGATTTTGGAGCACGAGGTTATTTTGAAAGTCCCCCAATGAAATTATCTTGTTCTGGTTAATGTTTCATTTGATTAGGGGCATCGAGCAAGAGGGGTTTATAATATATTAATTCTGAATTTAGGTTTTGCGATTTATAATGTATTAAAAAAGATTATTTAGATTATTGAGTCGAGTTGTTTAACCACCCAATGCGTGTGTCATCATTAGTGAGTTTTTAGTGGCTGCCCATGAAGTTCTGTTCAAGTGTTAGTTTGATGTTTCGGGGAGGTCTTTAGTGTGTTATAGTGGTATTTGGAAGAAGTTTGTGTGGATTGTGTGACCCATTCTAATCTTAGTCTCATTTTTCTGGTGTATTCTTGGACACTCTAAAGATTGAGAGTTTTTGGGCTTCCGCTTGTGGGGTGGTGGTACTATTATTCTGCAATCCTTTTATGGGGATGGTGGTACTGGTATTCTGCAACTCTCTTATTATGGTGATCTTGGGAGGGCATTCGGGGTGTTGGAATATTGCATGGGCTGGATGGTCTTAGGTTAGGCTTTGGTAGAGAACTTCTCCCTTTTTTTTTGTAGACATGTCAAAGGAGAGGGGGTGAGAGTGCAAGGGGGTGGGCATCTTGCCCAAACTATTGCTAGTGCAGTTAGAGAATATTCTTAGAGCTAGTGGTGCTTAGACAATATAGACATGGAAGAGGAGATAATAGAGAACCGTGCTCCTTCTTTGGTCATGTGGTGGAGGCTCTCTCCATGGAATGGATGACGCTTAATTGCAAGGAATATAGGTCAACATGGATATCCTCGAGGATCACAGTTATGAGGACCACAATGAAATGGTGGCATATTCGAATGACATCCAATTTCTCAATTTGAAATTCTGGAATAACTTCTCCCAACTAAGCAAAGATTGCAAGCGATAGAGACTTGGTTGGAACACGTGGACTTCCATATGTATGAAAAGAAAAACAAACATGTTGCACATTGGCCACCTTGAAATATCATTGATTGGCTGTTTGCTTATTTTGTTATTTTTTTTTTGTTAATATGGCTTAGGTCCCTCCACAAACAACATGTTAATTGTTAAATCTGATGCTATATTATATTCTTGAGCTCTGCTTTCCAACAAATGTGGTAGGTAAGATGAGAAATACAAAGTATCTATGTACTTGTTTTGTATTTAATAATAAATTGAATGTTTTGATAAAAAAACAATATATGAAAACAATAAACTCAAAATAGCTTAGTCAACATTAAAACTTGTATTAAAAATCAATATTCTAGAAATGACTTTTAATATATATATGATTATTAATTTAACTTCGTTGTAAAGTTCAACAAGCTTATAGATTACTAATTAATTTCTAATAATTAATAGATTTAAATGTGAAAATAAATAAATGTAATAAAGCCAAATGAAAGTACATCAACTAATTCATATAAAAATATGAAAACATATAAGAATATGAAAAGATATTGATTTATTCAAGAGAAAAAATTAAGGTAAGCTATATATAAATCCAGAATTAATTTTTCAAAGCAACGAAGATACTAAAAATCAAAGTATGATAATATTCTAAAGTAAAATATAATTATTATATAAAAACAAAAACAAAAACAAAGACTAGCTAATTAGATATGTATATTTTATTTAAAAAATGGGATATGTATATATATATATATATATATAATGAACAAGAACATTAATCGAAAAAGGGAATAAATAAATAATAGGATGACGGCAAAACACTCGAAAATGAAGATAATTAAGAGGAAAGGGAAAGGATTCAATAACTGCAAATCCTCTAGCCATCGTCTCTATTCTCATTAATAGACCTTCTCTCAATTTCTATGGCCTCTCTTAACATCCTGTTATGTAAATGATTGATTCTAGCAATGACCTCAGCCTGTTTAAAATAGATGTAGTGTTTCATCCCCTTTGCATGCTCTACCAATTACGAGGGGTGAATCCTATAATGTTTGATGTCTATCTCATGTTCATAAATACTCTAATTTAGCAAGGACTAGTTTCTCCAATGTACTAGGTTCCACATGAACTTGTGATTACATAAACAACTTACATACTTTTAAGGTACATGTTCTTACACTAATCGAAGTGAGTTTCAAATGGTTTTTAATGGCCTAATGCTGCAAGAAACCTTTTACTTAATAATCCAGTGAATCTTTTCCATGGTCCCTTGGATGAAGGGAACATGTACCTTTGAAATCACATCACGAGGTTCCTTCTTTATCCTGAGACCTTTGCCAAATTGTAACAACCCAATGTGTGTCTCATCATTAGTGAGTCTTTAGTGGCTACTCATGAAGTTCTGTTTAATTGTTAGGTTGATGTCTTGATGTCTCGGGGAGGTCTTTTATGCATTATAGTGGCATTTGGAAGAAGTTTGTCTGGAATTTGACCAATTCCAATCTTGGTGTTATTTTTCTCATGTAGAGTTGGAGAGTCTATAGATGGAGAGTCTCGGGGCTTCCGCTTGTGGGGTGGTGGTACTTGTATTTTGCAACCCTCTTACAATGGAGTATTGCATGGGTTGGATGGTCTCGAGTTCGGCTTTGGTAAATAAATTTTCCTTTTTTTGTAGATGTGTCACAACACAGGGGGTGACAGTGCAAATGGGGTGGGCATCTTTCCAAAACCATTTCTAGTGGAGTTAGAGAATCTTCTTAGAGCTAGGAAAGCTTCGACAATATAGATATAGAAGTGGAGATAACACAGAACCGTGCGCCTTCTTTGATTGTGTGGTGTCGACTCTCCCCATGGAATGGATAATTGATTAATTGCAAGGAATCCACGTCAACTTGGATATCCTCAACGATCACACGTATGAGAATAACAACGAAATGGTGGCATATTCAAATGACATCCAATTTTGTCAATTTGAAATTATGGAATAACTTCATCGAACTGAGTAGAGACTGCAAATGATAGAGGGTTGGTTGGAACACATGGACTTCTATATGCATGAGTAGAAAGACACACATGTTGTACATTGGCCAACTTGAAATATCGTTAATTGGTTGTTTGATTATTTTGTCGTTTTTTTGGTTAATATGGCTTAGGTCCCTCCATAAATAAGACGTAAATTGTTAAATCTGATTCTATGTTAAATTTGGTGCCATATATTTTACCTCTCCTTCCCAACTGGAACATACTCATATTTTTCGGAGGTTTGATGCCCACAAAAAGTCGTTCAGGGCCTCAAAATGGCTCTGAAAGTTTAGGACCCGAAAAACTACTGAAAATAGTAAATTGTGTTATAATTAAGGAAACTGAAAAACTGAAAGAAACATTGGTGGGGCCCTAAGTAGAATAGGCGGGCTGCCACCAATATCCACCTGGATCATTCCTCCCGCCTTACGAAGCAATGGTCGCCATTGTGGTGAGTTCCTCCATGAGATGAGGAAAGTTCTGCTGCACTTGGTCCCTAGTGAATCACTTTCCTTGGTGCAGGAGATGGCCAACTTTGACAACCTGATATAGTTGGCTCTACTGTTGGTGAGTGTTCTTGATTTTCATGTTGATGATAAAAATCTATGGTGGCCTATTCCATACAGTCAGGGTTTAAATCTCTTGGTGTGAGTTTTTCTGCAATTCTAGAGGTGTCCAGTAGAGGTGAGAAATAGGCCCTAAGGTGGTCCACATTGAATACTAGATGTAGACTAAGTAATGGTGGAATACTAAGCTCGAAGGAATTTTTCTCTACAGCCTTGGTGATGATCTATGGCCCACATTGGAGCATACAGAGCTTGCAGTGGAGTCCAATGAGGCACTCCTTCTACAAATGTAGCCACACTTTATCGCCCACCTTGAAGTGGTGTGGCACCCAATGCTGATCACATCATTGCTTGTACTTAGCAATGGTCCTATCCAATATTTCATGAACCTGCTGGTGGATGTGCTAAATTTTCTCAATGAAGTTGTTTGCTTTGTCAGCTTCAGACTGGACATAAGCCGAATTGGCCTGAGTAGCCACAAATAGCATTGCTACATCAACGGGACATAGTGGCTAGAACCCTAGGCCTAGCTGAAAGGGGTTGTAGTCGGTTGAGATGTGGAGAGCCCAATTATAACTATTTTTTACATATGGAAGGATCTCATCCTATGTGCGTGGATGCTTTTAAATGTACATGCGTAGAATGTGTACAATCATCATGTTGACGACCTATGTCTGGCCATGAGTTTGGGGATGGAAATTTGTGGACATAGTGAGCTTGGTGTCCAAGATTGACAATAAACTAGACCAAAATGTGTTGAGGAACCCGTTGTCCAAATTTGAGATCATAGACTGCGCCATCCAAAAATGCACCCACACTCGTTTAAAGAAGAGTTTAGCAGTGGCTTCTGCTATGATATTCTTCTTACAGTCCGACATAATGTAAATCTTCGAGAATCTATCGACGATTAAGAAAACACAGTTGTCTACCGATACACTGCTTTTGAAACGAAAAAGTGTACCAACAAACCTAGAAAACACGGAGATTAATTCGACAATATTCTTCAACGCCCCTAAAACCTTGAGATTTTGGAGCATGTGGTGATTTTGAAAGTCTCCCAATGAAATTATTTTGTTTCAGTTTATGTGTCATTTGATTAGGGACATGGAGCATGAGGGGTTTAAAATTTATTAATTCTGAATTTAGGTTATTTCGAGTTATAATGTATTAAAAAAAGTTTATTTAGATTATTAAGTCCAATTTTTTGGAACCAGCCAATGTGTGTCTCGTAGTTTTCTCATGAAGTTCCGTTGAAGTTTTAGGTTGATGTCTTAGGGAGGTCTTTCATGCATTATCATGGCATTTAAAAGAAGTTTGTCTGGAATGTATGATCAATTCCAATCTTGGTGTTATTTTCTGGTGTATTGTTAGAGAGTCTAGAGATGGAGAGTTTCCAGGCTTTCGCTTGTGGGGTGGTGGTACTCGTATTATGCAACCCTCTTACTATGGTGATCTTGGGAGGAATTTTGGGTGTTGGAGTATTGCGTGGGTTGGCTAGTCTAGAGTCACGCTTTGGTAGATAAATTCTCCGTTTTTGTAGACATGTCAAAGTAGAGGGGGTGAGAGTGCAAAGGGGGTGGAAAACTTGCCCAATCCATTGTTAGTAGAGTTAGATAATATTCTTAGAGTGAAGAGTGCTTATATAATACAAACATAGAAGAGGACAAGTGATAGAAGCTTGATGGAAAACTTGGGCTTCCATATGCATGAGAAGCAAGACAAACATGTTGCACATCTGCCACCTTGAAATATCGTTCATTGGTTGTTTTCTTATTTTGTCATTTTTTCGGTTAATATGGCTTCCGTCCCTACATAAATAAGATATATAATACTCAATCTCATGGTATGTTAAATTTGGTGCTATATACTCGAACTCTACGTCCCAACAAATCTTGTCGGAATGAGGTAAGACAAGCAGTAAAAACTATATTTGTAATTTTCAATTTAGTAATATAAATTGAATGTTTGATTAAAAAAAACTAACAAAAATAAACGGAAATGACTTAGTAAAAAATAAATAATTATAGTAAAAATCATTATTCCAGAAATGATACTCTTTATATATAATAATAATAATAATAATTATTATTATTGTTTTAAGATCATTGTAAATTTCAACAAACTTATTGATTACTAATTAATTTATAACAATTTGTAACAACTCCACTTACTGACTTTTTTTTCTATTGATAGAAATCAATGCTGGTGTAGTGCTATCCAACTACAGACTTTCAAGAAATGAATTACCTTTTCGGGTTTAATTAAGGTTACTCCCTTAATTATCAAGAAATATTCTTGTATACTTTTTCTAAATATCACCTTCACATATTACCGGTTGTCTTATTTTTTTCATCCACGATACAGTGGTTATCATGTTAAGAATATTTGTTCTCAACCCGTGCGAGTTAATTCTAACCTGTATCATTAATTCTACCTAAGAATTTATTTCTATTAAGAGAAATCATCCTCCCTTCATTCGCATATTTTTGAAAAAAAAAATTGTGCGAGTTAGTTCTAATCCCATTATATTAACTAAGGATATAACTCTCTTATCCTTACTAAAATGTCAAAATCATGCCTATATTTATTTTACCTAAAGCTTCACACTATTAACCACATATATATTTAAACTTCAAAATATTCTTTGCATTATTTTTCTTTCTCTAATAATATACAAAACAACTTGGATTCACATGACATAAATATATATTGATTGTATACCCTATATGATAATCTTGCCGGACTCAATTGATTTTCTTTCTTTAAACGTTTATGGGAAATTGTGAGCCGAATTGATTTGTTGTTGTGTTTGTTAAGTGGGATGAGTTAATATTGGTCATGAGTATCCTAAGATTATTTACATGTATTTATTAAGTGAATAGGACATATGTTGAATTTCCATGACACATGAGAATCTGGGTTTGGTCTTAGAATATTTGATGCAACCACACTCAATTTCCACAACGCATCTACTTTTTACAACGAAATATACACACATTAGTGAATCAACTAGTGCACATGAAAATAATTAAAATTTTAGAACCATTCTTCATTAAATTACAAATTATAATAGAATAGGTTAGAACTCTCGTACTGGGGAGCGTGGCCCTTTACAATCACACTGATACAAGGAATAAAACTAGGGCTTGGTGTTATTCCTTTGAAAGAAAATATAAGTGGAACAAGACAACACTTGACTCGCTTTTTGATGGCAACCACACATAGCCCTTTCTATGCACATGTCCTAAACACATCTGCAAGGTCCTTTTGCCTCCCATTATGCAACTCCTCAATCTGCCTCTATAAATGAACTCAAATAAAAAAAAAATCTTCTCTATCTCTCCCTCGTTTCCTTTAAGGTCTGCAACATTCAAGTTTTTCTATCAATTTCTCACTACTCCATTTGTAAACAACTCTTTGGTCTGCCCAATTTTTTCATAGCCCTACTCTAATATGAAAAGTCTAGGGCTATGGAGGTTTCCCTTCTTCTCACTAACTCAATCCTCTATAATATAGTGATCTAGGGCTAGTTGGCTAGCCCACTTGACTACTACTTTAGACCTTCAAAGTGTATACGTCCTTAGGCCCAAAAAACCTACCCTTCTACCAGTCTTGATTTCCTTAGAAAATACATGACTTAGAGATCTTCTTTGTAACTCATCTAAAAACCCTCCAAATGTAGTTGGACTTCCATCAATTTTCCCTACCAAAATCACTATTCTTGTGTACCAGTTTCTTGGTTGTCCAATATTATATGAAAAAATCTGAACTAATCCTCTTATGATCCTTGTAGTAGTTTGTATATGAATGAACTAGGGTCATAAATCATCCACTAACATTCCATTGAATAACTATTTATAGGATGCTTCAGATCTATGTCCATAACTGTATTTCCTGCCTATCCATTCCACATATGGCACATTTATTCTTCTCAATATTCTACTCATGTTCAACCTTCCTTTGGATTTTCTATCTCTACATATGGTTATGCAAACCATATTCCAAATATGTGGTATATATTTGAGAGATAAACCTCTCTCAAAGGGTAACGACCCCTCTACCTCTATGCAGATGTTTCAAAATCTTAAGGGCGTACCGTATGGACTGAACATGCTAGGAGGCCTCACTAACTAGGGAATTATACTTCTATTCTAATTTTTTTAGAACAAACCCTATCCACTGAGAGCGAAAAAAGAAACTCTTTCCTCCATAAGAGAATCAACCTAGCTCATATGGATCCATAGATTCTAGGCGTTTCGTTGAAAAAATATTTACTTGAAATTTATATATCTACAACCCTCAAACTATGGTTACCTTAGTCAATATTACAGATGTGGCTACTTTTTTTCTTGCCCTAAATTTTCATGGAGGCCCTCCCACTTTTGTGTTGGTATTATCACAAACCTTCCACCCTACTAACTAGAAGAAGATAGGTTCTCAACCCCCTCTACTATTTCAAAATTTGATGTGGCCTTCTCACAAATACACCATTGAAATCACATGTCCAAATTATTATGAGTCACCTCTCTTGATCTTGATCTGCCATAAGAGAACCAACAATATGCCATCCTTCTTCCTATCTCGAACCTATTAAAGTATGTGGCATTCTTGTGAACCCTCACATGATGACCTTGCTCTTGGTGGATGATCATGGCCTCCCTTTAACAACCCTTCCCAACCCTTTAACCCGACCTACATTAGGACTACATTTCTCCTAGCCTCCTTGATCAAAAGAGATCCTCATCACTTGATGTTCTTGCCTTCATACTAGGGCCTCCTATAACTTACAGTCTGTATCCAATTAGACCTCGAGAAATATAACTTTTTCCTTTTAATTTTTCTTTTATATTTTAAATTCCATCTTGGGTCAAAAACCCCTTCATTTGGGTCCTTTGGTGAGAAATTATTTTGTGAAATGTACTTAATTGATTCTCCATATTCTAATTTTAATTGAAGCATAAATAAAGTGTCCTCATTCTTGCTTTAAAACTACATGTATACTTGGCTCAAGGTAGATTTGCATAGGAAAAAATGATCTTCTAGGTTAAGCAATATTAAGAATGAGACAATTGTCAATTATCATTTTTATCTCTTAAAAATGCTTCTTCGTATTCATCTCTCAAATTTAACTATTTTCTATATTAACCTATCCACTCAATAAATGTGCATACTTACTAAATATTTTAGGTGTAAGATAAAAAATTGTATTTTACTATTTTACTATGATAAACAATAATACCTCCCCACTACTAGTTGTAAATATAATTGATTAACTAAAATAAAGATAATGGAGATAATTTCGCATTCAATCTATGTTTTATAAAGAATTTGAGTACTAGTGTGAACAACTGTTTATGATCCCACTTATTCTAGTAGTAAATAAGGATGTGATATAGGAATACTTGATAATAGGGCGCAAATATTTTTTAGAATACAAAAATCATATAGCCAAATATTTATGGAATTTTTGGAGGTAAGCATGCAGGTGCACCATCGTTTGAAATCTGACCACCATGTTCCAACGATTCTCGAGGAGGAGGTGATGATCGAGGTAGAGGCCTGTTTGCAAGCTGATCACCATGACCAAAAAATTGTGGCACAGGTTGTGGTGGAGGTACTGTTGGAATATTGAAAATTCCAGAATGACAATGGAGAGAATAATACTCTCCTCTTCAACACAGAGAAATATTAAAATTTCACTCACAGGAAACAGAGTTTCCACACTTAAAAAAAACTTCTATTCCTTAAAAAAAATTATTACAAATTCTTCCTCAATAGAGGGATTACAAAATGTGACTGCTTCAAACACGGTGCACAAAACTTCACTGTCTCATAGAAACAAAACACTCTGTCTCTCGAAACAACACTGCTGTGTTTTCTTTTCCCGCACTGTTGTGCAAATTACAAAAACAATTCAATGCAACGGGCTCTTGGGCCTTTTGGATTTTATATGATGCGCATATGAAATAAAAGGCTACAAACTATATAAAATAAAGCTTTCAAACAAATCTATTAAAAAACTAATGTCATCAGGGACCCACATTACAATGCGCTTTGAACGCGCGATCACAAAATTTAACTGCAGTCTAAACTTGCATCAGGTCGACAACTTACAACAAAACAAATGACCCACCGAACTTCTGATTGCCCATTACAAGCTGGATGCGATGAGTAATAAACTCTATTGAATAACTTCGTCGAGTCCAGATCATATAACAAAGAAAAGTGACCCACTCAATCTTCCGATTGCGATTGGTAACTGGACGCGATTTTACAAACAAACTACGCCATGTAAAATGACGTCAGGTCCGGATGTAAAACAAAACACACAAACCAAATGAAAACTCTGATGCGGATCAATGAACAAATGTGATGAAAAAATATTTAAATCCAGTTCATAAGGCACGTTGGGTCCGTGACTTAACAAACACACCTTGGACTTCCGATTCCGATTGAGGATCGGACCTGAGACCAACCACTAACTGTGGCACAAAATATATATTGGGTCCGCCATATGAATGTTGCAATCGGGCCATAATACAATGCGCTCCCGATTGCGATTCAACTTGTGACTATTTAATATAATTCCACATGGTCTGTGGGACCACCCACGAACCTTGGCATTCGGTGGAGGGCGATTTAACATGGTTTTGTAATATATGTAAAATGTTCTGCTTGCAGAACTCGCCACATCAACAAGACACTTGCTGTGAGGACCATAGCGTACATAAAAAATAAAACGCCTGCTTTGATTCAAAACATAATATCTCTGTGTAAGGAAAAATAAATTACTCTGTTTTTCCAAAAACAGAGACTGTCTCCGAACATAATGAAAAGACTGTCTGTCAAAAACGGACTATGCCAATTGAACCAAGATCTGGAACTAACTATTCAACAATTTTAGAAATCGGCTGGAGGACATAAAACTGGAGAATAAAAATAGAAAGCGGCTCTGCACGGCCACTGTTGAAAGTAACATTTCAACACTCCCCCTTACTTTCAACTGCTGACTTATCAGTCATACCCAAGCATTTTATCAAAAATTCGAAACTCTTCTGCCCCAATGGCTTGGTGAGAATGTCTGCAAATTGCTCCTGAGTTTTGTAGTGTTCCAAAATAATTTCACCATTGTTTACCAATTCTCTGATGTAATGAAATTTTGTGTCAATGTGTTTCGTCCTCTTGTGAAACACAGAATTCTTAGATAATGCAATAGCTGAGCTATTGTCACAAAAAATCATTGTTCGTTTTGTCTACTCTTGGAAAAAACTCCTTAACATCCTCCTCATCCAAATTTCTTGACATGCTACTGCTGTAGCTACCACATATTTTGTCTCTTCTATAGACAATGCTACAATAGGCTGCTTTTTAGAAGCCCGTGAAATTGATGCTGAACCCATGTGAAAAACATAACCGAAAGTGCTCTTCTGATCATCTAAACTTCCAGCCTAATCACTGTCAGTGTATCCAACTAAATATGAACATTCTGAAGCAGTATATAAAATACCAAACCTTTTAGTACCTTTAACATACCTCAGAATTCTCTTCGCTTCCTGCCAATGTGCATCCTTTGGATTCTCCATGACTTATGTCCAGCCTAGTTGTAGTCAAATACATGAGGCTACCAACTATGCTCTTGTACAAGCTAGGATCAAAATCCTTGCTGCTTTCCTCTCTGCTGAGTTTTAATCCCATCATTGTGGGAGTGATTGCTGCTTTTCTTTCCTGCATATGAAATCTTTCAAGCACTTCATTAACATATTTTTCCTGTGAGATAAAAATCCCATTTTCATCTCGTTCTACTTCTATTCCTAAGAAGTATATCGACAAACCCATGTCAGTCATTTCAAATTCTTCTTTCATGACTGTTTTAAAATTTTCAATAAGGTAACCATCATTACCTGTGAAAATAACGTCATCAACATATAAAACTACAATCAACATTTTACCATCCTTTTATTTGATGTAGAGGGTGGGTTCTCCCTCACACTTTTCAAACCCATTTTCCTCTAGATAGGAATCTATCCTACTGTACCATGCTCTTGGCGCTTGCTTCAGCCCATAAAGAGCTTTATTCAACTTGCACACTTTGTGCTCTTGGCCTTTCTTTTCATAGCTGAAAGGTTGTTCAATGTAAACCTCTTTAATTAACACTCCATTTAGGAATGTTGACTTCACGTCCATTTGGTAAACGTTCCACTTCTTTTGTGCTGCTATGGACATCACTGCTCTCACGGTTTCCATTCTGGAAACCGATGTGAAAGTTTCCTCATAATATATCCCATGCTTCTGCTTATACCCTTTGACAACAAGTCTTGCGTTGTGTCTCTATATTTTTCCTCCAACATTACTCTTGGTCTTGTAGACCCATTTAACTCCAATGACATCTTTACTTTTTGGAAGTTCAACCAAATCCCAAGTCTTGTTACTTTCTATGGAATCAATCTCCTCATCTATAGCTTCTATCCATTTCTTATCCTTAACAGCTTCTTCAAAGTGGATAGAGTCTTCAACATGAAAATATAAAGCAAACAAAGAATTGATGCCTTCATTTGCTGCCTCTTCTGCATAAATGTCATTCAAATTTCTGAACTTGTTACCTCTTTCATTAGGTGTAAAAATGCTTGAGGAAACACTTGAATTTCCTCCTAGTGATGTTCTTGGAGAAGCACCTTCATTTCTCCTCAAGGGTGTGCTTTGTTGTTCTTGTGTTGGTGTTGCTGTTTGGGGATGTATTTCAGCCAATTCATCATCATTTTCATCATGAGATAAACAGTGTTTAACATTCATTTTTTTCTCTATGCTTCCATCCCAAGCTTCTTCTTCAATGTACTAAACATCTCTGCTCACAATAAACTTCTTGGTGGATGGGTTGTATAACCTGTAAGCCTTGGATTACTCACTGTATCCAATGAAAATACATTTCTCCCCCTTGCTTTCCAACTTCTTTTTTAGCTGATCCGGTATGTGTGCATAAGCCACACATCCAAAAACCTTCATATGTGTGACACCTTGATTTGCGCCACTCCATGCCTCTTCCAACACTTTGTTCATCACTGCTTTTGTAGGGCACCTATTCAAAATGTACGCTGCACAATTTATAGCTTCAACCCAATAATCATTAAGCAAATGCTTTTCCTTTTACATACTCCTCAACCATGTCCATTATGGTTCTATTCTTCCTTTCGGCTACTCCATTTTTCTACGGAGTATATCTTGTTGTAAAATGCTTATGAATACCATTTTCTCTACAAAAACACAGAAAATATCTAAAGATATACTCACCTCCTCTATCAGTCCTTAGGAATTTTATGTGAAACCCACTTTGGTTTTCCACAAGTGCTTTGAAATTGCAGAATATTTCAAACACTTCAGTTTTGTTTTTCAAAAAATAAACCCAAGTTTTTCTTGTAAAATCATCTATGAATGTTAACATGTAGTGGCTGCTAGCAAGCGATGGAGTTTGCATCGGTCCACACAAATCTGAGTGGACAATCTCTAAGGGTGCCTTTTCCCTTATGCTTTTCCCAGAAGGAAAACTTTCTCTGTGTTGTTTCCCCAAGATAAAACCTTCACAAAGGCTGTTTGGTTTCTCTATCAATCGTAAACCTCTTACCATGCCTTTTCTGTTCAACATATTAAGACCTCCAAAGTTGAGATGTCCAAATCTCAAATGCCACAACCAATTTTCATCTTTTGGTTCGCTTTGGATAGCCTCTTTTTCCACTACTTCTTTCTCTTCACCATTCTTCAAATCTGCTCTCATTCTAAGAGGGAACATCCTGTTCCTTGTCATCTTCACTTCAGCAATACATTTTTTGCTGGTTGGTTTTTCCATGATGGTACAAACATCATCCTCAAAAAATACATTATACCCCTTTTGAACAAGCTCTCCAATACTTAAGAGGTTACACTTAATTCCTAGAACATAATACACATCTGCTATGGATTTCTTTTCACCTTTCCTTGTTAAAACATTTACATTTCCTTTTCCCATAGAAGAGACTTTGCTATTAGTTCCTAGTGTGACTTGTGACTTCACACTCTCATCTAAGATAGAAAACATTGCTATGTTTCCTGTCATATGGTTACTACAACTAGAGTCTAGAAACCATAAATCTTCATTCTTTTTTTCAGCCATATTACAAGCTAAAAATAAATTATCTTGGCTGATATTTTCTCTAGTGAAATTTGCACTAGTTCTACTTCCCATATCATGCTGCTTCTTTCTACATTCATTAGCATAATGACCATATTTTTTACAATAGTGACATTGGACATTGGACTTATCATACCTTTGTCCTTGAGCATTCTGTTTACCACTTTTTTGGCTGCTGCCTTGGCCTTGATGTCGATTTGGATTTCTGCCCCTTCCTTGAGCATTTGCTGGACTGTTCCTTCCACCTCTTTTTTGGATTCTACCTCTTCCTCTCTTTTTTCCTCAGCCTTGCCCTCTTCCTCTTCCAAAAGACATTTGGGTCTTAAAGGCATGTTCCAGAGATGAGTTTTCACTTCTACCCAATCTTTTCTCATGAGTCATCAGTGATGCATGTAGCTCATCCACTGTGAACTTTGTGAGATCCTTAGTCTCTTCTATGGTGGTGACAATCACATCGAATTTTGAGGGTAGACTCCTCAGGAGTTTTTCCACAATCCTCTTATCTTCAAGAGTCTCTCCATGAGATCTTATTTGTGTGACCATTTGAATCACATGAGTGAAGAATGAGTCAATAGTATCTAACTCTTTCATACAGAGAGTCTCAAAGTCTCTCCTCAGCAACTAAAGTCTTGTTGTCTTCACTTTTTCCATGCCTTGATAGGCTGTCTTGAGAGTTTCACATGCTTCTCTGGATCTCTTGGCTGCTGCAATCCTCGAAAACACACTCTCATGTACTGCTTGATACAATAAGAAGAGAGATTTGGAGTCTTTCTTCCTATTTCTTTTCAACAAATCTTTCTCTACCTGAGTTAAATATTAAAACTCTTCTTCATTTTCTGGCTCTTCAAAGCCATCCTCAAAAAATTCCCATAAGTCTTGGGAGACAAATAATGCTCTCATAGTTATTGACCAGTAGTCATAATTTTTCCCATTAAATAGTGGGAGGTGGATATTTCCCATACCCATACCAATGGTGGCTCCAGCCATTCTACACTCTTAACTATGATTCAAAAAACACTTGACTGTGTATTTAAAATAGTTAATTGTTCTGCAACAGTAACACAAAAAATTGTATAGAGAAATACCTTCAATTCTTTTTGGCTGAGTCTTCACACTACTGAAGAAGTTGCTGCTACAAAGAACTCCTTTCCTTCAGCTTCTTTGATCTTCAAAGAGCCTGGACTAGCTCTGATACCATGTTGGAATATTGAAAATTCCAGAACCACAATGGAGAGAATAATACTCTCCTCTTTAACAAAGAGAAATATTAAAATTTCACTCATAGGAGACAAAGTTTCCACACTTAAAACAAACTTCTATTCCTTAAAAAAAACTATTACAAATTCTTCCTCAACAGAGGGATTACAAAATGTGACTACTTCAAACACAGTGCACAGAACTTCATTGTCTCATACAAACAAAACACTCTATCTCTCGAAACAACACTGCTGTGTTTTCTTTTCCCGCACTGTTGTGCAAATTACAAAAACAATTCAATGCAAGAGGCTCTCGGGCCTTTTAGATTTTATATGTCGCGCATATGAAAAAAAACGTTACAAACTATATAAAATAAAACTTTAAAACAAATATATTAAAAAACTAATGTCATCGGGGACCCACATTACAATGCGCTTTGAATGCGCGATCACAAAATTTAACTTCAGTCTAAACTTGCATCGGGTCCGCAACTTACAACAACAAAAAATGACCCATCGAACTTCCGATTGCCGATTACAAGCTAGATGCGATGAGTAATAAACTCCATTGAATAACTTAGTCGGTTCTGGATCATATAACAAAGCAAAGCAGCCCACTCAATATTCCGATTTCGATTGGTAACCGGACACGATTTAACAAAAAAACTACGCCATATAAAATGACGTCGGGTCCGAATGTAAAACAAAACACATGGACCAAATGAAAACTCCGATGCCGATCAATAAAAGGATTTGATGAACTAAGATTTAAATCTAGTTCATAAGGCACGTCGGGTCCGTGACTTAACAAACATACCTTGGACTTCTGATTCCGACTGAGGATCGGACCCGAGACCAACCATTAACTGTGGTACAAAATATATATCGGGTTCGCCATATTAATGTTGCAATCGGGCCATAATACAATGTGCTCCTGATTGTGATTCAACTTGCGAGTGTTTAATATAATGCCGCATGGTCTGTGGGACCACTCGCAGACCTTGGCATTCGGCGGAGGGCGATTTAACATGGTTTTTTAATATATGTAAAAAGTTCCGCTTGCGAAACTCACCACATAAACAAGACACTTGCTGTGAGGACCACAGCGTACATAAAAAATAAAACGCCCACATCGATTCAAAACATAATATCTATGTGTAAGGAAAAAATAAACTACTCTGTTTTTCCAAAAACAAAGACTTTCTCCGAATGTAATAAAAAGATTGTCTATCAAAAACGGACTGCGCTGATTCAACCAAGATCTAAAACTAATTTTTCAGCAATTTCAGAAAGCGGCTGGAGGACATAAAAATGGAGAATAAAAATAAAAAGCGGCTCTGCACAGCCACAGGTACAACCATATTTTCAAGTTGATGACCTTGTATGTTGAACTCTTGCGTAGGTCTAAGTTCATTTAAACGATTTGCAAGTTGATCCCCATGTACATTGAATTCTAGCCTATTGAGGGGACGTTGAATTTCCATATCACGCAATGGACAATTCATGCGAATCATTTCCACCCTAGCAAGCAGGTCCTTCTTATCTTCATTCTTGGCTTCCACCCTAGCAAGCAGAGATTTGTATTCTTCTGGAATTATATATTCACATTTAGGAAAAGGTTGCATACGATTCGTCTGCCCCACTGTGGATAGTTGCGGTATTACCCATTCAAGGGGAGGTCCAATTTCCAAAGCATGCAACTCAGGATTTATGCAGCCAATTCCTTGAAGGCTTCCTCCCTGAAAGCGAGAGACTCATTAACTTCTATCTCAGATTCATAAATATAACATTTGTTGCATTGTGGACAAGGTTTTTTATTTAAATTTAGTTAACTAGGTCCAAACTCCATATTAAGATGCTCAGATTAAGAGGCTAATATTTTTGTTGGATTCCTCTTTATGAGAGGTGTAAAATCCATATAAAATATGTCTTAATCCGATGAGCAGAACTTATATTTTGAATTTATTATTTTTAATAAATTATATGTGCAAGGTCGGCCAGTTTTGTAATGTAGGCTCGCATGCCCAACAGATGTGTCACACACCCTCATGATGGATATATATATAGGAAAAGTTGGAGAGATTTTCATTATCATCACAACTCACATATTCCTCTCTCATCTTAGAGTACGAGCTACCAAGAAGGACGAGTTTCAGCCACACGTGTGAAGGACGAAGAGGACAAACTGTACGGCTAAGCTGAAGTACGGATTTGCTGCTGCTAGGGTTTCGTAGAAACTTTGACCAGCGTTGACTTTGGTCAACGCTTGGTCCAAACAAGCTGAAATTTGGTGGAAGGTTCGATTTATGAAGGCCGTACTACCTGGCACAAAAATCGAGGTCAAAGGGTTGACCATTTTGCTGCTGCGTTGACTTTTAGCTTGCTGCCCATGCGTTGACTTTTCAGGACAGCGTTGAATTTTGCAGAGTTGACTTGGGTTGAACCAAGTGCTATTCCTCAAAAACAAGTTGAAGAATATGAAGAAGGGCCGAGATGAGTCTGTTCAAACTTTCTTTCTGAAGTTGACCGAAACCAGGAACAATCTGCTAGCTATTGGGGAGATAATAGCCGATCGTGAGATGGTTCTCACCGCACTTGGAGGACTTCCATATGAATGGCAAGTATTCACAACTACTATTCTCAACAATAATACCATTCCTAACTTTGATGAGCTTCTGTCAAGATGTATGCAAGAAGAAACAAGGATGAAGGAATTTGATAATGAAAGAAATGCTGCCTATGGTGCTCATTCCCGAAAGAAGAACTTTGGTGGTTCTAAGGACAAAAGAAGGACAAAGACTTAAGAGAAGAAGGGTAAATGTTTCACCTGCCATAGGCCTAGACACTATGCTAGAGAATGCCCCTTCAAGAAGGATTCTCCCGATAGTGACGATAACAACAACAACCGAAGAAATGGGAATCGAAGAAATGACAAATCCAAAGGAAAGAGGAAGGCTCACTTTGGTGGAAACAATCAACCTTCTAAGAGGTCCAGAAATACCAGGTATGAGGAGTCTAATGTTGTTGATAAAAGAAATAAGTATATTCTGGTATCTGCTCTCTCAGCTGCATCTCTGCCCGACACTATGGATGTCTGGCTAATTGATAGTGGTGCCTCAAGACACATCACCGGATTCAAGGAAGCACTTTCTGACATGGTTGAAAGGGATACTAATCTAGAAATTATCCTTGGGGATAATGCCACTTATCCTGTGAAAGGGACCGGGGCTGTGACCCTCCACTTGTCCCAAGGACAAGTCCTCCGTTTGCAAGATGTACTCTATGTACCCAAATTGAAGAAGAACCTTGTGTCTGTATCTGCCATGGAAGACAAAGGATTCAATGTAACTTTCTCTGATGGAAAGGTGCTCATGTGGAAGAAGAGCTTCAAGGAAGCTATCTCAATTGGTTTTAGAGTTGGTACACTCTACCAGGTTGGAGGGAGTCCGTTGGGAGCTATGACTTGTGATACTATCTGACAAACCGAACTATGGCACCGAAGATTTGGACACCTTCATTACAAGGCCCTTCCCGAAGCAAGGAAGGTGGTGACAGGGATGCCTGATTTTGGAAATAATCATGAAGGTGTATGTAAGGGCTGTGCTGAAGGAAAACATACAAGGGGACCTTTCCCCTCAAGTGTCACAAAGACATCTGAGATATTGCAACTGGTCCATTCTGATCTTTCTAGTATGTTGCCTGTAACATCCCTGGGGGGATGTTCTTACTATATGACATTTACTGATGACTTCTCTCGCAAAACCTGGATATACTTCTTGAAGAAGAAGGATGAGGCTTTCATGTGGTTCCGTACCTTCAAAGCCTTTGTGGAAAATATGACCGGAAAGAAGATCAAGATTTTGAGGACTGACAATGGCACTGAATATGAGTCAAATGAGTTCAAAGACTTTTGCAGAGAAGCTGGCATTAAGAGGGAGACTACCACTACATATACTCCTGAGCAGAATGGTGTTGCTGAACGCAAGAATAGGACTATTGTGGAAGCTGCCCGTGCCATGCTATGTGACCAGGGTCTACCAAAGTTTCTGTGGGGAGAAGCTGCAAATACTGCTGTGTACATTCAAAACCGATGCCCTCATTCCGCTTTGGACTCCAAAACTCCAGAAGAGGTTTTCTCTGGTAAGAAACCTGATGTCTCACATTTTAGAATTTTTGGATGTCCTGTCTATTTTCATGTGCCGAAAGAAAAGAGAAGTAAGCTGGATGCTACTGGGAAGAAAGGAATGTTTGTGGGCTATAGTGAGACTTCTAAGGCATATAGAGTCTGTGTACCTGGTCAAAGGGAAGTAGAGATAAGCCATGATGTCACTTTTGACGAAGATGCTTCCCTGAAGAAAGTAGTAGATCTTCCTAGATCTGAAGAAAATCATGAAGAAAGACCTGGAAATCTGGAAGAACCCCAAGATGAGACTATGCCTGATATTGAAGGGCCAATGGACCCTATTGATCCACCCCCTTCACTAGGAAAGAGACCATCATGGCTCAGGGACACCCTCGAAGATGCTGAGGGTCATGCTGCCCCCAGGGGGACATTCCGAGAAAGCAAGAAGCCGTGTAGATACCAAGGGTATCTAGCTGCCATGAGTACTATTGTACAATCTGAACCTGGATCTTTTGAGGAAGCCATCAAGCATCAAGTTTGGAAGGATTCTATGCATGAAGAATATGAGTCTATTATGAAGAATGATGTCTGGGATGTGGTCCCGAGACCGAAGGACAAATCTGTTGTCACCGCTAAATGGCTCTACAAAATCAAACATGGATCTGATGGGAGTGCTGAAAAGTCTAAGGCAAAGTTTGTTGCCCGTGGCTTCTCTCAAAAGGAAGGAATTGACTATGACGATATATTTGCACCTGTGGCACGATATTCCACCATCCGATCAATCATAGCCCTTGCTACTACACAAGGATGGAGTCTTCATCAGATGGATGTCAAGACCGCTTTTCTGCATGGTGCAATAAAGGAAGAGGTGTATGTAGAACAACCTCTGGGATTTGAAGTTCAAGATCGAGACACTTATGTCTGCAGGTTGAAGAAAGCCCTCTATGGGTTAAAGCAAGCACCCAGAGCTTGGTACGAGAGAATGGATAGTTACTTGATGAAGCTGGGCTTCACTCGAAGCAATGCTGATCCGAACCTATACTTCAAGGTTGTGAAAGAGAAGCCTCTCATTCTAGTGCTGTATGTGGATGACCTCTTCCTGACTGGTGATGACCCTCTCATTCATCAATGTAAGAGGGAGCTTGCTGCTGAATTTGAGATGAAGGACCTAGGACTGATGCACTATTTCCTAGGCCTGGAGGTCTGGCAGAGACCTGGAGAGATTTTCCTTTCTCAAGGAAAATATATTGTGAAGCTTTTGGAAAGATTTGGAATGGTGGACTGTAAGTCCGTGTCGACACCGATGGAACTCAACTTTAAAAAGTTGAGTGGCAGCGCTGCTGGGCCTATCTTGGCCAATCCTACTGAGTATCGTCAACTCATAGGAGCTTTGATGTTCTTAGTGAACACCCGACCGGATATATGTTTTGCAGTGAACACTTTGAGTCAACAGATGGTTGAGCCTCATCACTTTCACTGGGTTGGTGCCAAGAATATTCTGAGATATCTTCGGGGCACGATAAACCATGGGCTGAGATACACTGCCGGGAGTGTGACACTCTGTGGATATACTGATGCCGATTGGGCTGGCAGTGTGGTGGATCGTAAGAGCACATCGGGATGCTGCTTCAATCTTGGTTCTGCTTTGATCTCATGGATGAGCAGGAAGCAGAAGTCGGTGACTTTGAGCACCGCTGAGGCCGAATACATTGCAGCAAGTATGGCCTGTTGTGAAGCAGTTTGGTTGCGAAAGCTCTTTAGTGAGTTGTTTGGACATGTGCTAGATACCACTGTGATACTCTGTGATAACCAGAGTGGGATTCGTATGACTGAGAATCCTGTGTTCCACGGCCGATCCAAGCATATTGATATCAGGTACCACTTTATCCGGGATATGGTACAGCGAGGCGCCGTAAGGCTCGATCATATAGGAACTGATGAGCAGGTCGCGGATATTCACACTAAGCCCCTGGGGAAGGTCAAGTTCCTAACCTTCCGTGAGAGTCTTGGTGTCGTGGAAAGACCCTATGATGTGGGTCCTGTTGGACGATGAGCTCTAGGAGCTCTGGGGGGCTTTGGGGAGAGCTTCTTGGAGCTATGGGCAACCACAAGGCTAGGCTTGCCAACCTTGGTGGTGTGCTTGGACCCCACCGTTGTGATTTTGAGTTGGTTCACCTCTCATTTTCTGTGCCCCGTATGCATCCTACCCATTGAGTTCGGGGCTCATGGGAAGTACCTCTCATTTGGCCAATGAGGTGTGGAAAAGTTAGAGACTATTAGCAAAGACTGATGGACGCATCAGAGATTGCCGTACTCTCGATCTAGGATGGCACGGTCCAACCACTTGATCTGGGATCAAGATTTGTGAGGTCTGGGACCTCTGGACTGACTATGTCAGTCGGGGGATGATGTCTTTGTGACTAACCCACTTCTGTTCTGAAATAAAGAAGCCAGCAAAGCAAGTTTCAGCGGGATGACGCACGATGTTGATTGCACTAATAGATGGAGTTCTCCCTAGTTGAGAGGAGTGTTAAATTTGGACAACTAGGTCCAAACTCCATATTAAGATGCTCAGATTAAGAGGCTAATATTTTTGTTGGATTCCTCTTTGTGAGAGGTGTAAAATCCATATAAAATATGTCTTAATCCGATGAGCAGAACTTATATTTTGAATTTATTATTTTTAATAAATTATATGTGCAAGGTCGGCCAGTTTTGTAATGTAGGCTCGCATGCCCAACAGATGTGTCACACACCCTCATGATGGATATATATATAGGAAAAGTTGGAGAGATTTTCATTATCATCACAACTCACATATTCCTCTCTCATCTTAGAGTACGAGCTACCAAGAAGGACGAGTTTCAGCCACACGTGTGAAGGACGAAGAGGACAAACTGTACGGCTAAGCTGAAGTACGGATTTGCTGCTGCTAGGGTTTCGCAGAAACTTTGACCAGCGTTGACTTTGGTCAACGCTTGGTCCAATCAAGCTGAAATTTGGTGGAAGGTTCGATTTATGAAGGCCGTACTACCTGGCACAAAAATCGAGGTCAAAGGGTTGACCGTTTTGCTGCTGCGTTGACTTTTAGCTTGCTGCCCCTGCGTTGACTTTTCAGGACAGCGTTGACTTTTGCAAAGTTGACTTGGGTTGACTCATCTACAGATTGAAGGGTTGTTGTGACACATGCTGGGCTGGCTGACCAAAGGAGACTTTGCTGGCTGGTTGAAGCATCCTGTTGACCGCCGAAACGAACATACACATTTTTCCTGTTTCTGATTTGTCTTCTGTAAGATCTACTTATATGTTCTATCTGCATTTTGCTTAACTATTTGTATGATTGCTGTGAGAAAAGTAAAATTGCTCCTAGCATAGAACATCTACAAAATTTACAGCTTCCTAGTTCCCCAATACGTGGGTCTCCCTATTTCCCCAATACTTGTGCACAATTGTCTATTTCATATGGAATTCTACAAAATGGACGCTAAATTAAATTCTCAATTTTGGCTTCAGCTAACATGAATTGTGCCTGCCGATATTCATATCTTTCAACAACATCATTTGCAATAGCCTTACTAATCTTTGACAAGGGAATTGATTCCTTGCACTCTTCATCAGCTGCGAAGCAAGATAGAGAGCCATGTGCCCTCACACCTCCATAAAGGATTTGATTAACCTACTTCTCTATACATTCAAAGCAAAACTGATGCCCATCTCCACACTATACCACATTCTCACATTGAAATTCCCAATAGAAAAATCTACATTCTACCGCTTCTCCATCCATTTCATCAAGTTGTAAATTCTCTGAAGTGCCAACTGTTTTACGAATCATTTCTTCATCTTTAATTATGGCCTCACCTTTCTCGTTTTGGGAATTACTAGGTTGTCTCGTTAAAAAAGATCTTTCTGCTTCTGTGGTCATCCATTCATCGCCTACTCTCATGTATTCTGAAGATTCATCGTTCGACGCAGAGAAATTTTCTTGGAAAGAAATAGACGCATTGTCTGAAGATGATGTTGAACTGTGTGCCGCCATGTTTCCCAAAGTTTGTGATGATTTTTTGATTGAAATCTCATGATCAAAATCAATAATGTGAGAATGATCCCTCAAAACTATAAATCTATGTTTCTATTTTACTTATATATAGTCATGTATAAGACTACAGATACACTGCTTTTGAAACGAAAAAGTGTACCGACACACCTAGAAAACGCGGAGATTAATTTGACAATATTCTTCAATGCCCCTAAAACCTTGATATTTTGGAGCACGAGGTGATTTTGAACGTCCCCAAATGAAATTATCTTGTTCCAGTTAATGTGTCATTTGATTAGGGGCATGGAGCATGTGGGGTTTAAAATATATTAATTCTGAATTTAGGTTATTGCGATTTATAATGTATTAAAAAAAATTATTTAGATTATTGAGTCAAGTTGTTTAACCACCCAATGTGTGTCTCATCATTAGTGAGTTTTAGTGGTTGCTCATGAAGTTTTGTTCAAGTGTTAGTTTGATGTTTCGGGAAGGTCTTTAGTGTGTTATAGTGGTATTTGGAAGAATTTTGTGTAGATTGTCTGAGAAATTCCAATATTAGTGTTATTTTTTTGGTGTATTGTTGGACACTCTAAAGATTGAGAGGTTTTGGGCTTCCGCTTATGGGGTCGTGGCACTATTATTATGCAATCCTTTTATGGGGGTGGCGGTACTCGTATTTTGCAACTCTCTTATTATGGTGATCTTGGGAGGGCATTCCAGATGTTGGAATATTGCATGGGCTGGATGGTCTCAGGTCAGGCTTTGGTAAAGAACTTCTCCCTTTTTTTTGCAGAAATGTCAAAGCAGAAGGGGTGAGAGTGCAAGGGGGTGGGCATCTTGCCCAAACTATTTCTAGTGGAGTTAGAGAATATTATTAGAGCTAGTGGTGCTTAGACAATATAGACATGGAAGAGGAGATAATAGAGAACTGTGCTCCTTCTTTGGTCGTGTGGTGCAGACCCTCTCCATGGAATGGATGACTGCTTAATTGCAAGTAATATAGGTCAACATGGATATCCTCGAAGATCATAGTTATGAGGACAACAATGAAATGGTGGTATATTCGAATGACATCCAATTTTCTCAATTTGAAATTCTGGAATAACTTCTCCTAACTCAGCAAAGATTGAAAGCGATAGAGACTTGGTTGGAACATGTGGATTTCCATATGTATGAAAAGAAAAACAAACATGCTCCACATTGGCCACCTTGAAATATCGTTGATTGGCTGTTTTCTTATTTTGTCATTTTTTTTTTTGTTAATATGGCTTAGGTCCCTCCACAAACAACATGTTAACTATTAAATTTGATGCTATACTATTTACTTGAGCTCTGCTTTCCAACAAATCTCATAGGTAAGATGAGAAATACAAAGTATCTATGCATTTGTTTTTTATTTAGTAATAAATTAAATGTTTTGATTAAAAGACAATATATAAAAAAAATAAACTCAAAATAGCTTAGTCAACATTAAAACTTGTAGTAAAAATCATTATTCTAGAAATGATTTTTAATATATATATGATTATTAATTTAACTTCGTTGTAAAGTTCAACAAGCGTATTGATTACTAATTAATTTATAATAATTAATAGATTTAAATGTGAAAATAAATAAATGTAATAAAGCCAAATGAAAGTACCTCAACTAATTCATATAAAACTATGAAAACATATAAGAATATGAAAACATATTGACTTATTCAAGAGAAAAAATTAAGGTAAGCTATATATAAATCCAGAATTAATTTTTCAATACAACTAAAATGCTAAAAATCAAAGTATGATAATATTCTAAAGTAAAATATAATTATTATCTAAAAAAAACAAAAACAAAGACTAGCTAATTAGATATGTATATTTTATTAAAAAAATGGGATATATATATATATATATATATATATATATATATATATATATATATATATATATATATATATATATATATATATATATATATATATATATATATATATATATATATATATATATATATAATGAACAAGAACATTAATCGAAAAAGGGAATAAATAAATAATAGGATGACGACAAAACACTCAAAAATGAAAGTATATCTATAGCTATATCTATATTTCATGTCTATATTCATATCTATATCTATATCTATATCTATCTATATCTATATCTATCTATATATATATATATATATATATATATATATATATATATATATATATATATACATATATATATACATATACATATATATCTATATCTATATATATATATATATATATACATATACATATACATATACATATACATCTATATATATAATGAACAAGAACATTAATCGAAAAAGGGAATAAATAAATAATAGGATGACGAAAAAACACTCGAAAATGAAGATAATTAAGAGCAAAGGGAAAGGAGTCAATAACTTCAAATCCTCTAGCCATCGTCTCTATTGTCATTATTAGGCCTTCTCTCAATTTCTATGGCCTCTCTTAACATCCCGTTATGTAAATGACTGATTCTAGCAATGACCTCGGCCTATTTAAAATAGATGTAGTGTTTCATCCCCTTTGCATGCTCTACCAATTACGAGGGGTGAATTCTATAATGTTTGATGTCTATCTGATGCTCATAAATACTGTAATTTAGCAAGGACTAGTTTCTACGAAGTACTAGGTTCCACATGAACTTTTTATTACATAAAAAACTTACATATTTTTAAGGTACATGTTCTTTCACTAATCTAAGTGAGTTTCAAATGGTTTTTACGGGCCTAATGGTGGAAGAAACCTTTTACTTAAGAATCCAATGAATCTTTTCCATGGTCCCTTGGATGAAGGGAACATGTACCTTTGAAATCACATCACGAGGTTCCTTCTTTATCCTCAGACCTTTGCCAAATTGTAACAACCCAATGTGTGTCTCATCATTAGTGAGTCTTTAGTGGCTACTCATGAAGTTTTGTTCAATTGTTAGGTTCATGTCTTGATATCTTGGGGAGGTCTTTTGTGCATTATAGTGGCATTTGCAAGAAGTTGGTCTCGAATTTGACCAATTCGAATCTTGGTGTTATTTTTCTCATGTAGAGCTCGAGAGTCTATAGATGGAGATTCTCGGGGCTTCCGCTTGTGGGGTGGTGGTACTTGTATTTTGCAACCCTCTTACAATGGAGTATTGCATGAGTTGGATGGTCTCGAGTTCGGCTTTGGCAGATAAATTTTCCTTTTTTTGTAGACATGTCACAACACAAGGGATGACAGTGCAAATGGGGTGGGCATCTTGCCAAAACCATTTACAGTGGAGTTAGATAATCTTCTTAGAGCTAGGAGTGCTTCGACAATATAGATATAGAAGAGGAGATAACACAAAACCGTGCTCCTTCTTTGGTTGTGTGGTGTCGACTCTATCCATGGAATGGATAACTGATTAATTGCAAGAAATCCGCGTCAACTTGGATATCCTCAAGGATCATAGGTATGAGAATAACAACGAAATGGTGGCATATTCAAATGACATCCAATTTTCTCAATTTTAAATTATGGAATAACTTCATCGAACTGAGCAAAGACTGCAAGTGATAGAGGTTTGGTTGGAACACATGGACTTTTATATGCATGAGTAGAAAGACACACATGTTGTACATTGGCCAACTTGAAATATCGTTGATTGGTTGTTTGATTATTTTTTCATTTTTTTGGTTAATATGGCTTAGGTCCCTCAATAAATAAGATGTAAATTGTTAAATATGATTCTATGTTAAATTTGGTGCTATATATTTGATCTCTCCTTCCCAACCAGAATAGAATCATATTTTTTGGAGGTTTGATGCCCAAAAAAAGTCATTCAGGGCCTCAAAATGGCTCCGAAAGTTTAGGACCTGAAAAACTACTAAAAATAGTAAATTGTGTTATAATTAAGGAAACTTGAAAACTGAAAGAAACAATGGTGGGGCCCTAGGTCGAATAGGTGGGCCGCCACCAATATCAACCTGGATCATTCCTCCCCCTTAGGAAGCAATGGTTTCCATTGTGGTGAATTCCTCCATGAGATGAGGAAAGTTCTACTGAACTTGGTCCCTAGTGAATCACTTTCCTTGGTGTAGGAGATGGCCAACTTTGACAACTCGATACAGTTGGCTCTACTGTTGGTGAGTGTTCTTGATTTACATGTCGATGATACAAATTTATGGTGGCCTATTCCATACATTCGGGGCTTAAATATGTTGGTGTGAGTTTTTCTGCAATGCTAGAGGTGTCCAGTAGAGGTGGGAAATAGGGCCGAAAGTGGTCCACATTGAATACCAGATGTAGACCAAGGAATGGTGGAATACTAAGCTCAAAGGAATTTTTCTCTATAGCCTTTGTGATCGTCTACAGCCCACATCGGAGTGGACGAAGCTTGCTGTGGGGTCCAATGAGGCACTCCTTCTGCAAATGTAGCCACACTTTGTCACCCACCTTGAAGTGGTTTGGCACCCATTGTTGATCATGTCGTTGCTTGTACTTACCAATGGCCCTATCCAATATGTCATGAACCTGTTGGTGGATGTGCTAAATGTGCTCAATGAAGTTGTTCACTTTTTCAGCTTCAGACTGGACATGAGGCAAATTGGCCTGAGTAGCCACAAATAGCATAGCTACGTCAACGGGACATAGTAGCTAGAACCCCAGGCCCACCTGAAAGGGGCTGTAGTCGGTTGAGATGTGGAGAACCCAATTATAGATGTTTTGTACATATGGAAGGATCTCATTCTATGTGCATGGATGCTTTTCAAAGTACATGCGTAGAATGTGAACAATCATCATGTTGATGACCTATGTCTGGCCATCTATTTGGGGATGGAGAGTTGTGGACTTAGTGAGCTTGGTGTCTAGGATTGACAATAGGTTAGACCAAAATGTCTTGAGGAACCTGTTGTCCTGATCTGAGATCATAGACTGCAGGATCCCAAAATGCACCCACACTCCTTTAAAGAAGAGTTTAGAAATGGCTTCTGCTATGATATTATTCTTACAGACCGACATAGTGGAAATCTTCGAGAATCTATCGACGATCACGAAAAAACAGTTGTTTACCGATACACCGCTTTTGAAATGAAACAGTGTACCGAGACACCTAGAAAACACGGAGATTAATTCAACAATATTCTTCAATGCCCCTAAAACCTTGAGATTTTCGATCATGTGGTGATTTTGAAAGTCCCCCAATGAGATTATTTTGTTTCAGTTTATGTGTTATTTGATTAGGGACATGGATTATGAGGGGTTTAAAATTTATTAATTCTGAATTTAGGATATTTCGATTTATAATGTATTAAAAAAAGTTTATTGATATTATTGAGTCCATTTTTTTGGAACCACCCAATGTGTGTCTCATAGTTTTCTCATGAAGTTCCTTTCAAGTGTTAGGTTGATGTCTCAGGGAGGTATTTCATGCATTATCGTGGCATTTAGAAGAAGTTTGTCTGGAATATGTGATCAATTCCAATCTTGGTGTTACCTTTCTGGTGTATTGTTGGAGAGTCTAGAGATGGAGAGTTTCCAGGCTTCCGCTTGTGGGGTGGTGGTACTCGTATATATCAACCCTCTTACTATGGTGATCTTGGGAGGAATTTGGGGTGTTGGATTATTGCGTGGGTTGGCTAGTCTCAAGTCACGCTTTGGTAGAGAAATTCTCACTTTTTGTAGACATGTCAAAATAGAGGGGGTGATAGTGCAAAGGGGGTGGACATCTTGCCCAAACCATTGTTAGTGGAGTTAGATAATATTCTTAGAGCGAAGAGTGCTCATACAATACAAACCTAGAAGAGGAGATAACAGATAATCATGCTCTTTCTTTGCTCAACTTGGATATTGTGCATGATCACAGGTATGAGTACCACAATGAAATGGTGGCATATTCGAATGAAATCCAATTTTCTCAATTTGAAATTCTAGAATAACTTTGTCGAACTCAGTAAAGAATACAAGTGATAGAGCCTTGATGGAACACATGGGCTTCCATATGCATGAGAAACAAGAAAAACATGTTGCACATCCGCCACCTTGAAATATTGTTGATTGATTTTTGCTTATTTTGTCATTTGTTTGGTTAATATGGCTTCTATCCCTCCATAAATAAGATGTATAATGCTCAATCTCATGCTATTTTAAATTTGGTGCTATATACTCGAAACAAATCTGGTCGGAATGAGGTAAGACAAGCAGTAAAAACTATATATATATATTTAAACTTCAAAATATTCTTTGCATTATTTTCTTTCTATAATAATATACAAAACAACTTGGATTCACATGACATAAATATATATATATATATTGTATACCCTATATGATAATCTTGGAGTTTATCCATTTAATATACTTATCTTACAACTTTGAGCAATATACATAATATGCACATTATGGAACCTTTTCTCTTCTGCATATGAATTGTTCCCTCCATGCCTAATAACATGTAGGCCTCTCTTGGGACTAACATCTGCATTAATGTTATGTTTTATGAGCCACACACAAAATCTGGAAAGTTATCTTTACCTTCCTCCCAACGCAATTCATTTCTTTCTTTAACGTTTATTGGAAATTGTGAGCCGAATTGATTTGTTATTGTGTATGTTAATTTGGATGAGTTGAGATTGGACATGAGTAACCTAAGATTATTTACAGGTAGTTATTAAGTGAACACGACATATGTTGAATTTCTGTGACACATGAGAATCTGGGTTTGGTCTTAGAATATTTGAGGCAAACACACTCAAGTTCCACAATGCATCTACTTTTCACAACAAAATATACACACATAAGTGAATCAACTAGTACACATGACAATAATTAAAATTTTAAAACCATTCTTCATTAAATTACAAATTATAATAGAATGGGTTAGAACTCTCGTACTGGGGAGCGTGGCCCTTTACAATCACACTGATACAAGGAATATAACTAGGGCTTGGTGTTATTCCTTTGAAAGAAAATATAAGTGGAACGAGTCAACACTTGACTCACTTTTTGATGGCGACCACACATAGCCCTTTCTGTGCACATTTCCTACACACATCTGGCAGGTCCTTTTGCCTCCCATTATGCAACTCCTCAATCTGCCTCTATAAATGAAATCAATTAAAAAAAAATTCCCCTCTATCTCTCTCTTTTTTCCTTTAAGGTCTGCAACATTCGAGTTTTTCTATCAATTGTTCACAACTTTATTTGTAAACAACTCTTTGGTCTGCCCAATTTTTTCATACCCCTACTCTAATATGACATGTCTAGGTCTATGGAGGTTTCCTTTCTTCTCACTAACTCAATCCTCTATAATATAGTGATTTAGGGCTAGTTGGCTAACCCACTTGACTACTACTTTAGTCCTTCAAAGTATATACGTCCTTAGGCCCAAAACACCTACCCTTCTACCAGTCTTGTTTTCCTTCGAAAGTACATGAATTAGGGATCTTATTTGAAAGTTGTCTAAAAAACTTGCAAATGTAGTTGGACTTCCATCAATTTTCCCTAGCAAAATCACTATTCTTGTGTACCAGTTCTTGGTTGTCCAATATTATATGAAAAAATATGAACTAATCCTCTTATCATCCTTGTAGCAGTTTGTAGATGAATGAAATAGGGTCATAAATCACCCACTAACATTCCATTGAATAAATATTTATAGGATGCTTCAGATCTATGTCCATAACTATACTTCCTCTCTATCCATTCCATATATTGCACATTTATTCTTCTCAATATTCTACTCATGTTCAACCTTCCTTTGGATTTTCTATCTCTACATATGGTTATGAAAACCATATTCCAAATATGTGGTATATATTTGAGAGATAAACCTCTCTCGAAGGGTAAGGACCCCTCTACTTCTATGCAGATTTTTCACAATCTTAAGGGTGTACCTTATGGACTGAACATGCTAGGAGGCCTCCCAAACTAGGGAATTATACTTCTATTCTAATTTTTTTAGAACAAACCCTATCCACCGAGAACAAAAAAGAAAATCTTTTCCCCATAAGAGAATCAACCTAGCTAATATGGATCCATAGATTCTAGGTGTTTCGTTGACAAAATCTTTACTTGAACTTTATATATCTAAGACCCTCAAACTATGGTTACCTTTTTCAATATTACAGATGTGGCAACTTTTTTTCTTGCGCTAAATTTTCATGCAGGCCCTTCCCCATTTGTGCTGGTATTATCACAAACCTTCCAACCTACTAACCACAAGATAGGGTCTCAACCCTCTCTACTATTTCAAAATTTGATGTGGCCTTCTCACAGAAACACCATTGAAATCACATGTCCAAATTCTTACAAGTCACCTCTCTTGAGCTCGATCTGCCATAAGAGAACCAACAATATTCCATTCTTCTTCCTATCTCGAACCTATTAAAGTATGTGGCATTCTTGTGAACCCTCACATGTTGATCTTGCTCTTGGTAGATGATCATGGCCTCCCTTTAGCAACCCTTCCCAACCCTTTAACCCGACCTACTTTAGGACTACATTTCTCCTAGCCTCCTTGATGAAAAGAGATCCTCCTCAATTGATGTTCTTGCCTTCATACTAGGGCCTCCTATAACTTACAGTCTGTATCCAATTAGACCTGATGAAATATAACTTTTTCCTTTTAATTTTTCTTTTATATTTTAAAATCCATCTTAGGTCCAAAACCACTTCATTTGGGTTCTTTGGTGAGAAATTCTTTTGTGAAGTGTACTTAATTGATTCTCCATATTATAATTTTACTTGAAGCATAAGTAAAGTATCCTCATTCTTGCTTTAAAACTACATCTATACTTGGCTCAAGCTAGATTTGCATAGGAAAAAATTATTTTCTAGGTTAAGCAATCTTAAGAATGAGACAATTGTCAATTATCATTTTTATCTCTTAAAAATGCTTCTTCGTATTCATCTCTCAAATTTAACTATTTTCTATATTAACCTATCTGCTCAATAAATGTGCATACTTACTAAATATTTTAGGTGCAAGATAACAAATTGTATTTTACCATTTTACTATGATAAACTATAATACCTCCCCACTACTGGTTGTAAATATAATTTATTAACTAAAATGTCCAGATACATCAACCCGATCGGGGAAGGGAATTGAACCTGTGATGAGTGCTATAACAGCCCACCTCATCATCATTTAACCAAGACCCCACAAATGATAATGGAGACAGTTTCGCATTCAACCTATGTTTTATAAAGAATTTGAGTACTAGTGTGAAGAACTGTTTATGATCCCACTTATTCTAGTAGTAAATAAGGATGTGATATAGTAATACTTGATAATAGGGTGAAAATATGTTTTAGAATACAACAATCAGATAGCCAAATATTTAGGGACTTTTTGGAGGTAAGCGTGTAGGTGCACCATCGTTTGAAATCTGACCACCATGTTCCAACGATTCTCGAGGAGGAGGTGACGATCGAGGTAGAGGCTTGTTTGCAACCTGATGACCATGATCGAACAATTGTGGCACAGGTAGCGGTGGAGGTACAACCGTATTTGCAAGTTGATTACCATGTACGTTGAACTCTTCCGTAGGTCCAAGTTCATTTGAAATATTTTCAAGTTGATCCCGATGTACATTGAATTCCATCCTATTGAGGGGACGCCGAATTTCCAGATCACGCAATGGACGATTCATGCGAATCATTTCCACCCTAGCGAGCAGGTCCTTCTTATCTTCATTCTTGGCTTCCACTCTAGCAAGCAAATATTTTTATTCTTCTCAAATTTTATATTCACATTTACGAAAAGGTTTCATACGACTCGTCTACCCCTCTGTGGATGGTTGTGGTATTACCCATTCGAGGGAAGGTCCAATTTCCAGAGCATGCAACTCAGTATTTATGGCAGTAAATTACTTGAAGGCTTCCTCCCTGGCAGCGAGAGCCTCATTAGGTTCTATCTAAGAGTCATAAATATAACATCTGTTGCATTGTGGACAGGGTTTCCCTAGTTCCCCAATACGTGGACTACGAATAAAAAAATGAAAATTTGAAATTGTTTGTATGCAAACGTAACACATTCGGTTCCCACAGCCACATGTCATGGTATTGCATCCACCCGACTTGATTATCGATGACTTGCAAACGTTACATTCTCTTATAAAAGCTTTCACCATCCTCTCTTCAACTTGCCTAAGAAGAGCAGTTTCAGCTGATTTTACATCAACCTCTTCACAGCGTAGTGGTAAGTGACTCAGCCCCTTGCATTGGATACATGAGGATTTTAAAAATTTAGGGTTTGGATAGTCCAAGACTTGTGCACAATTGTCTATTTCATATGGAATGCTACAAAATGGACAATAAATTAAATTCTCAATTTTGGCTTGTGCCTGCCGATATTCATATCTTTCAACAACATCATTTGGAATACCGCTACTAATCTCTTGTTAAAATATATAATTACTTCCTCATGCAGAATTTAGATAGATAGTTATGTGAATGAGTTGAGTAGAGTTACAGATATATTTGGTGAGTAAGTTAGACAGTGAGTTAAGAAAGTTGATCAAGTTCAGTTATGAGTGACAGTGTGTGCATGTTAATTAGATTAAATACCCTTCACGGGTTCATTGTTTTAAGAGAGTTTTATGATTCAGAGTTTTATGATTAATTGAAGAGTCGCAGCTCATTGTTCATGTGTGAAATATTTGTGTTATTTATGTGATTGAATTCTCTATCTTTCCAATAGATTGGTGTCAGAGCGGAGGAAGGATCAGAGATCCGTGGGCGAGCAAAGCCAGTAAGAAGGCCAAAAGTAAAAGGCTGTAAAAAAAAATTTACACAATTTTTTTTTTTTAACCCGCGGTCCGCACGTTTTTAGTGAAGAACCTGCGGAGATCCGCAAGGCGGGTCCGCAACTACTCCCAGTGTAAACTACGTACTCTTCAGAAAATTTGGTTTAAAACGCAGTTTCTCCCTTCATTGGGGTGCGGAACCCGAGATAGTAAAAATTACACGACCGACAGCCGTGCACAAGTAGAAAAGTCAAGTCGTGAACAGTTCTCTGTATGATCACATGCGGCGGATCAAAACGCACACACAACAATTACGTGCTCGTGATTTCTTTTGAAAAGGTACATCGATTACATTTTTTTTTTGAAATTCACGTGGATACTATCCAAAAAAGGAGTATTTCCATTTTTAAGCAGAGCACGTGAGTTTTTTTTTTTTCAAAAGTGGTTTTTTTTTAACAGTTTTCGAAAGTTCATTCACATTATCCTTTTTTTTTAAAAAGGAGCTTATTACCAAAAGCTGTTTATGATCTTTTAAAAAAGGATTTTTCACATCAAGTTTTTTTAAAGAGAAGGTTTTTTACAAAGATTTTTATATATAAATTTTTTATATAAAAGATTTTTTATATAAAAAAAGGGGGGAGAAGATTTTTTTTTTTTTTAAAAAAAATGGGTTAGCCAAGCCTTTACCAAAAGGAAGAAAAAATTAGGGTTTTTTGTCAGAGACAATATTTTTTGAGGCACGATGGCCACATCAAGTTTTCAGCCACAACTTCCATCCTTCAATGGGAAAGATTACGATATGTGGGCTATTAAAATGGAGACTATGCTCAAAGCGCATGATGTATGGGATCATGTCAAGTATGGGTTTGCAAAACCTCAAGATGATGCAGAAGAATGCGCCCTCAGTAATGCAGAGAGGGAACAGTGGAAGAAAGATAAGAGGAATAATGCGCAAGCGTTGCTTCTTATCCAGCAGGGAGTGGATCGAGCCGTGTTCCAGAAGATCATGATAACCTTGTCAGCAAAAGAGGAATGGGACACCTTGGCGACAAGCTATCAAGGTATGGCGAAAGTTAACATTGTTAAACTGCAGAACACTAGGAGAGACTTTGAAAGTCTACAGATGAAGGAGATAGAGGACATTGATTCCTTTATGAATAGGGTCATGTTTGTCGTCAATCACTTAAAAATATATGGAGAAGATGTTAAAGATCGAACAATGATTGAAAATTTTCTTTGATCCCTGTATACCAAATTTGATGTTGTGGTAGCAGCCATAGAAGAAGCAAAGGACTTCGAAAAATTGACAATTGATGAGTTGATGGGATCCCTTCTATCGCATGAAGCAAGGATAGACAGAAATAAGGATTCCACTTTGGAAACTTCCTTCCAATGTCAAGTCTATATTTCAAGAGGTCGAGGAAGAGGTCGATCGAGAGGAAGAGGACGAGGCAAAAACTATGGCAGTCACAGAGATGGCCGAGATGATCATGAGCATCAACTTGGAAGAAGAAGCAGTAGAAGCTTTCATAACAATCAAAGGTCTGACAAATCAAAGGTAAAGTGCTATTACTGCAATAGATTTGGTCATTATTCTCGTGATTGTAGGAAGAAGATTGCATATCAAGGCAATCAGAGACCTAATGTTAGTACAGAAAATACTCACTCTATGTTTCTAGCATGCAACACCATGCATGGAATGTCTGATAAGGTCTGGCTATTAGACAGTGGTTACAGTAACCACATGACAGGCAACAAGGATTTGGTTGGTAATTTGGATGTCTCAGTGCAGACAGAGGTAAAGTTGGGGACTGACAAGACTGTGGTTGTAAATGGCAAAGGAGTGGTCAACAATGTGACCAAGCAGGGGGAGCCAAAGACCATATCAAAGGTATAATATGTCCCTGGGCTCAAACAAAATTTGATTAGTGTTGGCCAACTGATGCATAAAGGATACACAGTTATCTTTTAGAGGCAACAATGTGTTATTTACGACAAATCCCCAAGCACGTAGCTGATTGCAAAGGTGCAGATGACGAGGAACAGACTCTTTCCTCTCATTATGAACTACAATGATCAGGTTAGTTATTTTACAACTGCATGTTCTGATGCATACTGGTTATGGAACTTTCAGTTTGGACACTTGCATTTTTCCGGTTTAAAATTATTGCAGCAGAAACAGATGGTGAGAGGTCTACCTCCCATCAAAGAACCTGCTAGCACATGTGAGTGTTGCATCTTAGGCAAGCAAAACCATGAAATTTTTCTGAAAGGAGTTTCTTACAGAGCAAAGAAACCACTTGAATTGGTGCATACCGACTTGTGTGGACCTATGAGGACACAGTCGATTGGTGGAAGTTGTTACTTCCTCACATTTATTGATGATTATAGTAGGAAGACCTGGGTTTAATTTTTGAAGTAGAAGTCTGAAACTTTTGCAAAGTTCAAAGAGTTCAAAGCTTTGGTGGAGAACCAAAGTGATCAACAGATCAAGGTATTGAGATCGGATCGTGGTGGAGAATATGATTCGAAGGCATTCCATAAGTACTGCAAACAACATGGAATCAGAAGACAGTTCACAACCAGATACACACCACAGCAGAATGGTGTAGCAAAGAGGAAGAATCGTACAATCATGAACATGACAAGGAGCATGTTGAAAGCAAGACACTTGTCTAATGAGTATTGGGCAGAAGCAGTTGCATGTGCTGTTTATGTGATAAACAGATCTCGTACAAAGAGCGTGATGAACAGAGTTCCAGAAGAAGCATGGTCAAGTATGTCTTGTAGTGTATCTCATTTCAGAGTTTTTGGATGTGTATCCTATGCACATGTGCCTAAGAAAATAAGAGGAAAATTAGATGATCAAAGTGAAAAATGTATATTTACTGGTTATAGTGAGCAGTCAAAAGCTTACAAACTGTATAATCCTGTCACAAAGATGACAATCATTAGCAGAGGTGTTGTGTTCAAAGAACAAGAGTCATGGAATGGGACTGTAGACACACTACCCAATTCTTAAACACCATTGATGGAGGATGATCTTGTAGAAGAAGAGGAACAACAATAACCAAGAGAGAATACACCAAACAGAGTCACATCAGCAAGGACTCCATGATTTTTAGAGCAGCATGGATCTTCAAGCAGATCCATAGATCAGAATTCTCCAAGTAGAAAATCAGGTAATGAATCAAGTTCTGGTAAGAAAAAGATGAGAAGTTTGAAAGATATTTATGATGATTTGGATGTTAGTTCAAATTTTTCATTGTTGGCATTCCAACCTTCTTCCTTTGAAGAAGCGATCAGAGATGACAATTGGGAGCAAGCCATGGATGAAGAGAGGAATTCAATTGAAAAGAATGATACATGGGATTTGTTTGATTTACGAAACGATAAAAATCTGATTAGTGTGAAGTGGGTGTACAAGACTAAAGTGAATGAGAAAGGTGAGATTGACAGATTTAAAACAAGACTTGTAGCCAAAGGATTCTTGCAGCAACTGGGAATAGAATTTGGGGAAACATTTTCTTCGGTAGCCAGATTGGATACTGTAAGAGTAGTTATAGCGACAACATCTCAGAACAAGTGGAAAGTATATCAGATGGATGTCAAATAAGCCTTCTTGAATGGAATTTTAGAAGAGGAAATTTATATGCAGCAGCCTCCACGTTATGAAGTTGAAGGACAAGAAGATAAATTTTACAGATTGAAGAAACCGCTCTATGGACTAAAGCAAGCACCTAGAGAATGGTATAGCAGAATCAACAGTTATATGATCAAGAATGGATTTAGAAGAAGCAACATTGAGCCTACCTTATACACAAAGGTAAATGAGCATGGACAGATTTTGATAGTTTGCTTATATGTTGATGATATGATTTTTACAGGTGATCTTGAAATAGATGAATTTAAAATAGCCATGATGAAAGAATTTGAGATGACAGAGCTAGGTCTCATGAAATATTTTCTTGGCATTGAAGTTGAGCAATCTGAAAAAGGAATCTTTATTTGCCAAAATAAGTATGCAATAGATTTTTTGAAAATATTCAGGATGGATAATTCCAAACCTGTACCTACACCAGTTACAACGGGTACAAAGTTAAGTAAGGATGATGAAGGGGCAGATGTCAATCCAACTCTATTCAAAATATTGGTTGGCAACCTCATGTATCTCACAGCTACAAGACCAGATATTATGCAGGGAGTGAGTCTGATTTCCAGATTCATGGAGACTCCAAAAGACACACATTGGAGTGTTGGAAAAAGAATTTTGAGATACATAGCAGGAACCAGATATTATGGCATAATGTATGCAAGTACAGAAAAGAAAGAATTGATTGGATATACAGATAGTGATTTTGCAGGAAGTTTGGATGATCAGAAGAGCACATTTGGTTACGTGTTCCATCTCGGTTAAGGTGTGATAGCATGGGCATCTAAAAAGAAGCCTATTGTGACATTATCATCAACAGAAGCAGAATATGTAGCAGCAACTTCAGCAGCATGTCAAGCAGTATGGTTAGGAAGAGTATTGTATGGACTCAAGTAGAAACAACAACGATCAACAACGATATTCTGTGACAACACATCAGCTATTGCACTATCCAAGAATAGTGTGTCTCATCAAAAGAGCAAGCATATTGATACTAGATATCACTTTATTCGAGAACTTGTGAGCAATGGAGAAGTTCACTTGAAGCCTTGTAGAACGAGTGATCAATTGGCTGATATCTTTAAAAAGACATTACCAGTAGATTTGTTTGAGTTTCAAAAAATAAACTTGGGGGTTGTAAGCCTAGTTGAGACATAGACCAGCAGGCATGTTTGAGTTTTCATGAGTTATGTTTTAGTTTAGCGATCGTAATTAAGGGGGAGTGTTAAAATATATAATTACTTCCTCATGCAGAAGCTAGACAGATAGTTAGGTGAATGAGTTGAGTTGAGTTACATTTATATTTGGTGAGTGAGTTAGACAGTGAGTTAAGAAAGTTGATCAAGTTCAGTTATGAGTGACAGTGTGTGCATGTTAATTAGATTAAATACCCTTCACGGGTTCATTGTTTTAAGAGATTTTTATGATTAATTGAAGAGCCGCAGATCATTGTTCATGTGTGAAATATTTTCGTTATTTATGTGATTGAATTCTATGCCTTCCCAACATCTCTGACAAGGGAATTTATTCCTTGCAGTATTCATCAGTTGCGAAGCAAGATAGAGAGCCATGTGCCCTCACACCTCCATAAAGGATTTGATTAACCTGCTTCTCTATACATTTAAAACGAAACTGATGCCCATCTCCACACTGTACCACATTCTCACATTGAAATTCCCGATAGCAACAACTAAATTCTACCCCTTTTCCATCCATTTCATCAAGTTGTAAATTCTCTGAAGTGCCAACTATTTTACGAACCATTTCTTCATCTTTAATTATGGCCTCACCTTTCTCGTTTTGGGAATTACTAGTCTGTCTCGTTAAAAAAGATCTTTGTGCTTCTATGGTCATCCATTCATCGCCTACTCTCAGGTATTCTAAAGATTCATTGTTCGACGCAGAGAAATTTTCTTGGAAAGAAATAGACGCATTGTATGAAGACAATGTTGAACTGCGTGCCGCCATGTTTCCCAAAGTTCGTGAAGATTTTCTGATTGAAATTTCACGATCGAAATCAATAATGCGAGAATGAGTCCTCACAAATATAAATATATGTTTCTATTTTACTTATATATAATCATATATAAGACTACAGATACATCGCTTTTGAAACGAAAAAGTGTACCGACACACCTAGAAAACGCGGAGATTAATTCGACAATATTCTTCAACGCCCCTAAAACCTTGAGATTTTGGAGCACAAGGTGATTTTGAAAGTCCCCCAATGAAATTATCTTGTTCCGGTTAATGTTTCATTTGATTAGGGGCATGGAGCATGAGGGGTTTAAAATATTTTAATTCTAAATTTAGGTTATTGTGATTTATAATGTATTAAAAAAATTATTTAGATTATTGAGTCGAGTTGTTTAACCACTCAATGTGTGTCTCATCATTAGTGAGTTTTTAGTGGCTGCTCATGAATTTCTATTCAAGTGTTAGTTTGATGTTTCGGGTTGTCTTTAGTGTGTTATAGTGGTATTTGGAAGAAGTTTGTGTGGATTGTGTGACCAATTCCAATCTTAGCGTTATTTTTCTGGTGTATTATTGGACACTCTAAAGATTGAGAATTTTTTGGCTTCCGCTTGTGGGGTGGTGGTACTAGTATTCTGCAATCCTTTTATGGGGGTGGTGGTACTCGTATTCTGCAACTCTCTTATTATGGTGATCTTGGGAGGGCATTCTAGGTGTTGGAATATTGCATGGGCTGGATGGTCTTAGGTTAGGCTTTGGTAGAGAACTTCTCCCTTTTTTTGTAGACATGTCAAAGAAGAGGGGGTGAGAGTGCAAGGGGGTGGGCATCTTGCCAAAAATATTGCTAGTGGAGTTAGAGAATATTCTTAGAGCTAGTGGTGCTTAGACAATATAGACACGGAAGAGGAGATAATAGAGAACCACGCTCCTGCTTTGGTCGTGTGGTGCAGGCTCTCTCCATGGAATAGATGACTGCTTAATTGCAAGGAATATAGGTCAACATGGATATGTTCGAGGATCACAGTTACGAGGACCACAATGAAATGGTGGCATATTCGAATGACATCCAATTTTCTCAATTTGAAATTCTGGAATAACTTCTCCTAACTCAACAAAGATTGCAAGTGATAGAGACTTGGTTGGAACACGTGGACTTCCATATGTATGAAAAGAAAAACAAACATGTTGCACATTGGCCACCTTGAAATATCGTTGATCGGTTGTTTGCTTATTTTTTCATTTTTTTTTCATTAATATGGCTTAGTTCCCTCCACAAACAACATGTTAATTGTTAAATCTGATGCTATACTATATACTTGAGCTATGCTTTCCAACAAATCTTGTAGGTGAGATGAGAAATACAAAGTATCTATGTACTTGTTTTGTATTTAGTAATAAATTAAATGTTTTGATAAAAAAACAATATATGAAAACAATAAACTCAAAATAGCTTAGGCAACATTAAAACTTGTAGTAAAAATCATTATTCTAGAAATGATTTTTAATATATATATGATTATTAATTTAACTTCGTTGTAAAGTTAAACAAGCTTATTGATTACTAATTAATTTATAATAATTAATAGATTTAAATATGAAAATAAATAAATGTAATAAAGCCAAATGAAATAACATCAACTAATTCATATAAAAATATGAAAACATATTGACTTATTCAAGAGGAAAAATTAAGGTAAGCTATATATAAATCCAGAATTAAATTTTCAATACAACTAAAATACAAAAAATCAAAGTACGATAATATTCTAAAGTAAAATATAATTATTATATAAAAAAAAACAAAAACAAAGACTAGCTAATATGATGACAACAAAACACTCGAAAATGAAGATAATTAAGAGGAAAGGGAAAGGATTCAATAACTGTAAATCCTCTAGCCATCATCTCTATTCTCATTATTAGGCCTTCTCTCAATTTCTATGGCCTCTCTTAACATCCCTTTATGTAAATGGTTGATTCTAACGATGACCTCGGCCTGTTTAAAATGGATGTAGTGTTTCATCCCCTTTGCATGCTCTACCAATTATGAGGGGTGAATCCTATAATGTTTGATGTCTATCTCATGCTCATAAATACTCTAATTTAGCAAGGACTAGTTTCTCCAATGTAGTAGGTTCCACATGAACTTGTGATTACATAAAAAACTTACATATTTTTAAGGTACATGTCCTTTCACTAATCTAAGTGAGTTTCAAATGGTTTTTAGACGCCTAATGGTGGAAGAAACCTTTTACTTAAGAATCCAATGAATCTTTTCCATGGTCCCTTGGATGAAGGGAACATGTACCATTGAAATGACATCACGAGGTTCCTTCTTTATCCTCAAACCTTTGCCAAATTGTAACAACCGAATGTGTGTCTTATCATTAGTGAGTCTTTAGTGGCTACTCATGATGTTCTGTTCAATTTTTAGGTTGATGTCTTGAGGTCTCGGGGAGGTCTTTTGTGAATTATAGTGGCATTTGGAAGAATTTTGTCTGGAATTTGACCAATTCCAATCTTGGTGTTATTTTTCTCATGTAGAGCTGGAGAGTCTATAGATGGAGAGTCTCAGGGCTTCCGATTGTGGGCTGGTGGTACTTGTATTTTGCAACCCTATTACAATGGAGTATTGCATGGGTTGGATGGTCTCAAGTTCGGATTTGGTAGATAAACTTTCCTTTTTTTGTAGACATGTCACAACAGAGAGGGTAACAGTGCAAATGGGGTGGGCATCTTGCCAAAACCATTTCTAGTGGAGTTAGAGAATCTTCTTAGAGCTAGGAGCGCTTCGAAAATATAGATAAAGAAGAGGAGATAACATAGAACTATGCTCCTTCTTTGGTTGTGTGGTGTCGACTCTCTCCATGGAATGGATAACTGATTAATTACAAGGAATCCACGTCAACTTGAATATCCTCTATGATCACAGGTATGAGAATAACAACGAAGTGGTGGCATATTCAAATGACATCCAATTTTCTCAATTTGAAATTATGGAATAACTTCATCGAACTGAGAAAAGACTGCAAGTGATAGAGGGTTGGTTGGAACACATGGACTTCTATATTCATGAGTAGAAATACAAACATGTTGTACATTGGCCAACTTGAAATATCATTGATTGGTTGTTTGATTATTTTTTCATTTTGTTCGTTTATATGTCTTAGGTACCTCCATAAATAAGATGTAAATTGTTAAATCTGATTCTATGTTAAATTTGGTGCTATATATTTTATCTCTCCTTCCCAACCGTAACAAACTCATATTTTTTGGAGGTTTGATTCCCAAAAAAAGTTGCTCAGGGCCTCAAAATGGCTCTGAAAGTTTAGGACCAGAAAAACTACTAAAAATAGTAAATTGTGTTATAATTAAGGAAACTGAAAAACTGAAAGAAACAATGGTGGGGACCTAAGTGGAATAGGTGGGACGCCACCAATATCCACTTGGATCATTCCTCCCCCCTTAGGAAGTAATGGTCGCCATTGTGGTGAGTTCCTCCATGATATGAGGAAAGTTCTGCACAACTTGGTCCCTAGTGAATCACTTTCCTTGGTGCAGGAGATGGCCAACTTTGACAACCTGATACAATTGGCTCTACTGTTGATGTGTGTTCTTGATTTTCATGTCAATGATAAAAATCTATGGTGGCCTATTCCATACAGTCGGGGTTTAAATCTATTGGTGTGAGTTTTTCTCCAATGCTAGAGGTGTCCAGTAGAGGTGGGAAATAGGCTCGAAGGCGGTCCACATTGAATACTAGATGTAGACCAAGGAATAGTGGAATACTAAGCTCAAAGAAATTGTTCTCTACAGCCTTGGTGATGGTCTACGGCCCACATCGGAGCTGAAAAAGCTTGTAGTGGGGTCCAATGAGGCACTCCTTCTGCAAATGTAGCCACACTTTGTCGCCCAACTTGAAGTGGTGTGGCACCCAATGTTGATCATGTCATTGCCTGTAATTAGCAATGGCCCTATCGAATATGTCATGAACCTGTTGGTGGATGTGCTAAATGTGCTCAATGAATTTTTTTTCTTTGTCAGCTTCAGCCTGGACATAAGCCGAATTGGCCTGAGTAGCCACAAATAGCATGGCTACATCAACAGGACATAGTGGCTAGAACCCCAGGCCCACCTGGAAGGGGTTGTAGTCAGTTGAGACGTGGAGAGCCCGATTATAATTGTTTTGTACATATGGAAGGATCTCATCCTATGTGTGTGGATGCTTTTAAATGTACATGCTTAGAATGTGTACACTCATCATGTTGAAGACCTATGTCTGGCCATCAGTTCGGGGATGGAAAGCTTTGGACTTAGTGAGCTTGGTGTCAAGGAAAATAGGCTAGACCAAAATGTGTTGAGGAACCCGCTGTCCAAATCTGAGATAATAGACTATGGGATCCAAAAATGAACCCACACTCGTATAAATCAGAGTTTAGCAGTGGCTTCTGCTGTGATATTCTTGTTACAGAACGACATAATGGAAATCTTCGAGAATCTATCGACGATCAGGAAAACATAGTTGTCTACCGATACACCGCTTTTGAAACGAAAAAGTGTACCGACAAACCTAGAGAACACGGAGATTAATTCGACAATATTCTTCAACGCCCCTAAAACCTTCAGATTTTGGAGCATGTGGTGATTTTGAAAGTCCCCCAATAAAATTATTTTGTTTTAGTTTATGTTTCATTTGATTAGGGAGATGGATCATGAGGGGTTTTAAAATATATTAATTCTGAATTTAGGTTATTTAGATTTATAATGTATTAAAAAAAGTCTATTTAGATTATTGAGTCCAATTTTTTGGAACCACCCAATGTGTGCCTCATAGTTTGATCATGAAGTTCTGTTCAAGTGTTAGGTTTATGTCTCAGGGAGGTCTTTCGTGCATTATCGTGGCATTTAGAAGAAGTTTGTCTGAAATGTATGAGCAATTCCAATCTTGGTGTTACTTTTCTGGTGTATTGTTGGAGAGTCTAGAGATGGATATTTTCCAGGCTTCCACTTGTGTGGTGGTGGTACCCGTATTATGCAACCCTCTTACTATGGTGATCTTGGGAGGAATTTCGGGTGTTGGAGTATTTCGTGGGTTGGCTAGTCTCAAGTCACGCTTTGGTAGAGAAATTCTCCCTTTTTGTAGACATGTCAAAGTAGAGGGGGTGATAATGCAAAGGGGGTGGACATCTTGCCAAATCCATTGTTAGTGGAGTTAGATAATATTCTTAGAGTGAAGAGTGCTTATACAATACAAACATAGAAGAGGAGATAACAGATAATCATGCTCTTTCTTTGGTCAACTTGGATATTGTGCACGATCACAGGTATGAGTACCGCAACGAAATGGTGGCATATCCGAATGAAATCCAATTTTCTCAATTTGAAGTTCTAGAATAACTTTATCAAACTCAGTAAAGACTACAAGTGATAGAGGCTTGATGGAAAATGTGTTCTTCCATATGCATGAGAAGCAAGACAAACATGTTGCACATCTGCCACCTTGAAATATCGTTGATTGGTTGTTTGCTTATTTTGTCATTTTTTTGGTTAATATGGCTTCCGTCACTACATAAATAAGATGTATAATGCTCAATCTCATGCTTTGTTAAATTTGGTGCTATATACTCAATCTCTCCGTCCCAACAAATCTAGTCGGAATGAGGCAAGACACGTAGTAAAAACTATATATGTAATTTTCAATTTAGTAATATAAATTGAATGTTTGATTAAAAAAAACTCACAAAAATAAACAGAAATGACTTAGTCAAAAATAAAAACTTATAGTAAAAATCATTATTCCAGAAATGATACTCTTTATATATAATAATAATAATAATAATAATAATAATTATTATTATTATTAATTTAATATCATTGTAAAGTTCAACAAACTTATTGATTACTAATTAATTTATAACAATTTGTAACAACTCCACTTAATGAATATTTTTTTCTACTGATAGAAATCAATGATGGTGTAGTGCTATCCTACTACAAACTTTCAAGAAATGAATTACCTTTTCGGGCTTAATTAAGGTTACTCCCTTAATTATCAAGAAATATTCTTGTATACTTTTTCTAAATATCACCTTCACATATTACCGCTTGTCTTATTTTTTTCATCCACCATACAGTGGTTATTATTTTAAGAATCTTTGTTCTCAACTTGTGCCAATAATTTCCCTTCTCACTATACTGATTCTTAATTTGTTTGATGATACTAAACTGTATCATTAATTCTACCTAAAAATTTATTTCTATTAATATAAATCATCCTCCCTTCATTCCCATATTTCTGAAAAAAAATTGTGCGAGTTAGTTTTAATCCCACTATATTAACTAAGGGTATAACTCTCTTATCCTTACTAAAATGTCAAAACGACGCCAATATTTATTTTAGCTAAAGCTTAACACTATGAACCACATATATATTTAAACTTCAAAATCTTCTTCGTGTTATTTTTCTTTCTCTAATTATATACAAAACAACCTGGATTCACATGACATAAATATATATTGATTATATACCCTATATGATAATCTTGGAGTATATCCATTTAATATACTTATCTTACAACTTTGAGCAATATACGTAATATGCACATCATGGAACCTTTTCTCTTCTACATATGAATTGTTCCCTCCATTCCTAATAGCACGTAGGCCTCTCTTGGGACTAAAATCTCAATTAATGTTATGTTCTATGAGCCACACACAAAATCTGGAAACCTCCCGACGCAATTGATTTTATTTCTTTAACGTTTATGGGAAATTATGAGCCAAATTGATTTGTTGTTGTGTTTGTTAAGTGGGATGAGTTGAGATTGGACATGAGTAACCTAAGATTATTTACATGTAGTTATTAAGTGAACACGACATATGTTGAATTTCCATGACACATGAGAATCTGGGTTTGGTCTTAGAATATTTGATGCAAACACACTCAAGTTACACAATGCATCTACTTTTCACAACGAAATATACACACATCAGTGAATCAACTAGTACACATGACAATAATTAATATTTTAAAACCATTGTTCATTAAATTACAAATTATAATAGAATAGGTTAGAACTCTCACACTGGGGAGCGTGACACTTTACAATCACACGGATACAAGGAATAAAACTAGGGCTTGGTGTTATTCCTTTGAAAGAAAATATAAGTGGAACAAGACAACACTTGACTCACTTTTTGATGTCAACCACACGTAGCCCTTTTTGTGCACATGTGCTAAACACATATGGAAAGTCCTTTTGCCTCCCATTATGCAACTCCTCAATCTGCCTCTATAAATGACCTCAATTAAAATAAAATTCCCCTCTATCTGTCTCTTTTTTCCTTTAAGGTCTGCAACATTCAAGTTTTTCTATCAATTGTTCACAACTCCATTTTCAAACAACTCTTTGGTCTGCCAAATTTTTTCATACCCCTACTTTAATATGACAAGTCTATAGCTATGGAGGTTTCCCGTCTTCTCACTAACTCAATCCTCTGTAATATAGTGATCTAGGGCTAGTTGGCTAGCCCACTTGACTACTACTTTAGTCCTTCAAAGTATATCCGTCCTTAGGCCCAAAACACCTACCCTTATACCAGTCTTGTTTTCCTTCGAAAGTACATGACTTAGGGATCTTGTTTACTAGTTTCTTGGTTGTCCAATATTATATGAAAAAATCCGAACTAATCCTCTTATCATCCTTGTATTACTTTGTAGATGAATTAACTAGGGTCATAAATCATCCACTAACATTCTGTTGAGGAGGTAAATCCCCTCTGCGGACAGAGGCGATCCCTACTAGCCCAGACCTGGTCTAGCAACAATCGTTCACGCTATAGTGAAGGTTCCTAATTGTAAATAAACCAACTAGCGATGAAGGCCTACCTGGAATCCAACGCTGTCGCTCATAAAGAAAGTAGCGCTCCCATTCCTTAGCTCTGGAAGATCACAATCCTCACGATCTCCATGATCGGACACCTGCACACGCAAGAAACAAAACAAACGCAAGTGTAAAATCCAGTAGATGCAACTATATGTTAGTCAAAAAGGACATAACTCAGCATTATAAACAACAAAAAGAGTGGAACCATAACCAATAGTCGCTTATTAATAATCAATCAAAGGAAAATTACAACCATAGTTTTGATGTTGAATTCTCCTTCGGAGGGGTCGCCAGCAGAACACGTCTCGAAAAGCCTGTCTAGGATGGGACAAACCTCTCTCTTCGGATCTTGATGATAGTCTCCTTACTTGAAATTGGCCTTAAGGGAATTATGGAGGCTCTTGCAGCATAAGGCTCTTGGAAATTCGGGGACTTGAAGACCATCTTGCCATGGAGATAGGCAAGCTTTTATAGATGGAGGAAGAGGAGTTGGGATCCCTATAATCATGGGATTGGCCCTATCATCAAGGAAGCTTCCATGAGAGGTGGCAAGCCACTTCCTCTCTATGGAAATCCGTAGCCAAACCTCCCAAATCAAGATAGATATCAGTTCCTGGATTAGTTAGGACGAAACTTCCACCATTTATTTTTAAAAAACACCTTTTAAATTGGCTGGCACGAGTGCGAATCTGGGACAGAGCGCCAAATGGCACGACCTCTTTGAAGTATTTTCCCCATTGGCGCAGGTACTGAAATTCCTGCTCGTGCCAATGCTAAAAGGGCCATTTTTAGGGTTTTTCACAAGGAGATGTCTTCAGGGGGATGAAATTACATGTTCAGGGGAATTCCACGAAAGTATTTTCAAGTTATATCACTGCTCACAGGTCAAAAAATAAGCCCTCCAATGTGCGATACAGGGAATGGTAGGGACGGTGACAAATTGTTGTGTAACAGATGCCCCCTAAAGTATGAGGCCCGAATGAGAGAGAGGGGTGAAATTCTTTATGAGAACGTGTCCAACTGAAAACACCGCCGTCGGAAAACCTACTTAGAGAAATATAAATGATGTATCAAATACATGATATATACGTGGTATGGGCGCAACCATCCATAACAGAGTATGTAATAACCCAGATCCGAGGCATGGACACAGCCATCCACTGAGGATCGGTAAATAGACTCAGGTATGGTCGGAGCCATCCAATCAGTGAGTCATGTAACTAATCATGATAATCCACAAAATCATAGCCTGGATTACAACAGACAGGAATCCAGGGTCTTGCGCTCCATCTCGACCCGAAAAAAGTATAAGTTCAAGCATGCGAATATGTGAGCTGAAGTCGAACATGAAAGAACATCGTCTGATTACCAGCCAATGATGAAAGTTGTTAACAGATGCGAGAGGTACCACCATTAATGCCAATGGTCCTGAAGGTAATATAGGTACAATATACGACATGTGAATAGTGAGCTGACGTCGAACACCCATAGAATCATTTGATCGGAGGCCAATGATGAAAACCTCACGTCGAGTGCGAAGAACCTGCCATTGAGGCATGCAGGCTGCAAGGTACCAGAAGGGAGTCTCTAGATCAACTTCCTGGATAATGAGCTAAAGTCGACAGGAAGTGACCCTGATCGAAGGTGGGCCATAGTGTTTCCCACATCATCGACACGAGACAGAGGAACATAATTTATTTATGAATCGGGATCAGATGAGAATCAGAGGAAGGTTGGTACTTGCAGAGGTTAACTTCTCTTGAACATATTGCCGGCACGACAGTGGATTTGGCAGTATTTGACATCAAAAGATCAGAGGTCATAGTGATGAGGCAAAGAGTAGATGAGAGGTCAAAAGGGATTACACAAACCCACCAAGGCAAAAATAGAATGAGATGAGATGTCCCCAACCCAACACGAATGCAGACAAGTGCCATGTTCAAGAGCGACATACTGCCGACACGATAATGATGTTGGTTCCATTTTTTCCCCACCATTTCGGTGAGTACCTCTTTATTTTTACACAAGCTTGAAGAGGATACCATATTCTTGTCATATAAATCCATCCTTCGGACGAATCCATCCTAGTACATTTAACGAGCCCTAGGAAAGAGAAAATCGAATATCGTCATCATGAATGAATCCGATGTCATCAAGGTTTAAGGAGTCTGGAAAAGGAAGAACTCGACGTATTTTCATATTTAGAGAGTTTGAAAAGATAGCGGAAAATTAAACTCCAACGTTCCCTTTTCGTAAATAGTTCCTGAGATCCGAAAAGGTAGAAAACTATGTCTGAGGAAACCTCCTAGTCGCGATAGGCTAGGGTATTCCTTTTTCATAAATAATCTATCCCAGCTCAAAAAAGGGGTAAACTTATACTGGGTATATGTCGCTTCGTGTCCATTTTAACGATATTGAACTGACAAGGGACTCGGAAATCTTTTCATGTTTAGAGAGTCAGAAAAGAGCTGAAAGTTGACTCCTCCTGGAGGAACGAGTGGTATAAAGGGTAGCAACTAGTTCTGGTAATGGTGGAACTACTCAAAACAAGATAAAGGTCAAGAGGCTAGCTAACAAGACCACTCATCGTAGCGGTTCCTCAGGAATGGGTAAAACAACCAAGGGAAGGCATATGATCGGCCAAGAATATAGTGACGATGGAGTGAGAAAACCAAGGTTCATCTGGAAAAAATAGGCTGATAAAAATGGCAATCACAAGAGGTAAAATTGGAAAGGTTTCATTTTTACACAAGCTTGAAATCAAGAAACTCTGCTTGAAGTTGGTTTCATTTTTACACAAGCTTGAAACAAATATAAACTATGCTTGAAACCGGTTTCATTTTTACACAAGCTTGAAACAGAAACAAACTATGATTGTAAAAGTAAGCATGCCCCCAACATGGTGACTCAATTCGAGGTACATGCCCCCCAAGATTCAGTCCATATGAAAGGTAGATGGAGTTAAGGTTCAAGTTACGAAATCAAGAGAAAGACTCGACTGGGATTTTACGAGATCTTTTCAAAGATTCGAATTGAACAAGAACGTTTTTCATTGTTTTAATGAGATTGACACATTAAAAGAACTATCCTCAGGACACCTTGTTTCATGGTTTAAGGAGCTTCACAAAAGAAAACAAACTATGCTCCGATGACCTTGTTTCATTTTTTAAGGACCTTGACACAAGACAAGGAACTGTGCTCCGACCAACTTGTTTCATTTTTTAAGGAGTTTGACACAAGAAAACGAACTGTGCTCCGACAACCTTGTTTCATTTTTTAAGGAGCTTGACACAAGACAAGGAACTCTGCTCCGACGACCTTGTTTCATTTTTTAAGGAGCTTGACACAAGACAAGGAACTCTGCTCCAACCAGCTTGTTTCATTTTTCAAGGAGCTTGACACAGGAAAAGAACCATGCTCCGACTACCTTGTTTCATTTTTTAAGGATCTTGACACAAGGCAAGGAACTTTGCTCCCATGACCTTGTTTCATTTTTTAAGGAGCTTGACACAAGACAAGGAACTCTGCTTCCACCAACTTGTTTCATTTTTTAAGGAGCTTGACACATGGAAAGAACCATGCTCCAACTACCTTGTTTCATTTTTTAAGGAGCTTGACACAAGACAAGGAACTTTGCTCCCACAACCTGGTTTCATTTTTTAAGGAGCTTGACACATGAAGGGAACCATGCTCTGACAACCTGGTTTCAATTTTTAAGGAGCTTGACACAGGAAAGGAACCATGCTCTGACAAACTCGTTTCATTTTTTAAGGAGCTTGACATAGGAAAGGAACCATGCTCCGATGACCTCATCATAATGAACAAGAAGTCATCGCTTCCAAGAGTTGCCCATCCGATGGAAGGAAAACATCTTGGAAGTCAGGACCCAATGCCCCTAGCAGACTATGCACGATGACATCATCACAGAGTACAGGCACGGGGTAGGTAGCCACATAGTTGAACTGTGGTGGGGAAGATACAACGGATGGATAAAAGATAGGAAGGGATGATGGCGGGCCAGCTGCCACATCAAGACCAAAGAACGCAAGTTGGTCAATGGTCACGATCCGTCCTTCATGTGGAAAACACATCATGCGAAAGAGGGAGGAAACAAGTGCTCCCATGGCATAGGTGTACTCGCGCCCAAAAACCAGATTGAAATCCAAGGGGCCTGGAACAACCATCACGTCCATATGGACGATTTTACCTCCCAAAGTAACAGGTAAACTTGGAAGGATCCCTAACGGTTGACTCATTCTTCTGTTAAAAGCCAACATATTCTGTGTAATAGGCACAAGAGGTGGTGAATCGAAAGCTTGCCAAGTAGTTGAGGATAGAACACTAATAGACACGCCTTCGTCTATAATGGTGCTGGGTATGACCAGACCAAAAGCCTGTATTGTGATCTCGAAAGGCACATAAGACGGAAGGTGGTATCCTGCAAATCGATTCCAATCGAAGGAAGCGACCAAACTACTCGGAGGGGCTACCATCGAACCGATATGGTCTTCCCCTGGTGTTACGGAAGAAGAAGAAGCATCCTCCACAACCTCTATCTCGAAGGTGGGAGGGGGATCCTCCGGGACCCCTATTACGGGAAGCGGAGGAGCAGCTTCTTGAGGTATAGGGACAAAAGAATCTTTCTCCAAGTCCGAAGAATCTGAAGAAACAAGAAGAACCTGAGGGGTGTGAGATCCACTCTCCATGGAAAAGACCTGGTGCACCGTAGAAGGGAACAACTCAACCGATCCCGCGACCAATGGTTGGTCGGGAATGGATTCTTGAATTTGAATTTATGGAGGAGTGGGATCGACCAAGGATGAATATTGACCGATGGTAGGATCAGCTGGTTGAGGACTCAAAGAAAGCTATTTGTACCCAGCCGAAAGGCATGGTCTAGAAACAGATGAGTTTTCCAAAACTCGTTTGGCTTCATCCATATACAGACAAAGGTGAATGGCATGGTTCCCTTCACACAACTTACAGGGATTGGTAATCTTACCCTGTTTCTTAGGAGCCTTAAAAACACTAGTTGAATACGTGCCCCCAACCTGACTCCCAGAAGCCAAAGGCAACGATGGACGATCATTGGACCATACTTCAAGTACCTTGGGAATGCCAGGGAAATCTCGAAGAATATGGTCTCCCGTGCACAACATGCGAGGGAACTTGAATTTCCGAGGAGGGTTGGGAAGTTTATCACGAGGAGACTTCTTAGGCGCAATAGCCGCAGAGCTAGCCTCTCCTTTATCAGACTTATTCTTCTTTGTCTTCTTCTTCTTCTTCTTAGCCACCTTGTTACTTGAATCCAGACTTTCACCAGGCGAAGTAGAAGAGGAGGACGCAGAAACAGGCGAAGAAGGGGAGAGGTCCACCTTAGAATCAACATGATGTTGTTCAGGTGGAGGAGATGGTTGAACAGTAGCCGGGACATTCGGGACCACAAAGGTTGAAAACAACCAAACAAGAAACCCAACAGTTAACCTAGGAAGGGACAACGTTGCCATGTAAGGAGCATCAACATTTCCAAAAGGAGGAAAAGGACCAAGATTCCCATCGGAGGGGATTCCTTGGTTGGTGAACTCCGGAAAAGTTGCCATCAGAAACGATCTTCAAAACAACACCCTAAGGAAACTAACTTTAACTAGGAATATTTCGTGGGCAGTTAATTTTTAAAACATTGAAACAAAACTCTACCGTTTCATCTTTTAAGAGTCGAGAAACTGGCAAAAGGTGACTCTATCACTTTCAGATTGGAAACAAGCATGAAAGGACAAGCGCTTGATGATATTTTCAAATTTAGGGAGTCAGTAAAGATCAAAATGACTACTCAGGAATACTAGGCAAAGGGTGTACGAAATAACCGTGAACTACAATATACACCTTGGTTTCAAAATGAAAGAGAAATCAACCAAGGACTTAACGTACATGCAAGCAATCTCCCCGAATGCTGTGTCCAGTGTAACACAGGTATAAGGCGGTAGACTCGGCTTCCTACGGATAAAGGATAGCAACCTAGTGGGGTCTCCCTTTATATACACGACGGTACGGGGAGCACAAGTCCATACTAGTGCTGTCTAAAGCCAAAAGGCGAACGACAGCTACTAGGTTTAAATATGCCGGAATAGGTCTCTAGCCTAGACCTCTAAATGTTTTTTTAATTTTTCAATGCTTCCTTAGTGTAAATTGAATAAATTTTTGTGTTCATCTTCAATTATGTCTCGGTTTCAAGGCCCTAGAGAGTGTCATCTGACAATCTCCTATATGCAGCTATATGAGAAAAGAAAACTTTTTCAATTCGATGAATTCTATCTAGTTAAGGGAAGAGCTTCAAACAATGATGCAACAAACAACAACACTGCAAACGAAATCCTTCCAAACTATATGACTTTCACTATCCAAAAGTAATTCCAAACATTCAACGATGCGAATAATGCAATGTAATCTATGCAAAATTCTTTTTCTAAAAACTATGCAATTGTAATCTATGCACAATTTCCTTTTTCTTTTCAAATGATAAGAATGCACTCAATGCATTTTTCGATGAAATGAGAATCTACTTAACGCATACTTTCAATGAAAGAGAATGCTTTCAAAGCGATTTTTAGTTTTCAATCACTAAACAATGTGATCTAAGTCCAATGATAAATCTCAAAAATAATTTTTGATGCAATGTGATCTAATGCATTTAAATGAAAAGAAAACTATGAGACAAAAACTAAAATAATGCAAATCTCCTTAATGAAGGATGAATGCAAAAGAGATGTAAACAAACATTAAGAATGCAATCGTTGTTTCAAACACCTTGTCACGAAATCCCTCAAAAGGCGACAAGACATATGAGGTCAAACACAAAGAGGACTTCCAAAGCAAGAGATCAAAACAAGGCATTCATTCCCTTTTACATCAAAAAATCATGGAGAGGAGACTTTTCGAACAATGAGCAATGTAATCTATGCTCATATAGTGAAAATACCGGAAGGGAAAGACACACTGGTGAAGGATTTAGGGAAAAAATCTCAATTTTCATACACCCTGAAATTGGCTCGACTTGTACATTGACAACCTGCGCCAACTGGAGCAACTTTCACACTGACAACTGGCGCCAATGGCCAATTGGCACGGGTTGCTAACTGAAAACAAGCGCCAATGCCTGAAAATGAAAAAACAAAGAATTTCTCCCAACCAAGACCAGACTCACCACTTCAAGCTGAATGCAAAACAAACCCAGAAGCAAAGTACTGACCAAAAGAAACTTCTGAACAAGGGTAAACCCTAGCACTTACAGGAGATGGCGTGACTGTCTGGCTGTAATCCGCGCCAGACAGGGGATGGCGCGAGTGATGAACTGGAAAACTGCGCCAACTGGCACGACTGTCAGGGCTAAACTTGCGCCAATCAAGCCAACTATGAAAAGGTGAAAATTCTGAAAAGCAGAGGTCAGATATGATCCTCTGGGACTGAACCAAAATCCAAACACACAAAAAGAGCCAGCCAAAAGAGCCAATCAAGCAAAGAGGATCAAGAATCGACTGAAAAGACAAGACAATGCTCCAAGGGTTCAGTTTACAAACTAAACTGGAGATTGACTGAAGCGGCTTTGATCTATTTCGCAATTGTAGAGAAAAAGTGTTTCGAAGGCTATGTGGCCAACTTCAGGCTCCGTCTATAGCTTATAAAACGAACGACAACAAGCCAATAAATCCTCAGCGGAATCGCCAATTTGTTGTGGAGGTAAATCCCCTCTACAGACAGAGGCGATCCCTACTAGCCCAGACTGGGTCTAGCAACAATCGTTCACACTATAGTGCAGGTTCGTAATTGCAAATAAACCAACTAGCGATGAAGGCCTACCTGGAATCCAACGCTATCGCTCGTAAAGAAAGTAGCGCTCTCGTTCCTTAGCTCTGGCAGATCACAATCCTCACGATCTCCGTGATCGGACACCTGCACACGGAAGAAACAAAACAAACACAAGCGTAAAATCCAGTAGATGCAACTATATGTCAGTCAGAAAGGACATAACTCTTCATTATAAACAACAACAAGAGTGGAACCATAACCAATAGTCGCTTATTAATAATCAATCAAAAGAAAATTACAACCATATTTCTGATGCTGAATTCTCCTTCTGAGGGGTCTCCAGCAGAACACGTCTCGAAAAGCCTGTCAAGGATGGGACAAACCTCTCTCTTTAGATCTTGACGATAGTCTCCTTGCTTGAAATTGGCCTTAAGGGAATTTTGGAGGCTCTTGCTGCATAAGGCTCTTCGAAATTTGGGGACTTCAAGACCAGCTTGCCATGGAGATGGGAAAACTTTTAAAGATGGAGGAAGAGGAGTTGGGATCCCTATAATCATGGGATTGGCCCTATCATCAAGGAAGCTTCCATGAGAGGTGGCAAGCCACTTCCTCTCTATGAAAATCCGTAGCCAAACCTCCCAACTCAAGATAGATATCAGTTACTGGATCAGTTAGGACGAAACTTTCGCCATTTATTTTTAAAAAACACCTCTTAAATTGGCTGGCACGAGTGCGACTATGGGACATAGTGCCAATTGGCGTGGCCTCTTTGAAGAATTTTTCCCATTGGCGCGGTTACTGAACTGCTTGCTCGCGCCAATGCTAAAAGGGCCATTTTTAGGGTTTTTCACAAGGAGATGTCTTCAAGGGGATGAAAGTACATGTTCAGGGGAATGCCATGAAAGTATTTTCAAGTTATATCACTGCTCACAAGTCACAAAATAAGCCCTCCAATGTGCGAGACGGGGAATAGTAGGGATGGTGGAAAATTTCTGTGTAACACATTCCATTGAATAACTATTTGTAGGATGCTTTAGGTCTATGTCCATAACTGTACTTCCGGTCTATCCTTTCCATTTATGGCACATTTATTCTTCTCAATATTCTACTCATGTTCAACCTTCCTTTCGATTTTCTATCTCTACATATGGTTATGCAAACCATATTTCAAATATGTGTTATATATTTGAGAGATAAACCTCTCTCGAAGGGTAACTACCCCTCTACTTCTATGCATATTTTTCACAATATTAAGGGCGTACCTTATGGACTGAACATGCTAGGAGGCCTCCCTAACTAGGGAATTACACTTCTATTGTAATTTTTTTAGAACAAACCCTATCCATCGAGAGCAGAAAAAGAAATTATTTCCTCCATAAATGAAAAAACTTAGCTCATATGGATCCATAGATTCTAGGCATTTCGTTGACAAAATCTTTACTTGAACTTTAGATATCTACGACCCTCAAGCTATGGTTACCTTAGTCAATATTACAGATGTGGCTACTTTTTTTGTTGCCCTAAATTTTCATGCAGGCCCTCCCCAATTTGTGCTGGTTTTATCACGAACCTTCCAACCTACTAACCAAAAGAAGATAGGGTCTCAACCCTCTCTAATATTTCAAAATTTGATGTGGCCTTCTCACAGAAACACCATTGAAATCACATGTCCAAATTCTTATGAGTTTTCTCTCTTGAGTTCGATCTTCCATAAGAGAACCAACAATATGCCATCCTTTTTCCTATCTCGAACCTATTAAAGTATGTGGCATTCTTGTGAAGCCTTACATGATGATCTTACTCTTGGTGGATGATCATGGCCTCCCTTTAGCAACCCTTCCCCACCCTTTAACCCGACCTACTTTAGGACTACATTTCTCCTAGCCTCCTTGATCAAATGAGATCCTCCTCACTTGATGTTCTTGCCTTCATACTAGGGCCTCCTATAATTTACAATTTGTATCCAATTAGACCTCAGGAAATACAACTTTTTTCTTTTATTTATTTTTTTATATTTTAAACTCCATCTTCGGTCCAAAACCCCTTCATTTGGGTTCTTTGGTGAGAAATTATTTTGTTAAGTGTACTTAACTGATTCCCCATATTCTAATTTTAACTGAAGCAGAAGTAAAGTATCCTCATTCTTGCTTTAAAACTACATCTATACTTGGCTCAAGGTAGATTTGCATAGGAAAAAATGATTTTCTAGGTTAAGAAATCTTAAGAATGAGACAGTTGTCAATTATCATTTTTATCTCTTAAAAATGCTTCTTCGTATTCATCTCTAAAATTTAACTATTTTCTGTATTAACCTATCCACTCAATAAATGTGCATACTTACTAAATATTTTAGGTGTAAGATAACAAATTGTATTTTACCATTTTACTATGATAAACTATAATACCTCCCCACTATTGGTTGTAAATATAATTGATTAACTAAAATAAAGATAATGGAGACAGTTTCGCATTCAACCTATGTTTTATAAACAATTTGAGTATTAGTGTGAAGAACTGTTTATGATCCCACTTATTCTAGTAGTAAATAAGGATGTGATATAGGAATACTTATGTTGACGGGAAAATTTGTCCGGCAGGAGCTCCGACCAATTTGTTGGGAAATGCGAGAGGGGGGGGTGGATCGGTATTTAGCATAATCAAATCTTTTTACTTTTCATTCCTTAAAACCCATACGCTACTTTCCTTCAGTAAACTAGCGTATATGCGTGGATCCCCTTTATGAAACTCACGTATACACAGAGATCTAGATATGTCATTAAACTTCACTTAAACCATTCCATCATTTATTCATCAGATATTCAATAAGCAGTAAACATGTGCAGTAAGAACAGAATAAACCATCACACAAAGCATCACACATGAACACCGGGATTTTTAGGTGGAAACCCAAATCGGGAGAAAACCACCGCTGCAGTTGCTCAGCCTTCAATATTTTATTATAGAGAAAACATCTTACAACATATGTGCTGGCGCAGACTTGACCGGCACGCAGGCACCCACCTGCGCTCGTTTACCAGCCTCTCCTGGAAGGGAGCTCCAACCCCCTGACTCGTTTACCAGCCTCTCCTGGAAGGGAGCTACGACCCCCCGATCTCGTTTACCAGCCTCACCTGGAAGGGAGCTACAACCCCCTGACTGAAGGCTACAACCCTCACCACCACCTTGGACCACGTTTCATCAATTTTCACACTGGATCCAACAACTTCAATAGAACAACACTTGCAGGCCACGTTTCATCATATTTTCAGACTGGACCCTTTCCATACTTTTAAGCACAAACATACATCACCAACATATACTTATCAACACAGATCAGATAGCAGAAACACAGCGGAACAGATCAGATATTTCATACCCTTTCACTTCAGACAGATGTTCGCCTAGATGTTCGCCTCATCACAGATCTAAGCCTTCCATAATCAGATCTAGCAAATACAAATGCATTTCAGATCTAGATCCCCTTCTTCATCATTGGTGCATCATACATTCAGATTTATCTTCAAGTGTAACCCTTTCCATTCAGATCTAATTCAAAGAGAAGTATTCATTCAAGCTCAGAAATCTTGCACCCACACTTGTGATTTGCACAATGAATTTCTTCTCCTTATATAGGTTTATCTTTTTCAATACCATGGGCCAAAACAATACCATGAGCCTTCAATACCACGAGCCAAACCAATACCATGAGCCTTCAATACCACGAGTCAAACCAATACCATGAGCCTTCAATACCATGAGTCTTCAATACCATGAGTCTTCAATACCATGAGTCTTCAATACCACGAGTCATCAATACCATGAGCCTTCAATACCACGAGTCTTCAATACCATGAGTCTTCAATACCACGAGTCATCAATACCATGAGCCTTCAATACCACGGGCCCCTGGATTTGCACTTTTTGAGCGTTTTTTTTTTTTCCCATACGCGACTTATCACGTTCTTTTTAGACATATCCGCGTATTCATAGAGACATAATTTTTTCATCATACTTTGAGCACATTCTGAATTCCTTTCTTCATTGCACACTGTAGATACATCATATTTTCTTCATTAAGAACATATTCTAGCAAGCACAACTTCATCAAGTAAGTTGCCATCATCTTTATCAAGTGGGTTGCCTTTCAAGGACAACACTCAGCATCATATTGCTATCAAACATCATTTCATATTAGATTTACATCATTTACCAAGTCCATCAAGTCAAGAACAACTTCATCAGGTGTATTGCTATCAAGGACAACACATGCCAACAATCTCATGTCTTCATCTTCATTCAGTGGGTTGCCATCAAGGACAACACTCTGCATCATATTTCCAACAATCTCCCCCTTTGGACTTGATGGCAACCACGATGGTGTTTGGTTACCACAACAGATAGGTACCATGTCACTCTCCCCAAATATGTCACTCTCCCAAATATTTGACATCTTTAACTTCTCTTCATTCAAACACCATGTCACTCTCCCCCTTTGACATCAAGGGCAAAGGGCGGATCAAAACCAACACTCTCCCCCTTTTCTCCTCATGTGGAAGAAACATTCTGCAGATCTGATATGTGTTGAAGTGGCCACGCTCCCCCTGAGTTCATGCTGAATCTTCAAACATATTTGTCAATGAAGTACATGACTCTATGAACTTCCTATCACCAAAGACTCATACTTACATCAATTATCCAACCAAGTGGATTTACATATGAGACTCAAGTACCCAACCAAGTGGGTTTACACATTTGACTCAGCTACCCAACCAAGTGGGTTCACAAAATTTGACAAGTCCTTACATGACTGAATATTACAATTTTACATCATGGGTCTCAATAAGACCTTTTCATCAAAATACAAATATGACCATTTATGACCAACACCAGAAAGTCCTCAAGAGAGAGAACATATTTCAGAACCATCATAATGCCAACACTGCATTATAGTCAGCAAAGCTAATGCTCCCCCTGAATCTGTGCAACCAAGCAATCTTTTCAAATGACTAAGGCTCCCCCTTAGTTTGTGCATCCTGAAAACTTCCACCAACAAATCATCAAGGCATCTTCATCAAAACATTAGAAACAGAATTATGAGAACTGGAACACCACCAGAGATACCAAACAGTATCAGAGATACCAAACAGCACTGTAGCTGTGCTGAAGAGAGCTGAACCAACCAAAAATTTGTCAGCAATCAGACATACGCGGTTTTCTGTGCATGAACTCGCGTACATATGCGACTATGTTTCAGGAAACCCACGTATCCAAAGTCACCTTCTAAAATTTATGCAGATTTTTTCTTTTGACTGGCAGAGAACACTCCCAGCTTCTGTCTTAGATGCTCGAACGCTTCCCTGGGTAGAGGTTTGGTAAAGATATCAGCAGCTTGTTCTTTGGAGGTAACATACTCCAACTTCACTTTTTGCTCAAGCACTTGTTCACGTAGAAAATGATATTTGATGGGAATGTGCTTGGTTTTTGAATGCATAACAGGATTCTTTGAGATACTGATGGCACTTGTATTATCACACATAATGGAGATAGGAGTTGCACATTTGATTTGAAAATATTGCAAGGTTTGCATCATCCATAGGAGCTGAGTGCAACAAGATGCGGCAGCTACATACTCTGCTTCAGCTGTTGATAAGGCAATAGAATTTTGCTTCTTGCTGAACCAAGATACTAACCGGGGCCCCATGTAAAATGCACCACCACTAGTACTTTTCCGATCATCAACACTTCCAGCCCAATCTGCATCAGTGTAAGCATGAAGAGTAAGATCGGCATCCTTTGGATACCATAGACCAAAGTCTTGAGTTCCTTGTAGATATTTGAATATCCTTTTGACAGCCTGAAGGTGAGACTCTTTTGGATTAGCTTGGAATCGTCCAACAATCCCAACAGCATGCATAATGTCTGGTCTGGTCCGAGTGAGATAAAGTAGACTTCCAATCATCGATCTGTATTCTGGTTGATTCACAGAGGGAGAATCATCATTAGAACTGAGACTGCATCCGGTTATCATTGGTGTACTTACAGGTTTGCATTCTTCCATGCCATACTTCTTCAGAATTTGCTTAAGATATTTTGCTTGTGATAGAAATATACCATCTGCAGATTGATGCACTTGCGAGCCAAGAAAGAATGTTAGTTCCCCAAGTAAAGACATTTCAAATTCTTGCTGCATGACAGAAGCAAATTTTTGACTCATAGATTCTTCGTTACTCCCAAAAATGATGTCATCAACATATACAACTACAATCAATAGTTTATCATTTTCAACTTTTGTGTATAAGTTGCTATCAGCGGACCCCTTTGAAAATCCTTGTTGATGAAGATATTTGTCAAGACGATAATACCAAGCCCTTGGAGCTTGTTTGAGTCCATACCGAGCCTTTTTAAGTCTACAAACAAGATTTGAATCATTTCCCAAAATGAATCCTTCCGGTTGTTCTATATATACTTCTTCTTCTAGATCACCATTAAGAAAAGCAGACTTAACATCCATTTGATAAACTTTGATTCGTTGATAGCTTGAGAAAGCAAGAAACATTCTTATGGCTTCAAGTCTAGCTACGGGAGCAAAAGTTTCTTCAAAGTCTATACCTTCTTGTTGAGTATACCCTTTGCAAACCAGTCTAGCTTTGTTTCTTACAACATCCCCATTCTCATTTAACTTGTTCTTGAAGATCCATTTAGTTCCGATGACATTTTTATCATGAGGTCTTGGTACCAAATCCCAAGTGTCATTCTTTTCAATTTGCTCAATTTCTTCATCCATGGCATTATTCCAACATTCATATTTGCTAGCTTCATAGACATTGTGTGGTTCAATTGTGGATAGAAGTGCCAAATTACTAGAAGATCCCGCAAGAGTTCTCCTTGTTCGTACACCTGATTCCTTGTCTCCCAAAATTTGAGATTCAGGATGATTCTTTTGAACATATCTGGATGGAGATTTTTCAGATAGATCATTTTCAGGTTCTTCATTGGATTCACTGCCTATATCATTTCCATCTGATGTAGAAGGCCATATGTTGCTATCATCTTCTTCTGTTGTTTGTTTTTCTTCTCTAGAAGCTGCAGGAGACTCATCAATAACAACATCAATACATTCAACAACCTTTTGAAGCCTCTTATTGTAACATGTGAATGCTTTGCTTGAAGAAGAGTAACCAAGAAGTATCCCTTCATCTGATCTAGGTTCAAACTTGCCAAGCTTTTCATCATTATTTTTGATAAAGCATCTACTTCCAAAAACTTTAAAATGCTTTACAGTGGGAGACTTACCATACCAGAGTTCATATGGAGTTTTGTCACTATTTACCCGAACATGAGCTTTATTGAGAATGTTAACTGTTGTACGTGCTGCTTCACTCCAGAACATGTCAGGAACATTAGAGTCAGCCATCATAGCTCTAGCCATTTGAACAATTGTTCTATTCATTCTTTCTGCTACACCATTTTGTTGTGGAGTGCCTGCTACAGAGAATTGTCTTTTAATGCCATGTTGTTCACAAAATTCAAAGAATTCATTTGATGAATATTCTCCACCTCGATCAGATCTAAGACACTTGATTTTTGAATCCAATTCATTTTCTACCAGAGCTTTGAACTTCTGAAATTTTTCAAAAGCTTCATCTTTGTGTTTAATAAATGCGATCTCACACATTCTGGAATAGTCATCGATAAATAGGATATAGTATTCTTCCCCACGTAATGACCTTTTCCTCATAGGTCCACAGATGTCAGTATGAATGAGTTCAAGAGGCTTACTTGATGATCCTTCTTTGGCATTAAATCGAACTCTGGTATGCTTACCAAATTGACAAGATTTGCATATGGTATTTTCTGGAAGATTGACCTTGGGAAGATCACGAACAGCTTGAAGTCTGTTTGCTTTGTTGATTTGAGAGAAACTCAGATGCCCCAGCCTTCTATGCCATAGCCAATTTTCTGAAGACTTTCTCAAGTAACATTGATCTATGCCGTTTAGTACATACAGGTTGCTTGGATTTCTTTTTCCTTTTATAATGATTTTACCTGTATCAAGATCACGAACCATACATTCTTTGGAACTGAAGACCACTTCTACTCCTTGATCACACATTTGGCTAACACTTAATAGGTTATGCCTTAATCCATCCACATACATGACATCTTTAGCCTTCACCTTTTCTTTTAGAAATACTGACCCTTTTCCTTTAATTACAGCAGGAGTATCATTTCCAAATGTAACTTTCTTTTTCTTTTCTAGAGCATTATAAGTATGAAGTTTGCTTTTGTCACCTGTCATGTGTCTTGAGCACCCACTATCGATGTACCATTGATTTTCTTCACCTTCTGCAAATAATGCTATCCCACAATTTTCAACCGGCGGTTCTTTCTTCTTCCACACTTTGGAGCTTGAGGGAACATGTTCTTTAGGCTGGATCTTGTTCCTGCATTCGGATTCTTCATGGCCAAAGTTATTGCAATAAGTACATTCGACTTCACTTTGAAGAGGAGAAAAATTGTTATAGGTATTCTTCTTTGGTTCAGTATCCAACCTTTTCTTTCTTGCTTCTCTTGTCATGATGGTTTTATATGCCACACATTGAATAGCTTTATGACGAAAATTGTGACAAGTGAAACATTGCCCATTGAAGTAGAAATTTCTGCGATCATGGAATCTTCTATTTGAGTTTACCTGTTGGTTGTAGTGTCTTTGAAAGCTATCCCTGTTAGTGTTCCTTGAATTGAGATGGTCTTGCTTTCCCTGTAGAGATCCTCTATTCCCTTGCTGAGTGGCTGAATGTAGTAAACCACCTGTAACTGCTTTTAGATAGTTTGGTGCTGAAGTTTGAGAAGATTTTCCGGTATATCCCAGACCTGTCTTTATAAGAGGAGAACGTTGTACCTTGATAATCTCATCTAAGGTTTCGGATCCTTTAGCAAATTTAAGATTCAAGGTCTTTGCTTTCTCTACTTCTTTTCTTTGAATTACCACTTCACATTCTAGCTTTTCAATATGTTTCTTTGCTTCTTCAAGCTGCTTTTCAACAATCTCTCTGATCACCTTTTGTTCTTCTAAGAGAATTTTGCAATCTTCTAAGCGAAGTTTGAGTTGATTATTTTCTTCAAGAAAGTCATTTTCCTCTAGAGCATCCATAAACATATCCTTTTCTTCCTTTTGTTCAAAGGCCATGAGAAGTCTAAGATCTTCTTCACAATCTTCCTCACTATTAGATGACCCATCACTATCTTCATTAGTATAGTAACTTTTCTTAGAGCTAGATCTGTTCTTATTCCTTATAACAACTTCTTTTCCTTTATAAGGACATTTTGCAGCATAATGACCAACTTTTCCACACTCAAAGCATTTGAAGGGAAGCTTACCTTTGAATCTTCCAGTTCCTAGTTGGAGTTTTCTTACGAAATTTGCTTCTTCTTCATCGGAAATATAGCTGGATTCTTTGACAACTTCCTTTTTCTTTCCTTTTGTAGAAGCCTTAAACGCAGCTTCTCTTACTTGAGAAGGACCTCCTTGTCTCATTTCAAAAGCAGTCAGAGTCCCATGTAATTGAACAATAGTAAGAGTTTGCGGATCTTGCCTTTCTTCAATAGCGGAGACTTTAGAGTCAAATTTTGGAGTCAAGGATCTTAAGAATTTTTCAACCAGAGTAGTATCAGTTTTAGTTTCACCCAAATTTCTCATTCGATTGACAACATCATCTAGACGAAGGAAGAAAATGGCAACACTTTCATCACTATGCATCTTCAAACTTTCATATTCAATTCTAAGAGTTTGGAGTTTTGCATTTTTTACCTTTGTATCTCCTTCATAGCTCAGAATGATTTTGTCCCATATATCTTTTGCTGAATGTAGCTGCATCACTTTAGCAAATTCTGATTCATACATGCTTCCCAGCAAAACATTTATTGCTTTGGCATTGGTTTCATACTTCTTTCTTTCTGCTGCATCAGTAGGAATACTTGCCGGGTATTGATAACCTTCTTCCACGATTGCCCATACATCTGCACCAAGACTTTGCAGAAATGCTTTTTTACGTACCTTCCAGAATATCAGATTGCTTCCATTGAATATAGGTGGCTTTATAGACATTATTCCTTCTTGACTTCCCATTGCGACGAATCTCCTTTAAGCGATCAAGCTTCTCCACAAGGACCTGCTCTGATACCAATTGTTGGGAAAAATACTGAGAGGGGGGGGTGAATCAGTATTTACTGCATAATCAAATCTTTTTACTTTTTCATTCCTTAAAACCCATACGCTACTTTCCTTCAATAAACTAGCGTATATACGTGGATCCCCTTTATGAAACTCGCGTATACACAAAGATCTAGATATGTCATTAAACTTCACTTAAACCATTCCATCATTTATTCATCAGATATTCAATAAGCAGTAAACATGTGCAGTAAGAACAGAATAAACCATCACACAAAGCATCACACATGAACACCAGGATTTTTAGGTGGAAACCCAAGTGGGGAGAAAACCACCGCTGCAGTTGCTCAGCCTTCAATATTTTATTATAGAGAAAACATCTTACAACATATGTGCTGGCGCAGACTTGACCAGCACGCAGGCACCCACCTGCGCTCGTTTACCAGCCTCTCCTGGAAGGGAGCTCCAACCCCCTGACTCGTTTACCGGCCTCTCCTGGAAGGGAGCTACGACCCCCCGATCTCGTTTACCAGCCTCACCTGGAAGGGAGCTACAACCCCCTGACTGAAGGCTACAACCCTCAGCACCACCTTGGACCACGTTTCATCAATTTTCACACTGGATCCAACAACTTCAATAGAACAACACTTGTAGACCAAGTTTCATCATATTTCCAGACTGAACCCTTTCCAAACTTTTAAGCACAAACATTCATCACCAACAGATACTTATCAACCTGGTCCGGATATCGAAACACAACGAAACCAGTCTCAGAGATGTTCATACCCTTTCACTTAGAACTGAGATGTTGGCATAGATGTTCGCCTCATCACGGATCTAAGCCTTCCATAATCGGATCTAGCAAATACAAATGCATTTCGGACTTAGATCCCCTTCTTCATCATTGGTGCATCATACATTCAGATTTATCTTCAAGTGTAACCCTTTCCATTCAGATCTAATTCAAAGAGAAGTATTCATTCAAGCTCAGACATCTTGCACCCACACTTATGATTTGCACAATGAATTTCTTCTCCTTATATAGGTTTATATTTTTCAATACCACGGGCCAAAACAATACCATGAGCCTTCAATACCACGAGCCAAACCAATACCATGAGCCTTCAATACCACGAGCCAAACCAATACCATGAGCCTTCAATACCACGATTCAAACCAATACCATGAGTCTTCAATACCACGAGTCATCAATACCATGAGCCTTCAATACCACGAGTCTTCAATACCATGAGTCTTCAATACCACGAGTCATCAATACCATGAGCCTTCAATACCACGGGCCCATGGATTTGCACTTTTTGAGCGCTTTTTCCCATACGCGACTTATCACGTTCTTTTTAGACATATCTGCGTATTCATAGAGACATAATTTTTTCATCATACTTTGAGCACATTCTGAATTCCTTTCTTCATTGCACACTGTAGATACATCATATTTTCTTCATCAAGCACAACTTCATCAAGTAAGTTGCCATCATCTTTATCAAGTGGGTTGCCTTTCAAGGACAACACTCAGCATCATATTGCTATCAAACATCATTTCATATCAGATTTACATCATTTACCAAGTCCATCAAGTCAAGAACAACTTCATCAGGTGTATTTCTATCAAGGACAACACATGCCAACAATCTCATGTATTCATCTTCATTCAGTGGGTTGCCATCAAGGACAACACTCTGCATCATATTTCCAACAAATTGTATTTTACCATTTTACTATGATAAACTATAATACCTCCCCACTATTGGTTGTAAATATAATTGATTAACTAAAATAAAGATAATGGAGACAGTTTCGCATTCAACCTATGTTTTATAAACAATTTGAGTATTAGTGTGAAGAACTGTTTATGATCCCACTTATTCTAGTAGTAAATAAGGATGTGATATAGGAATACTTATGTTGACGGGAAAATTTGTCCAGCCAACAGTAGGGGATCTCCCCGGTAGAAAGTCCCAATTAGACCTTAAACCGTTTGGAGTAGGGATCCCGTCCGGGGTGTGGGTCCGGCTACCACTTAAGACGCCTTCCCTTCAGTCTCAAAAGATCCTGATTGAACCTGCGGACACACACTCATCCACATGATACAGAATACATGACTGACGCATTAAACACAAATAAAACACCAGTGTAGCTAGGCTATAAATAAAGCATGTATGCCTAAGGAGATGTTGTTAGCAACACGTCTTTGGGGTACTGCTTGTAAGGTAGTTTGACCACAACAGAAATAGTTCTTTATGGCGAGATGTTCCTTACTTTCTAAAAGATGAAATGAAATGCTAACAAAATAGTTCATTAACATTCATTAATAGAGCAAAAGGTAAACTGTACATCATCAATACAAACACAGATAGCTATGATGCATAAATGATGCCTTAAAATAAGCAGCTTCATTAATCAAAAGATGTTCTGAAACTGTATGAGGAAATACACTTAGTGTTCACACAGTAAAACACATCATCCAAACAAAGGGGTTGTGACAAGTATCCGTATTCACATGTATAAGAGTATAATCTTTTAATACAATGCAGTGTAGCTCTTGAGTCTCAAAAAGAAAAAGCCCTTTTTACAAGCTCCTGTAGGAGTATTTATAATGCCAAAACCGCCCGTTGGGCTTCCTTGACTGTTCACCTTCTTGACAGTTGGGTTGCCTTGCGACCCATTCCTTTTGTGACCTGCGACCTGAGCCGCTATTGCGACCTGCGACCGGGCTGCTGTTGCAACCTGCAACCTGACTAGGTCGTGGGGTCGCAAGTTGTAAGAAAATGAGAGAGTGCGACCTTGCGACCTTGCGACTAGGTCGCTGGGTCGCGAGGTCGCAAATGTGGAAAAACCGAATAGTTGTGACCTTGCGACCTTGCGACTAGGTCGCTGGGTCGTGAGGTCGCAAAAGGTAGAAAACCGAAGAAGTGCAACCCTGCGACCTTGCGACCAGGTCGCTGGGTCGCAGGGTCGCAAAAGGAGGCAAAACCGAGGATATGCGACCTTGCGACCTTGTGACTAGGTCGCTGGGTCGCGGGGTCGCAAAACGAAGGAACGCTGAAGGAATGCGACCTCGCGATTTTGCGACTAGGTCGCTGGGTCGCGTTGTCAGATTGTTAACATGGAGTGCAACTATGCGACCCTCGACTTACAATCATCCCTCCTGCATTTCTCTTTCAACAATCTCATAACCTTGTTCTCCGGAGGCCAGCCTTAGCCTTTTCCATGGTGAGGTAGCAGCTTCTATCTGCCGGTGATGTTGATTCTGCATTAGGGGAATTTGCATGAAATAATATGTTACCTGCAAGAAAACAAAAACAATTAACATAATCCCTTTTCTTCTCATATAACTTGCAGATAAATGAGTTTATATTAGCCCTGTACATACATATAATTATCCATGAATATTAAGGAATCAACACAAGAAATGCAATAATCTATCACAGCTAAAATCAGTTGGACCTCTGTGTGGTCAAATGTTGCGCCATTTTGTCATCAGGGAGAATGGCTCAAGTGGGTTTTCTCTGTGCCCTTCGAACAACTTGTCTTCGTGGTGGCAAGTCAGGTCATAAGCAGACCAGCGCCATTGCTGCACTATGTACAGTCTTCCAAAGGAAATCTAGTAACATTAATCTGTTGGACCGATTTAACATCGAACCCTAAGCTTCCTTGAATCAGCATCTTCATCATAATTTTTTAAGGTGGGCCTCTTGCGCTTGCAACAGAGCATTTTGCATCTGCTATATCAGAGATACGCTTTGTAGTCATTGTTGCACTGGTTAAGATGAGCGTTTCACTTCTCTTGGAGGATCTGTATCCTATGACAATGGTTGAAGCGATACAGCTGAATCCGTATGCAATTCAACATGCATTAACACAAGAGCATGCAGCTTCGAATATCATCTTTAGTCGTGCACTTCGATCCTACTTCCAGAAACCAGATCTGTCGTTGTGCACGGCTAATCAGATGTGGATTCTTCTCCTTTGAGTTGAAAACTCTTTTACCTGTATGTATGCCTGCAGCAAAATTGTTAGGGTTCTATTTGCATGCGCTCAGAGGCTGTTTCACAGGGATAATTTTGCAGGTCGGCCGTACTGACTAGGTCTGCGGAGGATTCTGAATTATCTTGATGGATTCAGAATAAATCAAGAGGTCGCTCCTTCTGTGAGACCATTTCTTCTGTGGTGAGCTTATCTTTTCCTCACGGGCCTGCAATTGAACATGCTGCAAACAAAATCGAAACAATCAATGTGGCATGCAAGATCCGTTTTCAATGCCTTTCGTCATGGTAACAGCCAGCGCCTGGGGAATGATCGAAGGCTGAGCTCTGTGAAAACAACTCGACGTGGTCAGTAGTAGCGATATCAAAAATCAGCTCCCAGCGAATATGGGGTGATAACATTTTTCTAAATATGGCGAGTGCAGCAGATCTGAATAGTGATTCTCTCCTGGAATATTGCCGTCGGGGCTACAAAGGTCAGCATAAATTATTCATATTCCATTTCAGCACTATGTCCTTATACGCTTACCAGAAACGCATGCTCTGTTTATGACAGATGCCATGCAGACTTGGAGGCAGACGCGTCGAGCATTTTATCCATGCAGTTTGACCGATCCATGTATTATAATAATTTGCTGCCACGTCTTGAACACACCTTTGGGCCATAAAAGATATCCGCTCCAACCTGCGCCATCGAACCGTTGCACACTGCTCCCCGTATATGCATGGGCATGATCGTATATCTCGACATCAAGACTGCTCAACTTTTCTATCTCCTTTATTATACTGCACACGAGACCGTTCCTCTGTTCAAAAAAATAGCTGGCGCCATTCCCTTCAATGAAGAGATGCACCGCCATCTTTGAGATGACGCTCAAACTATATTTGCAAACATTGTAGCAGACTCCTTATGGTTCTCCGTAAGTCCCACATGCATAACGTCGAAAGGTTTTAGTTTAAATAGTTAACCGCCACGTATACGTATAAACATTTCATTTGGCTTATGGACGTGGGCTCCATGCCACGCAGACCTTGCACGTCCTCGTCCGCCATTTTAATCATAGAATTGACCACCTTATATATATATATATACGTGCTTCAAACGTTTTAACGTAAATCGAAGCATGCCATAGGATTTTTGATTCCATGCAACGTAGAGAGTGAACGAAAACGCCTTTCCGCCCAATACCATATATCCTTCCTAAATAATAAAACTCTGCCATACCTGTGATCCGTGTTCAACCATACGTTTGACCGTTGTGTTTTTCATATGGCTCGGAGTACTTATCGCAATCTGAAAAATGGAAACTTGCGACCCTTTTACGTCGATTGTCCTGCATGCTTTGAGATAGACACGTTGGAAATTTCGTACTTGAAGTTTGGACTAATCAACGTAAACATTACCTTTGACCATAAAAAATATATATGCCACAAACTTTTGAGCGTAGGTCGAAACTTGCCATAGAAGGTTTTCATATGGTTGTGATCATTACTTACTCGTAAGGTTGGGCTGCCACTTTATATGGTTTGGGAACTTCGTTGTTTTGCGCTATGCATTAATATATACAACATCGCCTTGGTCCATTGCATTTGCGCGCTCTATGATGTTATTACTTAGCTTTGCTCCACGATATCCTATGGTTTTTTTGAACCATATGAGTTCTTTCCCTTAGTTTTAATCACATCATATTTAAACCATAACCTTCATCCACATAGTTGCGCCCATCTATAATTTTTTTGCATAGTTTTTTGGTTCCACGATCTCTGGTGGTTTTGAAACCACATGTTTTCGAACTTGGTCTTAATTCGATCATTCACTTTACCTCATAATATGAAGGCTTCTTGTTTTGAAAGATCGTGAGTTGAAAAATGCTACTCAAACCACATTGATGGCCCTTCTAATATTGAGCCTTTCTGCTTTGTAGTTATAGAGACTATTTGCATATGCATTAATGTGCCAGACTTCCAAAGGTGCATGCGTTTAATCATCACCTCTTAGGTTCAATTTTTAGTTCCCCATCCCTTATGGTTCCGCATAGACAAACCTTACGAATATGAAAGAGCAAGGCGACTAGGGTTTTAATGCCATCTCCTTGTTTCACTTTGTACTCCTTGCAGGATAAATAATTTCACACCATGTAGCTTAGGGTTCATAAATGTTACTTCTGAAATATGCGCTCACATATTTGAAAACTCTGCCTTGGGCATGCCACACCAACATGTGTGCTTTCGCACCGCCACCTGGCACGGGAACGCCTCGACTGAGATGGTCATTGTCTGGAGACAAATTCTGAGTTCGCTTTTGTTCACCGGGATATACTAGACTCATCGAAGTGGAAAAATATGTTTCTTTGCATGCACCCATCGACATGGAGATGGTATGATGCAAGATCTGTACATTTCCAATGGAGCGCTTTAAAGCATCTGGTGCGCACTAGTGAAGAAAGCTTTTGCATCAGTGGCATAGAAGGTTCTCTTTGATCAACATGTATCATATTATCCTCCTTTTAACAGAACTGACCATTTTCTCTTGCTCCTCCCCTGTTCTACAACTTTGGCCTCATCGTTGAGCCCACTTTTATTTCCCTTGATGTCGTGACATGACTGAGGAGTTTTTCACCTGTGGGGTCAACCTGCGTGGGATATTACAACATCACAATTACTCTTCCATAATGATAACCACAGATAAAACACATGAAACTAACAAGCTTAAGAGAAGCATTCCAACAATATGCTTAATGATCTACAGCAGGAGGGCTTTTACTCGTCAATACACACAAGGTTCTCGTTCAAACATATGCATGGCAATCTCATTACACATTGCGCGACTACGGTAAGAATGTTCGAGCGTACGCTAGATGATCCCTCCCCCATATGGCGTGATTGCACTGACAACATCAAGTCATGGTGGTGAGACAATTCGTGAGGGGTTAGAGATAGGTCGACGGGATGTCGTTGAATGCAAGTCAGGTGAAAGAATTTAATGCCTAGGCGAGTAGAGGGGGAACCCAAAATTTTAAATATACCCAAAATTTTGGGTGGTGTTGTAGCGGCTACAACAAATGGCGAACCATTGGTAGAATCCAGTATCTCTGTCAATATCACCACAATAGTCTAAGTCTGGATAATGATGCAAGGGAGTATTGAACCAGTTCCACGGTTACCAAGTGTATTACATTTTCCCTTTACAGGTATGCCTAATCCTTGTGCCTCAACTAAGTCCCGCTAATCAGAAACACATCAAGGAGAAAGCTCACAGACGTCAGTAGCTTGTTGATGATGTGAAGAGAAAGGCAGAGGGTTTATTATTTTCAGGATTTTTTTTTAAAGTAAGTCTCTGGTGTTTCTCCGCTACCAGTAGGCCTCGATAGTACCCCCGCGGAGTCACTTCAAGAAATCACAAACGTTGCTCCGCTGCCAGCGAGCCTAGTCAGTACCCCGGCGGAGTCGTTGCATTACCTCTCTGCGCAGGAAGCCTTTATAGATCATTTACCCTTATTTGTTTCATGTGCTTGTAGCACTTATCTTCATGTGCTCGTGGCACTTATTTTTCATGGGCGGATGAGGGATCCCGACTTATTTTACGAGCAAGAGAGGTTGTTTCTTGTTTTACAGAAACTGAAAGATATCCTGGTTTGGGTTTTCCCTCGTGCCAAACCTTCACATCCGATTCACCACAATAGGTGAAGTGTGCAAAACAGATCATTAAAACGTCCAAGACTATGTTGGGCACAAGGCTTAAGCTTACGGGTATGGGCCATTTCAACTCATCAAGTCTCTCACAGACAACCGGCTCGTATCTCCCCAGATAATAAGTTTAGACTCATAGGCCTCTTATTGAGAATGCGAATTCGATGACTGGTCCTAAGAGAAAGCTGCCTCTTGAGATAGCCACCGCAACCTCACACAAAACAATGGGGTTACTGTTTCAGCAATCGGGGAAAAACAAGACTGCAAGCTGATAGGGTTGCAATGAGGGCTCATGAAGTGGCAGGCGATGTGACAAAAATGATGTGAGGGAGAGAGAGTACGATGCAATGTAATAAGCGAGGCTCAAGGTGCAATGCAACGCCATGTGCGAGAACGATCAACCAGTTGTAGGTGGAAAAGAAGCGCAATACAAGCAATGATTATTTATGCAACAACAAGTGACTGAAAAGGAAGTGACAGAAAATACTCGTAACATGATGTTGCCTAAGATATTAATCGTAAACAAAAACAACAAACACACTTTCAAACTATGAAGTAAAATTTGGTAAGTAAACCTAATTAACTTGAACTAAAAATTTTATTTCAGGTCCTAGCTAGCCTACACCTAAAACCCTAGTTTAACCAATGATGCGGTCGAATTATGTAAAATCAGCTTTCCAGTGCAGCCACCGCATCAGTCCCTAACCTGCAAGAACAACAATGATCAGGATCAGAGCTAATATCCAAAAAAGTGCAGCAGCAGCGAAACTTACCCGAGGAGCAGGTGCCACGACAAGATGATCAGAGATACTTACCAAAGGACATGCCAGAACAGATTGTGCAAGTTGAATCCCATTCTCATCTTGATAACCAGCAATATGTTCTTGAAACTCAACATTATTGATAAATGACACAAAATCTTTCATGGACGATCCTGGATTTAAGGGGTAATGGGTAAGCCAAGTCCTATTTGCAAGCACATTCACTGCATGGGGTTGGTCGAGCGAACCAGCATGCTCATTATGGTAGTGAGGATCATCAGTTTTATGGAATGGAAACAATAAGCAAGTTCCAAGCGAATTATTAATGCATGCGCATCCAAGCGTAGAAACCCTAGTTTTGAAAACCCTAGTTCGGGGTTGCTCTTGGATTTGGTCAAGGATTTGAGGATCCGAAACCACGTTTAAAGGAGCCTGAAATTCCTCACTGCTTTGAACAAACTCTAGACCTTCAAGCACGGGGTTTTCCAACTTTGACTGCTTCACGAAATTAACAGGCGAATGGGCGTGATCATCAATTGTAGTGATTTGAAGGATGTCAGTGGGCTTTGTATCAATTTGATCGAATGTTTGCGCACTGACAGATTGATAATCCGAAATGTCGAATTCTTCGGTTTTGCCAGGATGGGGTGAATTCGACATGTTTATGCTGGAAGGAGCATGGTACTGGGGAATGGTTATTTCAGAAATGTTTGGCGGAAGCTGACGCGTTTCGATTTTCTGGTGGGTACTTGAATCTTCCCAAAACGGATCATCGAATTCAAGTGTCTTCATATGGTCAGCACAAAGATTCGAGTGACGGTCATCAGTGGTATGATTGAATATGTTTTTAGATAAGGAGTGATCGCTGCAACCATCGGTTTGGTCAAGTTCGGTACCTAGCAAGTTAGGCTTCCTGGGGTTTACCAACTGGGATGGATCGATAACGGGGACATCTTGAAGTTGTTCAGACGGGGAATCGCTCCTATGGCTGTTTAAAGATCCCAAGTGAGAAAAATCAGATTTAAAAGATTCATCGATTTTGGACTGTGATTGTGAAACACCATCTGCGTACTTATGATTGTTGCCAGTACAAGTATAAGGCAATTTTGAATGTCTTGAAGAAATTACTGGTGTGGCGGGATCGAGAAACAAACTAGGAAATAATGAACGAAAATATTGAATCGCAGGGGTGTTAACCACACGGGGCTTTTCAACACACACATCCGTGTCGTTCAGAGGACACAATGATTTGACAGGCCTTGTAAGGGAATAAACTTTATGCGGGGTAGGAGTCGATTCATAATACGTATGTGAACCAGATTCATATTCTGAATCTGAACCAGATTCATAATCTGAATGTGAACCAGATTCATCATCCGAATCTGAACTAGATGCATAATCCAAATACGAACCATATTCATAATCCGAATCTGAACCAGATTCATAATCCGAATGTGAACTAGATTCATCATCCGATTGTGAACCAGATTCATAATCTGAATATGAAACAAATTTAGGACTAAGTCCAGGGAGGCATCGAGTGGGCTCGGGGTAGGTTTCATGAGCCAAAAGAGATAATGAGCCACTGAGATGTTTAGATTCGACATGGTACGTGAAAGACTCAAGGTCAGAACAACCATTGACTTGCGGGTTGTCATAGGGAACACTAGGCTCAGGTTGAGTTGCTAACTGAAATGGTTCAAGGGAAACAAGAATCGCATACACGAACTGTTTTCTTAACAACCTCCAATCGACATCCTTTTCATGGAACTCAAAACAATAATGAACGAATCTGATAGAGAACTCATCTAAAGATTCCTGAGGTTCCATTCTGATGTCATTTATCTTTAGTAAAACGTTATGAAAATCATACATGTGAAAAGCTTGGTGTAATTCACTGGCGAGTTGTTCAAATGAATGGATGGAAGATTCCGGAAAAGTGCAGCACCATTGCTTAGCACGAACTTCGAGAGTGAGGAAGAGAAGAAAAAAAATGAAACCTTCATTTTCAATTTCATAACACTCACCAAAGTCACAAAAATCTGAACAGTGTTGGGTTATGGACACCCCATTTTCACCATCAAATTTTAACTGGGACAAGTGATACATAAGTTTATCGGGGATGAAGTATCCAGGTTCATAAAAGTCCGACAAACATCTCGGGAGAATGATTTGGGAACGAGCCATTACAGATATGAGATTAACTGCAGGCTCTAAGGGCTCAGCTTGTCATCTGGCCCCCCTTATTGTTAAACATCTGGTCGGAGGTTCAGGCCCTCCTTCTAGCGCCAAATCTGTTGACGGGGAAATTTGTCCGGCCAACAATAGGGGATCTCCCCGGTAGAAAGTCCCAATTAGACCTTAAACCGTTTGGAGTAGGGATCCCGTCCGGGGTGTGGGTCCGGCTACCACTTAAGACGCGTTCCCTTCAGTCTCAAAAGATCCTAATTGAACCTGCGGACACACACTCATCCACATGATACAGCATACATGACTGACGCATTAAACAAGAATAAAACACCAGTGTAGCTAGGCTATAAATAAAGCATGTACGCCTAAGGAGATGTTGTTAGCAACACGTCTTTGGGGTAGTGCTTGTAAGGTAGTCTGACCACAACATAAATAGTTCTTTATGGCGAGATGTTCCTTACTTTCTAAAAGATGAAATGAAATGCTAACAAAATAGTTCATTAACATTCATTAATAGAGCAAAAGGTAAACTATACATCATCAATACAAACACAGATAGCTATGATGCATAAACGATGCTTTAAAATAAGCAGCTTCATTAATCAAAAGATGTTCTGAAACTGTATGAGGAAACACACTTAGTGTTCACGCAGTAAAACACATCATCCAAACAAAGGGGTTGTGACAAGTATCCGTATTCACATGTATAAGAGTATAATCTTTTAATACAATGCAGTGTAGCTCTTGAGTCTCAAAAAGAAAAATCCCTTTTTACAAGCTCCCGTAGGAGTATTTATAATGCCAAAACTGCCTGTTGGGCTTCCTTGACTGTTCACCTTCTTGACCATTGGGTTGCCTTGCGACCCATTCCTTTTGTGACTTGCGACCTGAGCCGTTGTTGCGACCTGCGACCGGGCTGCTGTTGCGACCTGAAACCTGACTAGGTCGTGGGGTCGCAAGTTGTAAGAAAATGAGAGAGTGTGACCTTGCAACCTTGCGACTAGGTCACTGGGTCGCGAGGTCGTAAATGTGGAAAAACCGAATAGTTGCGACCTTACGACCTTGCGACTAGGTCGCTGGGTCGCGAGGTCGCAAAATGCGGAAAACCGAAGAAGTGTGACCCTGCGACCTTGCGACCAGGTCGCTGGGTCGCAGGGTCGCAAAAGGAGGCAAAACTGAGGATATGCGACCTTGCGACCTTGCGACTAGGTCGCCGGGTCACGGGGTCGCAAAACGGAGGAATGCTGAAGGAATGCGACCTCGTGACTTTGCGACTAGGTCACTGGGTCGCGTTGTCAGATTGTTAACATGGAGTTCGACTATGCGACCCTCTTTCAGAAATCTCATAACCTTGTTCTCCAGAGGCCAGCCTTAGCCTTTGCCATGGTGAGGTAGCAGCTTCTATCTGCCGGTGATGTTGATTCTGCATTAGGGGAATTTTCATGAAATAATATGTTACCTACAAGAAAACAAAAACAATTAACATAATCCCTTTTCTTCTCATATAACTTGCAGATAAATGAATTTATATTAGCCCTGTACATACATATAATTATCCATGAATATTAAGGAATCAACACAAGAAATGCAATAATCTATCAGAGCTAAAATCAGTTGGACCCCTGTGTGGTCAAATGTTGCGCTATTTTTTCATCAGGGAGAATGGCTCAAGTGGGTTTTCTCTGTGCCCTTTGAACATCTTGTCTTCGTGGTGGCAAGTCAGGTCATAAGCAGACCAGCGCCATTGCTGCGCTATGTCCAGTCTTCCAAAGGAAATCTAGTAACATTAATCTGTTGGACCGATTTAACATCGAACCCTAAGCTTCCTTGAATCAGCGTCTTCATCATAATTTTTAAAGCTGGGCCTCTTGCGCTTGCAATAGAGCATTTCGCATCTGCTGTATCGGAGATACACTTTGTAGTCATTGTTGCACTGGTTAAGATGAGCGTTTCGCTTCTCTTGGAGGATCTGTATCCTATGGCAATGGTTGAAGTGATACAGCTGAATCCGTATGCAATTCAACATGCATTAACACAAGAGCATGCAGCTTCGAATACCATCTTTATTCGTGCACTTCGATCCTACTTCCAGAAACCAGATCTGTCGTTGTGCACGACTAATCAGATGTGGATTCTTCTCCTTTGAGTTGAAAAGTCTTTTACCTGTATGTATGCCTGCAACAAAATTGTTAGGGTTCTATTTGCATGCGCTCAGAGGCTGTTTCACAGGGATAATTTTGCAGGTCGGCCGTGCTGACTAGGTCTGCGGAGGATTCTGAATTATCTTGATGGATTCAGAATAAATCAAGAGGTCGCTCCTTCTGTGAGACCATTTCTTCTGTGGTGAGCTTATCTTTTCCTCACGGGCCTGCAGTTGAACATGCTGCAAAAAAAATCGAAACAATCGATGTGGCATGCAAGATCCGGTTTCAATGCCTTTCGTCATGGTAACAGCCAGCGCCTGGGGAATGATCGAAGGCTGAGCTCTGTGAAAACAGCTCGACGTGGTCAGTAGTAGCGATATCAAAAATCAGCTCCCAGCGAATATGGGGCGATAACGTTTTTCTAAATATGGCGAGTGCAGCAGATCTGAATAGTGATTCTCTCCTGGAATCTTGCCGTGAGGGCTACAGAGGTCGGCATAAATTATTCATATTCCATTTCAGCACTATGTCCTTATACGCTTACCAGAAACGCATGCTCTGTTTATGACAGTTGCCATGCAGACTTGGAGGCGGACGCGTCGAGCATTTTATCCATGCAGTTTGACCGATCCATGTATTATAATAATTTGCTGCCACGTCTTGAACACACCTTTGGGCAATAAAAGATATCCGCTCCAACCTGCGCCATCGAACTGTTGCACACTGCTCCCCGTATATGCATGGGCATGATCGTATATCTTGACATCAAGACTGTTCAACTTTTCTATCTCCTTTATTATACTGCACACGAGACCGTTCCTCTGTTCAAAAAAATAGCTGGCGCCATTCCCTTCAATGAAGAGATGCACTGCTGTCTTTGAGATGATGCTCCAACTATATTTTCAAACATTGTAGCAGACTCCTTATGGTTCTCCGTAAGCCCCACATGCATAACGTCGAAAGGTTTTAGTTTAAACAGTTAACCGCCACGTATACGTATAAACATTTCATTTGGCTTATGGACGTGGGCTCCATGCCACGCAGACCTTGCACGTCCTCGTCTTCCATTTTAATCATAGAATTGACCACCTTATATATATATATACGTGCTTCAAACGTTTTAACGTAAATCGAAGCATGCCATAGGATTTTTGATTCCATGCAACGTAGAGAGTGAACGAAAACGCCTTTCGGCCCAATACCATATATCCTTCATAAAGAATAAAACTCTGCCATAGTTGTGATCTGTGTTCAACCATACGTTTGACCGTTGTGTTATGCATATGGCTCGGAGTACTTATTGCAATCTGAAAACCAGAAACTTGCGACCCTTTTACGTCAATTGTCCTGCATGCTTTGAGATAGACACGTTGAAAATTTTGTACGTGAAGTTTGGACTAATCAACGTAAACATTACCTTTGACCATAAAAACTATATATGCCACAAACTTTTGAGCGTAGGTTGAAACTTGCCATAGAAGGTTTTCATATGGTTGTGATCATTACTTACTCGTAAGGTTGGGCTGCCACTTTATATGGTTTGGGAACTTCGTTTTTTTGCGCTATGCATTAATATATACAACATCACCTTGGTCCATTGCATTTGCGCACTCTATGATGTTATTACTTAGCTTTGCTCCACGATATCCTATGGTTTTTTCGAACCATATGAGTTCTTTCCCTTAGTTTTAATCACATCATATTTAAACCATAACCTTCATCCACATAGTTGCGCCCATCTATAATGTTTTTGCATATTTTTTTGGTTCCACGATCTCTGGTGGTTTTGAAACCACATGTTTTTGAACTTGGTCTTAATTCGATCATTCACTTTACCTCATAATATGAAGGCTTCTTGTTTTGAAAGATCGTGAGTCGAAAAATGCTACTCAAACCACATTGATGGCCCTTCTAATATTGAGCCTTTCTGCTTTGTAGTTATAGAGACTATTTGCATATGCATCAATGTGCCAGACTTCCAAAGGTGCATGCGTTTAATAATCACCTCTTAGGTTCAATTTGCAGTTCCCCATCCCTTATGGTTACGCATAGACAAACCTTACGGATATGAAAGAGCAAGGCGACTAGGGTTTTAATGCCATCTCCTTGTTTCACTTTGTACTCCTTGCAGCATAAATAATTTCACACCATGTAGCTTAGGGTTCATAAATGTTACTTCTGAAAGATGCGCTCACATATTTGAAAACTCTGCCTTGGGCATGCCACACCAACATGTGTGCTTTCGCACCGCTACCTGGCACGGGAATGCCTCGACTGAGATGGTCATTGTCTGGAGACAAATTCTGAGTTCGCTTTTGTTCACCGGGATATACTAGACTCATCGAAGTGGCGAAATTGTTTCTTTGCATGCGCCCATCGACATGGAGATGGTATGATGCAAGAAATGTACATTTCCAATGGAGCACTTTAAAGCATCTGGTGTGCACTAGTGAAGAAAGCTTTTGCATCAGTGACATAGAAGGTTCTCTCTGATCAACATGTATCATACTATCCTCCTTTTAACAGCACTGACCGTTTGCTCTTGCTCCTCCCCTGTTCTGCAACTTTGGCCTCGTCGTTGAGCCCACTTTTATTTCCCTTGATGTCGTGACATGACTGAAGAGTTTGTCACCTGTGGGGTCAACCTGCGTGGGATATTACAACATCACAATTACTCTTCCATAATGATAACCACAGATAAAACACATGAAAATAACAAGCTTAAGAGAAGCATTCAAACAATATGCTTAATGACCTACAGCTGGAGGGCTTTTACTCGTCAATACACACAAGGTTCTCATTCAAACATATGCATGGCTATCTCATTACACATTGCGCGACTGCGGTAAGAATGTTCGAGCGTACGCTAGATGATCCCTCCCCCATATGGCGTGATTGCAGCGACAACATCAAGTCATGGTGGTGAGACAATTCGTGAGGGGTTAGAGATAGGTCAACGGGATGTCGTTGACTGCAAGTCAGGTGAAAGACTTTAACGCCTAGGCGAGTAGAGGGGGAACCCGAAATTTTAAATATACCCAAAATTTTGGGTGGTGTTGTAGCGGCTATAACAACTTAATAATAGGGTGCAAATATTTTTTAGAATACAACAATCATATAGCCAAATATTTAGGGACATTTTCGAGGTAAGCGTGCAGGTGCACCATCGTTTGAAATCTGACCATCATGTTACAATGATTCTCAAGGAGGAGGTGACGATCGAGGTAGAGGCCTGTTTGCAAGCTGATCATCATAATCGAACAATTGTGGCATAGGTAGCGGTGGAGGTACAACTGTATCTGCAAGTTGATTACCGTGTACGTTGAACTCTTGCATAGGTCTAAGTTCATTTGAACGATTTGGAAGTTGATCCCCATGTATGTTGAATTCCAGCCTATTGATGGGACGTCGAATTTCTAGATCACGCAATGGACGATTCATGCGAATCATTTCCACCCTAGCAAGCAGGTCATTCTTATCTTCATTCTTGGCTTCCACCCTACCGTGCAGAGATTAGTATTCTTCTGGAATTATATATTCACATTTATGAAAAGGTTGTGTACGACTCGTCTACCCCTCTGTGGATGGTTACGGTATTACCCATTCGAGGGGAGGTCCAATTTCCAGAGCATGTAACTCAGGATCTATGGAAGCCAATTTCTTGAAGGCTTCCTCCCTGGCAGCGAGAGCCTCATTAACTTCTATCTCAGAGTCATAAATATAACATATGTTGCACTGTTTACAGGGTTCTCTAGTTCCCCAATACGTTGACCACAAATACAAAAATGAAAATTTTAAATTTTCTATCTGCAAACGTAACACATTCGGTTCCCGCAGCCACATGTCATGGTATTGCATCCACCCGACTTGATTATCAACGACTTGCAAAGGTTACATTCTCTTATCAATGCTTTCACCATCTTCTCTTCATCTTTCCTACGAAGAGAAGTTGCAACTGATTTTTCATCAACCTCTTCAGAGCGTAGTGGTAAGTGACTCAGCCCCTTGCATTGGATATATGAATATTTTAAACATTTAGGGTTTGGATAGTCCAAGACTTGTCCAAAATTCTCTATTTCACATGGAATGCTACAAAATAGACAATAAATTAAATTCTCAATTTTGGCTTCAGCTAATGCGTCTTCTGCTTGCGATATTCATATCTTTCAACAAAGTCATTTGGAATAGCTTTACTAATCTCTGAAAATGGAATTGATTCCTTGCAGTCTTCATCAGCTGCGAAGCAAGATAGAGAGCCATGTGCCCTAACACCTCCATAAAGGATTTGATTAACCTGCTTCTCTATACATTCAAAACAAAACTAATGCCCATCTCCACACTGTACCACATTCTCACATTGAAATTCCTGATAGCAACAACTACATTCTACCCCTTCTCCATCCATTTCATCAAGTTGTAAATTCTCTGAAGTGCCAACTGTTTTACGAACCATTTCTTCATCTTTAATTATGGCCTCATCTTCTATTATGGTACTTGTATTTTGCAACCCTCTTACAATGGAATATTGCATGGGTTGGATGGTCTCGAGTTCGGCTTTGGTAGATAAATTTTCCTTCTTTTGTAGACATGTCACAACATAGGGGGTGACAGTGCAAATGGGGTGGGCATATTTCCAAAAACATTTTTGTGGAGTTAGAGAATCTTCTTAGAGCTAGGAGCGCTTCGAAAATATAGATATAGAAGAGGAGATAACACAGAACCGTGCTCCTTCTTTGGTTGTGTGGTGTCGACTCTTTCCATGGAATGGATAATTGATTAATTGCAAGGAATCCACATCAACTTGGATATCCTCGACGATCACAGGTATGAGAATAACAACGAAATGGTGTCATATTCAAATGACATCCAATTTTCTCAATTTTAAATTATGGAATAACTTCATCGAACTGAGCAAAGACTGAAAGTGATAGAGGGTTGGTTGGAACACATGGACTTCTATATGCATGAGTAGAAAGACACACCTGTTTTACATTGGCCAACTTGAAATATATTTGATTGGCTGTTTGATTATTTTTTCAATTTGTTCATTAATATGGCTTAGGTCCCTCGATAAATAATATGTAAATTGTTAAATCTGATTCTATGTTAAATTTTGTGCTATATATTTTACCTCTCCTTCCCAACTCGAAAAAACTCATATTTGTTTCAGGTTTGATGCCAAAAAAAAGTCATTCAAGGCCTCAAAATGGCTCCAAAAGTTTTAGGACCCGAAAAACTACTAAAAATAGTAAATTGTGTTATAATTAAGGAAACTAGAAAACTGAAAGAAACAATGGTGGGGACATAAGTGGAATAGGCAGGCCGCCACCAATATCCACCTGGATCATTCCTCCCCCTTTAGGAAGCAATGGTCGCCATTTTCGTGAATTCCTCCATGAGATGAGGAAAGTTTTGCTGAACTTGGTCCCTAGTGAATCACTTTCCTTAGTGCAGGAGATGGCCAACTTTGACAAACCGATACAGTTGGCTCTACTATTGGTGACTGTTATTGATTTTCATGTCGATGATAAAAATATATGGTGGCCTATTACATACATTCGGGGTTTAAATCTGTTGGTGTGAGTTTTTCTGCAATATTAAAGGTGTCCAGTAGAGGTGGAAAATAGGGCTGAAGGCAGTCCACATTGAATACAAGATGTAGACAAAGGAATGGTGGAATAATGAGCTCGAAGGAATTTTTCTCTACAGTCTTGGTGATGGTCTACGACCCACATCGTAGCGGACGAAGCTTGTAGTGGGGTCCAATGAGGCACTCCTTCTGCAAATGTAGCCACACTTTGTCGCCCACCTTGAAGTGGTGTGGCACCCATTATTGATCATGTCCGTGCTTGTACTTAGCAATGGCCCTATCAAATATGTCATGAGCCTGCTGGTGGATGTGCTAAATGTGCTCAATGAAGTTGTTCACTTTTTCAGCTTTAGACTGGACATGAGCCAAATTGGCCTGAGTAGCCACAAATAGCATGGCTACGTCAACGGGACATAGTGGCTAGAACCCCAGGCCCACATGAAAGGGTTTGTATTCGGTTGAGATGTGGAGAGCCCGATTATAAATGTTTTGTACATATGGAAGGCTCTCATCCTATGTGCATGGATGATTTTAAATGTACATGCGTAGAATGTGTACAATCATCATGTTGATGACCTATGTCTGGCCATCAGTTTAGGGATGGAAAGTTGTGGACTTAGTGAGCTTGGTGTCTAGGATTGACAATAGGCTAGACCAAAATGTGTTGAGGAACCTGTTGTCCTGATCTGAGATCATAGGCTGTGGGATCCCAAAATGCACCCACACTCGTTTAAACAAGAGTTTAGTAGTGGCTTCTGCTATGATATTCTTCTTATAGACCGACATAGTGGAAATCTTCGAGAATCTATTGATGATCATGAAAACACAGTTTTCAATTGATATACCTCTTTTGAAGCGAAAAAGTGTATCGACACACCTAGAAAACATAGAGATTAATTCGACAATATTCTTAAACGCCCCTAAAACCTTGAGATTTTGGAGCATGTGGTGATTTTGAAAGTCCCCCAATGAAATTATTTTGTTTCAGGTTATGTGTCATTTGATTAGGGACATGGAGCATGAGGGGTTTTGAAATTTATTAATTCTAAATTTAGGTTATTTCAATTTATAATGTATTAAAAAAAGTTTATTTAGATTATTGAGTCCACTTTTTTGGAACCACCCAATGTGTGTCTCATAGTTTGATCATGAAGTTCCATTCAAGTGTTAGGTTGATGTCTCAGGGATGTCTTTCGTGCATTATCGTGGCATTTAGAAGAAGTTTGTCTAGAATGTGTGATCAATTCCAATCTTTGTGTTACTTTTCTTGTGTATTGTTGGAGAGTCTAGAGATGGAGAGTTTCCAGGCTTCCGCTTGTGGGGTGGTGGTACTCGTATTATGCAACCCTCTTACTATGGTGATCTTGGGAGGAATTTGGGGTGTTGAAGTATTGCGTGGGTTGGCTAGTCTCGAGTCACGCTTTGGTAGAGAAATTCTTTTTTTTTGTAGACATGTCAAAGTATAGGGGGTGATAGTGCAAAGGGGGTGGACATCTTGCCAAAACCATTGTTATTGGAGCTATATAATAGTCTTAGAGCAAAGAGTGCTTATACAATAAAAACCTAGAAGAGTAGATAACATATAATCATGCTCTTTCTTTGCTCAACGTGGATATTGTGCACAATCACAGGTATGAGTACCACAATGAAATGGTGGCATATTCGAGTGAAATCCAATTTTCTCAATTTGAAATTCTGGAATAACTTTGTCAAAATCAGTAAAGACTACAAGTGATAGAGGCTTGATGGAACACATGGGCTTCCATATGCATGAGAATCAAGACAAACATGTTGCACATCTGCCACCTTGAAATATCGTTGATTGCTTTTTTTCTTATTTTGTCATTTTTTCGGTTAATATGGCTTCCGTCCCTCCATAAATAAGATGCATGATGCTCAATCTCATGCTATGTTAAATTTGGTGCTATATAATCGAACACTCTGTCCCAACAAATCTGGTCGAAATGAGGTAAGACAAGCAGTAAAAACTATATATGTACTTTTCAATTTAGTAATATAAATTGAATGTTTGATTAAAAAAAACTCACAAAAATAAACGGAAATGACTTAGTCAAAAATAAAAACTTATATTAAAAATCATTATTCCAGAAATGATACTCTTTATATATAATAATAATAATAATAATAATAATAATTATTATTATTAATTTAAGATCATTGTAAAGTTCAACAAACTTATTGATTACTAATTAATTTATAACAATTTGTAACAACTCCTCTTATTGATTTTTTTTTTCTATTGATAGAAATCAATGCTGGTGTAGTGTTATCCTGCTACAGACTTTCAAGAAATGAATTACCTTTTCAGGTTTATTTAAGGTTACTCCCTTAATTATCAAGAAATATTCTTGTATACTTTTTCTAAATACCACCTTCACATATTACCACTTGTCTTATTTTTTTCATCCACCATACAGTGGTTATTATTTTAAGAATATTTGTTCTCAACCCGTGCCAGTCATTTCCCTTCTCACTGTAATGATTCTTAATTTGTTTGATGATACTAACCTGTATCATTAATTCTACCTAAGAATTTATTTCTATTAAGACAAATCATCCTCCCTTCATTCCCATATTTTTGAAAAAAAAATTTGTGCGAGTTAGTTCTAATACCACTATATTAACTAAGGATATAACTCTGTTATCCTTACTAAAATGTCAAAATGACGCCTATATTTATTTTACCTAAAGCTTAACACTATTAACCACATATATATTTAAACTTCAAAATCTTCTTTGCATTATTTTTCTTTCCCTAATAATATACAAAACAACGTGGATTCACATGACATAAATATATATATTGATTGTATACCCTATATGATAATCTTGGAGTATATCCATCTAATATACTTATCTTACAAATTTGAGCAATATACGTAATATGCACATTATAGAACCTTTTCTCTTCTACATATGAATTGTTCCCTCCATAGCTAATAACACGTAGGCCTCTCTTGTGACTAACATATCCATTAATGTTATGTTTTATGAGCCACACACAAAATATGGAAAGCTATCTTTACGTTCCTCCCGACACAATTGATTTTCTTTCTTTAACATTTATGGGAAATAGTGAGTCAAATTGATTTGTTGTTGTGTTTGTTAAGTGGGATGAGTTGAGATTGGACATGAGTAACCTAATATTATTTAAAGGTAGTTATTAAGTGAACACGATATATGTTGAATTTCCATGACACATGAGAATCTGGGTTTTGTCTTAGAATATTTGATGAAAACACACTCAAGTTCCACAACGCATGTACTTCTCACAATGAAATATACACACATTAGTGAATCAACTAGTGCACATGACAATAATTAAAGTTTTAAAACCATTGTTCATTAAATTACAAATTATAATAGAATAGGTTAGAAATCTCGTACTGGGGAGCGTGGCCCTTTACATTCACATTGATACAAGGAATAAAAGTAGGGCTTGGTGTTAGTCCTTTGAAAGAAAATATAAGTGGAACAAGACAACACTTGACTCACTTTTTGATGGTGACCACACATAGCCCTTTCTGTGCACATGTCCTAAACACATATGGCAGGTCCTTTTGCCTCCCATTATGCAACTCTTCAATCTACCTCTATAAATGAACTTCATTAAAATAAAATTCCCCTCTATATCTCTCTTTTTTCCTTTAAGGTCTGCAACATTCAAGTTTTTCAATCAATTGTTGATACCCCTACTCTAATATGACAAGTCTAGCGCTATGGATGTTTCCCTTCTTCTCACTAACTCAATCCTCTATAATATTGTGATCTAGGGCTAGTTGGCTAGCCCACTTGACTACTACTTTAGTCCTTCAAAGTATATACATCCTTAGGCCTAAAACACCTACCCTTCTACCAGTCTTGTTTTCCTTTGAAAGTACATGACTTAGGGATCTTCTTTGGAAGTCATCTAGAAACCCTCCAACTGTAGTTGGATTTCCATCAATTTTCCCTACCAAAATCACTATTCTTGTGTACCAGTTTCTTGGTTTTCCAATATTATATGAAAAAATCTGAACTAATCCTCTTATGATCCTTGTAGCAGTTTGTAGATGAATGAACTAGGGTCATAAATCACCCACTAACATTCCATTGAATAACTATTTATAGAATGCTTCATATCTATGTCTATAACTGTACTTCTTGTCTATCCATTCCACATATGGCACATTTATTCTTCTCAATATTCTACTCATGTTCAACCTTCCTTTGGATTTTCTATCTCTACATATGGTTATGCAAACAATATTCCAAATATGTGGTATATATTTGAGAGATAAACCTCTCTCGAAGGGTAACGACCCCTCTACTTCTATGCAGATTTTTCACAATCTTAAGGGCAGGCCTTATGGACTGAACATGCTAGGAGGCCTCCCTAACTAGGGAATTATACTTCTATTCTAATTTTTTTATAACAAACCCTATGCACAGAGAGCAAAAAAAGAAACTCTTTCCTCCATAAGAGAATCAACCTAGCGCATATGGATCCATAGATTCTAGGTGTTTCTTTGACAAAATCTTTACTTGAACTTTAGATATCTATGACCCTCAAACTATGGTTACCTTAGTCAATATTACAGATGTGGATACTTTTTTTATTGCCCTAAATTTTCGTGCAGTCCCTCCCCCATTTGTGCTGGTATTATCACAAACCTTCCAACCTACTAACCACAAGAAGATAGGGTCTCAACCCTCACTACTATTTCAAAATTTGATGTGGCCTTTTCATAGAAAAACCATTGAGATCACATTTCCAAATTCTTAAGAGTTGTGTCTCTTGAGCTCGATATGCCATAAGATAATCCGTTCAGGGCCTCAAAATGGCTCCTAAATTTTAGGACCCGAAAAACTACTAAAAATAGTAAATTGTGTTATAATTAAGGAAACTGAAAAACTAAAAGAAAAAATGGTGGGGCCCTAAGTGGAATAGGCTGGCCACCACCAATAACCACCTGGATCATTACTCCTCCCTTAGGAAGCAATGGTCGCCATTGTGGTGAATTCCTCCATGAGATGAGGAAAGTTCCGCTGAACTTGGTCCCTAGTGAATTACTTTTCTAGGTGCAGAAGATGGCCAACTTTGACAATCCAATACAGTTGGATCTTCTATTGGTGAGTGTTCTTTATTTGCATGTCGATGATAAAAATCTATGGTGGCCTATTCCATACAGTCAGGGTTTAAATCTATTGTTGTGAGTTTTTCTGCAATGCTAGAGGTGTCCAGTAGAGGTGGGAAACAGGGCCAAAGGCAGTCCACATTGAATACTAGATGTAGACCAAGGAATGGTGGAATAATAAGCTCGACAGAATTGTTCTCTACAGCCTTGGTGATGGTCTACGGCCCACATCGAAGCGGGCGAAGCTTGCAGTGGGGTTTAGTGGGGCCCTCCTTCTGCAAATATAGCCACACTTTGTTGCGCACCTTGAAGTGGTGTGGCACCCAATGTTTATCATGTCGTTGCTTGTAACTAGCATTGGCCCTATCCAATATGTCATGAACCTATTGGTGGATGTGCTAAATGTGCTCAATGAATTTGTTCGCTTTGTCAGCTTCAGACTGGACATGAGCCGAATTGGCCTGAGTAGCCACAAATAGCATGGCTACGTCAACAGGACATAGTAGCTAGAACCCCAGGCCCACCTAAAAGGGGTTGTAGTCAGTTGAGATGTGGAGAGACCGATTATAATTGTTTTTTACATATGGAAGGATCTCATCCCATGTGTGTGGATGCTTTTAAATGTACATGCGTAGAATGTGTACAATCATCATGTTGACGACCTATGTCTAGCCATTATTTTTGCGATGGAAAGATGTGGACTTACTGAGCTTGGTGTCCAGGATTGAGAATAGGCTAGACCAAAATGCGTTGAGGAACCCGTTGTCCTGATCTGAGATCATAGACTGCGGGATCCCAAAATGCACCCACACTCGTTTAAAGAAGAGTTTAGTAGTGGCTCCTGCTGTGATATTCTTCTTATAGACTAACATAGTGGAAATATTCAAGAATCTATAGACGATCATGAAAACATAGTTGTCTACCGATACACCGCTTTTAAAACGAAAAATTGTACTGACACACCTAGAAAACACGGATATTAATTCGACAATATTCTTCAACGCCCCTAAAACCTTGAGATTTTGGAGCATGTGGTGATTTTGAAAGTCCCCCAAGGAAATTATTTTGTTTTAGTTTATGTGTAATTTGATTAGGGACATGGAGCATGAGGGGTTTTCAAATTTATTAATTCTGAATTTAGGATATTTCGATTTATAATGTATTAAAAAAAGTTTATTTAGATTATTGAGCCCACTTTTTTGGAACCACCCAATGTGTGTCTCATAGTTTGCTCATGAAGTTCTGTTCAAGTGTTAGGTTGATGTCTCAGGGAGGTATTTTGTGCATTATCGTGGCATTTAGAAGAATTTTTTCTGGACTGTCTCATCAATTCCAATCTTGGTGTTACTTTTCTGGTGTATTGTTGGAGAGTCTAGAGATGGAGAGTTTCCAGGCTTCCGCTTGTGGGGTGGTGGTACTCGTATTATGCAACCCTCTTACTATGGTGATCTTGGGAGGAATTTGGGGTGTTGGAGTATTGCGTGGGCTGGTGAGTCTCGAGTCATGCTTTGGTAGAGAAATTCTCTGTTTTTGTAAACATGTCAAAGTAGAGGGGGTGATAGTGCAAAGGGGGTGGACATCTTGCCCAACTATTGTTAGTGGAGTTAGATAATATTCTTAGAGAGAATAGTGCTTATACAATACAAACCTAGAAGAGGAGATAACAGATAATCATGCTCTTTCTTTGCTCAACTTGGATATTGTGCACGATCACAGGTATGAGTACGACAATGAAATGGTGGCATATTCGAATGAAATCCAATTTTCTCAATTTGAAATTCTGGAATAACTTTGTGGAACTCAGTAAAGACTACAAGTGATAGAGTCTTGATGGAACACGTGGGCTTCCATATGCATGAGAAGCAAGACAAACATGTTGCACATATGCCACCTTGAAATATCCTTGATTGGTTGTTTGCTTATTTTGTAATTTTTTTGGTTAATATGTCTTCCGTCGCTCCATAAATAAGATGTGTAACGCTCAATCTTGTGCTATGTTAAATTTGATGATATATACTCGAACACTCCGTCCCAACAAATCTGGTCAGAATGAGGTAAGAGAAGTAGTAAAAACTATATATGTAATTTTCATTTTAGTAATACAAATTGAATGTTTGATTAAAAAAAACTCACAAAAATAAACAGAAATGACTTAGTCAAAAATAAAAACTTATAGTAAAAATCATTATTCCAGAAACGATACTCTTTATATATAATAATAATAATAATAATAATTATTATTATTATTATTATTATTATTAATTTAAGATCATTGTAAAGTTCAACAAACTTATTTATTACTAATTAATTTATAACAATTTGTAACAACTCCACTTACTAAATTTTTTTTTTTCTACTGATAGAAATAAATGCTGGTGTAGTGCTATCCTACTACAGAATTTCAAGAAATGAATTACCTTTTTGGGTTTAATTAAGGCTACTCCCTTGATTATCAAGAAATATTCTTGTATATTTTTTCTAAATATCACCTTCACATATTACCGCTTGTCTTATTTTTTTCATCCACCATACATTGGTTATTATTTTAAAAATCTTTGTTCTCAACCCATGTGATTCATTTCCCTTCTCACTGTACTGATTCTTAATTTGTTTGATGATACTAACATGTATCATTAATTCTACCTAAGAATTTAAATATATTAATAGAAATCATCCTCCCTTCATTCCCATATTTTTGGAAAAAAAAATTGTGGGAGTTAGTTCTAATCCGACTATATTAACTAAGGATATAACTCTCTAATCCTTACTAAAATGTCAAAATGACGCCTATATTTATTTTACCTAAAGCTTAACACTATTAACCACATATATATTTAAACTTCAAAATCTTCTTTGCATTATTTTTCCTTCCCTAATAATATACAAAACAACTTGGATTCACATGACATAAATATATATATTGATTGTATACCCTATATGATAATCTTGGAGTATATCCATTTAATATACTTATCTTACAACTTTGAGCAATATACGTAATATGCACATTGTGGAACCTTTTATTTTCTACATATGAATTGTTCCCTCCAGGCATAATAACACGTAGGCCTCTCTTGGGACTAACATCTCCATTAATGTTATGTTTTATGAGCCACACACAAAATCTGGAAAGTTATCTTTACGTTCCTCCCGAAGCAATTGATTTTCTTTCTTTAACGTTTATGGGAAATTGTGAGCCGAATTGATTGGTTGTTGTGTTTGTTAAGTGGGATGAGTTGATATTGGACATGAGTAACCTAAGATTATTTACAGGCAGTTATTAAGTGAACACGACATATGTTGAATTTCCACCACACATGAGAATCTGGGCTTCATCTTAGAATATTTGATGAAAACACACTCAAGTTCCACAACGCATCTAATTTTCACAACGAAATATACACACATCAGTGAATCAACTAGTGCACATAACAATAATTAAAATTTTAAAACCATTGTTCATTAAACTAAAAATTATAATAGAATAGGTTAGAACTCTTGTACTCGGGAGTGTGGCCCTTTACAATCACACTGATACAAGGAACAAAACTAGGGTTTGGTGTTATTCCTTTGAAGGAAAATGTAAGTGGAATAAGACAACACTTGACTCACTTTTTGATGGCGACCACACATAGCCCTTTCTGTGCACATGTAGTCAACACATCTGGCAGTTCCTTTTGCCTCCCATTATGCAAATACTCAATCTGCCTCTATAAATGAACTCAATTAAAAAAAAAATCCCCTCTATCTCTCTCTTTTTTCCTTACAGGTATGCAACATTCAAGTTTTTCTATCAATTGTTCACAACTCCATTTTTAAACAACTCTTTGGTCTGCCCAATTTTTTCATACCCCTGCTCTAATATGACAAGTCTAGGGCTATGGAGGTTTCCCTTCTTCTCACTAACTCAATCCTCTATAATATAGTTATCTAGGGCTAGTTGGCTAGCCAACTTGACTACTACTTTAGTTCTTCAAAGTATATACGTCCTTAGACCCAAAACACCTACCCTTCTACTAGTCTTGTTTTCCTTCGAAAGTACATGCCTTAGGGATCTTCTTTGGAAGTCATCTAAAAACCCTCCAACTGTAGTTGGACTTCCATCAATTTTCCCTACCAAAATCACTATTCTTGTGTACCAGTTTCTTGGTTGTCCAATATTATATGAAAAAATCTGAACTAATCCTCTTATCATCCTTGTAGCAGTTTGTAGATGAATGAACTAGGGTCATATATCATCCACTAAGATTCCATTAAATAACTATTTATAGGATGCTTCAGATCTATGTCCATAACTGTACTTCCTGTCTATCCATTCCACATATGGCACATTTGTTCTTCTCAATATTCTACTCATGTTCAACCTTCCTTTGGATTTTCTATCTCTACATATGGTTATGAAAACCATATTCCAAATATGTGGTATATATTTGAGAGATAAACCTCTCTCGAAGGGTAACGACCCCTCTACTTCTATGTAGATTTTTCACAATCTTAAGGGTGTACCTTATGGAATGAACATGCTAGGAGGCCTCCCTAACTAGGGAATTATACTTCTATTCTAAAATTTTTAGAACAAACCCTATCCACCGAGAGCAAAAAAAGAAACTCTTTCCTCCATAAGAGAATCAACCTAGCTCATATGGATCCATAGATTCTAGGAATTTCGTTTGTAGAAATTTGAATAACTGATATATTATTCACCAAGATTCTCCTGATCACACACTATTTTAACTTCATGCACAATATAGAATCTCATCTATCGTTGATCATTAATTGCGGAAATAAAAACAATTGCACGCGCACATTGAAACCATAAACAATCACACATATGAACACAGTATTTTATCAGAAAGCTTAATGATGAAAACCCCCAACTATCTATATATTATATGTCATATAGATCATGTAAAAATTATTATACAAAGCTCCTCACAAGCTCTCAGTATAATCTCCAATTGCTACACACTAATCAAGCACGATCTAGCAAATCAAATGCTCCAATCTTTGCCACCTGATAGCTTGCCTCTACTGCACAATCACTACTGAAGAATGGATTTGAATTAACTAAAATTGGTCCAGCCTTGCTCACGTAATCCTCATTCGTATCTCCAATCACTGGTTGTTGCAAATTATGCAACTGTATAGTCACAACTGATAGTCACACTGCTCATTGATGCAGGGGCATTAGGCCCAAGACACTTTTTGTACATAAATAAACCTAAGGGGGGGTCTCATGTTTTTTTTCCTCATTTTAATATTCATAGTTGAGTTATTTTAGTTAATTTAAAGGGAAAATATTGTAACTACATGAATGATTGATGGGCACCTGAAGAGATAGTCAGCTTCAGAATTTAGGCTAGATTTAGGAGTCCAAGAGTCATCAAAGAAGTGAATCGATTGATTTCCAATATGTATAAAAATAAACCTCTGTGATAGAGTCGAGAGGCCTGCATAGACCTGCCTGTACCTACAGAGAGCGACACAAATCGAGATAGTGAGGAAGAAGGCCGTAGAGTTGAAGACCTGGCTGAGATAAGAAGTCTGTAAGAGAATTCATTTAATGAGAAAGAATTTTTTCAGTATGTCATGTGCATTGTGATTTAGTTCTGTATGTGAATTTGTCGATTTGATTTCCTGCGTGAGTGGCTCGAATTCCACAAGAAGAATATAAGACTGAATGTAAATTGAACCTGTGATAGAGCTCTGAACGAGGCTCTGTATTTAATGGGAGAATCAATGTATATTATGGCGAAGGTTGAATGCGACGGCTCGTTTATAAATCCTGTTATATATAAATAGTAAAATGAGATCAATGTTGCGGATTGATTTCGGTATTGTCTGTGATTTTATTGAATTGAGAAAGTGTAATATATGAATGTGTTCTTGATGAAGGAATTATGAATCCCTACAACCAACACGGAACTCGGTGACTGAGTTATGTGTGTTTAGGCCATTGAAATCTCGGTGGAACACAGACTAGCACTTCGGAATTATGAGTGGAACGTGGAAGGAAAGAGGTGGAACATAACAAAATAAACCGCAATGGAACTTGGAGTAGAGGAGTGGAACCACGAAGGAGGAAAAATGAATAGTACAGGTGGTTTCTAGTTTTCATCGCACCACCTTTACATGGGGAGTAGTATTTGAGGAATTGGGAGCGATTCCACAGGACAGGCGACACGTGTCCCCGAGCGAAATTGAAAAACCGCTCTCACTGCGCGCCATCGCGCGTTATTGTTCGCGCATCTTGGCCGAACAATATCCGTCTGATCAAATGAAGTGGCATGATGCGATAACAACCGTCGGATGGAGATGATCGTTAACGTTGGATCCCATGCATACGTATGTATTGATCATTATTAAGGTCCGCGGGTTTAATAAGGTATGACGTGTGCTTACATTGATAAAGATTAATTATATGTGAGATGACACCGACTTTTGTAGAAGTCGAGGCATCACATTAACCCTTAGAGTGTTGGCCATAAAAGACCTTTGTATGAGCGAATGTGAATATATATAGATATTGAGATATTACAGTGTGCATGTAAAGAGATGGTATTATTACAATTTGAACCATAGAATAGAGATCGCACCTCCGCCAGCGGAATCATGTGCAGATAGACTATTGGGTTATATATATAAAGGAATGTTGAATTAATATCTCAATTCTCTGAATTTGGATATTAAAATAACCCACATTTGGTTATTAAAAAAAAAATTCCAGACCAAGAAAATAGAACGTTTTGAGTTGCCCGAGATGTGATGTTAGTTGGGGCAAAAAAATATTGGATGCATTTACACACAAATTGAGGTTTGGACCAAGGAAAACTAGGGCTATGGGTAAGCCTCGCTGTCAAGTAGTATCAAAGCTAGAATTTAGTTAGCTCGTTGAAAAGTTTGTTTTGGAAATGCACATTTACTGGACAAGAAAGAAAAGTTGAAGTTTAAATCTGTTTAACAAAAAATTACAGATTTGAATTGACATGCAGTGAAGGTTGATAACTCGAATTTACAGAATCTGGAGTTGAGGATAGAGTGTCTTGAAGATTGCAGCAGGTAGATGCAGTGCAGGTGAAAGGAGAAGCAAGATCAGTCAGGGATCTTGAGAGGTAAGATGATGAGCCTTATTTGAAATCTGGTTGGAAGGATTTGTTTGCAGAATACAGAGTGCAAGCAATTGAGGAGGGATCTTAGAAGAGGCAGATCACAAGCTTCGAAAGCAGTGATAGAAGAGTCCAAAAATGGATTCTGAGTGTAGAAAGAGTGTGGTAGAACCTAAAATACTGTGGCAGAACCTGAATTAATTCCCAAATGAGGTTGGATGAAAGAAGAAAAGGGGTGTTCTTGAGAAAGTTGCAGAGTGAAGCCTAGAGAGCAGAAGAGAGTGCTTAGAAGGTTCTTGAGAGAGGGGACCAGTACTTTCCAAAATTCGGAGCTCAAGAGAGAAGCTTGGTGAGGTGAGTTGCAGCAAGAGAGCTTGTTGTTGTAGAGGCTTAGTGCAGCTTGTGAGTGAAGAACTCCTAGAGAAGAGAATGGCTACTGAGAGCCATAACAGAGATTGCAGAGGTTCTGAAAGAGGCCACAACAATAGAGTGTGGGAAGATGCCAAAGAAAATGGCATGAGGAAGAGACTCACAGATGAAGAATATTGGAAATAATTTGCTGAGATCAAGAAAGAGTTCAATGAACTGAAGAGACGGATAGAAGAAAGCCAGAGAGTTGGTTGGCTCATGAAGAAGAAGATAAAGTAGCAGAGGCTACAAAGGAAGAAGGAGCAGATGATGAATGCTCGGAAGAAAAAGGAAATACTGAGAGTAATTGAGTATCTGGAGAAGGACTTGGAGACTGAAGCTTCAAGTGGACGCAGGGGTCCAAGAGCCTTACATCTGACATATTTTGTATATTTGCAAGAATAGCGGGTGAGAGGAAACAAACTGTTGATGTTGTCACTAAGGAAGAAAATGGAGCAACTACATGTTTTGAAGATACCCATGCACAGTTGGAGAAAGGTTCTACTTTCCCACATATTGGAAGCATAAGAGATTTAGGTTATGATATTGTCCTAAAGCTGGAAGTTGGACAGCTTGAAAAAATTAAAGAAGAGGCCATTGGAGAATCTCTAGAGCATGTGGAAGACTTGGAACAACAAGAAGATGTGGTGGTAAAATCACCAAATGAGGCCATGAGGTCTTATGTTTTTACAACTGACAAGTTGTGTGTGAATGCAGGTGTTAAGGAAGACAATTCACATAATGGTACTGTGATGAATGAAGCTGACTGTCACCAAGCAAGATATGATGAGTATCTTTCAGATGAAGAACAGATTGAACTATTATAGCAGAGGGAATTCATTAATTCCTTATTTTATAGAATAAATTGTTTCAACGGAGCTGATGAAGATAAATTTGTCATTAATGTTGATAATGATAGGCTGCTTTTGATGGATGGCCAAGTAAGGAATGATGGATAGGTAGGTGGAGTCTTTGCAGAGATGGGAAATCAGGATTTTATTCTGATGAAGATTGAGGAGATAGTGACAACAGAAGATAATGAAGATTGTGGAGATGTTTTCTCAGGTGAGATGCCAAGATTGCGGCATGAATTAAGTGGTGTGGTGTAGAGAACAGAACCACAGAAAGAAGGTTTTTAGATGGTAAGGACATAGATGATTGAAGATGAGAGAGTTCATTTTTATGAACTAGAGCAGGAAGACATCCTTGAAGGGGATGGTGCAGAAGAGAGGCTAGATGGTAGTCTTAAGAAATGTTTGAAGAATTGGAATCAACATTCTAGTGTGCTGATCGAGAAGAAAAGAAATTTGGGACAACATACTGAGATGCTGACAGAAGAAGGAAAGGCTCTAATGCCTTGTAGACTTTGTTTTAACAAATGTTTGATGAATGCAGATCCTGTTGATGATGGAGATAAGTTGACAGCATGGGGAAGTCAATTGAAAGAGAAGGAGAGTTCTGTGGAAGACTTTAAACCATGGAATGGAGAAATTGAGCTGCTAGAGAGTATGCTGAATCAGCAGGAGTCAATACAAGAGGGAAGACCTCAATTTTAGAATTGGGGATTGCAGAATGTGAAGACACAACGGGATGAAGATAGAAAAGAATTGATGATTGAATCATTAGTAGGGACCATTGGGTCTTTGGGTTTTGGAACTGATGAAGTGGCTGTGTTGACAAGCAAAGCAAAAGACAATCCATCACTTGGAGTTGTCTTAGAAGAAGAAGAGCTGTTGTAGAATGAGGATGAGCAGCTGAATGAAGATGAGACAACCATGTCTCATATGGAGGAAATTGTTGCTACTGATAGCAAGGAATAATTGGCTTGTTCGAATAGCCCAGAGAAGATTGAAGAAGCTGTATGGCAGACTGTTGGGGCTACTACAACAGTGGAGAACTAGAGTTTCACTCTTACAGAAGATGAAGATACAGTGGCTAGAGAACTTGATTTGATTACTGGAGTCAATCAAGAAGAAGGAAGGTAATTGCAGAATATTGCCAAGGCAGAAGAAGAAGATGTTGAAGCTGAGTTGCAGCATGGAGAATATTTGGTTGGCCAAAGGAGCTGGCGAGAATGTTTGCTGAAGATATTGAGAAAAGAAGGTGAAATGCCAGAGCATAAGCTTGGAGTGTTGCTGGAGAGAGGGGTAAAGCAACGAGTTGAAGTGTTGCCAGCAGAGGAGAAAAAGTTTTACTGTTGTAGAGAGGGTATGGATGATAGTGTGGCGAATAGGGAAGCAGTAAGAACTGAAGAAATAAGAATGCAGAAAATAAAATTAAGTGTCCAGCAGTCAGAGGAAAGATTAGACAGAGAAATTGAATTGATAAGGAAACTGATTCAGAAGATGCCTCAGAAAAGGACAGTAGCAAGAAAGCTGAGAATCAATAGCAGCAAGAGGAAGACAGTCATAGACTGTGAGGGCATAGCAAGTGCGAAGATGTAGTCCAAGATATCGAAGCCAAGAGGAATGCGAAAGAAAAATGCTGCAACAAATAACCTGTTGCAGAACAAAGTATGGGATCCAGGCAGATAAAAAAATAAATCACATGATTATGAGATCATGAATCATTTGAACCTGGGGAGTTTGATGCAGGGGCATTAGGCCCAAGACACTTTTTGTACATAAATAAACCTAAGGGGGGGTCTCATGTTTTGTTTCCCCATGTAAATATTCATAGTTGAGTTATTTTAGTTAATTTAAAGGGAAAATATTGTAACTACCCGAATGATTGATGGGCACCTGAGGAGATAGTCAGTTTCAGAAGTTAGGCTAGCTTTAGGAGTCCAAGAGTCATCAAAGAAGTGAATCGATTTATTTCAAATATGTATAAAAATAAACATCTGTGATAGAGTCGAGAGGTCTGCATAGACGTGCCTGTACCTGCAGAGAGCTGCACAGATCAAGATAGTGAGGAAGAAGGTCATAGAGTTGAAGACCTGGCCTAGATAAGAAGTCTGTAAGACAATTCATTTAATGAGAAATAATTTTTTAATTATGTCATGTGCATTGCGATTTAGTTCAGTATGTGAATTTGTCGATTTGATTTCCTCCGTGAGTGGCTCAAATTTGACAAGCAGAATATAAGAGTGAATGTAAGTTGAACCTGTGATAGAGCTCTGAATGAGGCTTTGTATTTAATGGGAGAATCAATGTATATTATGCCGAAGGTTGAATGCGATGGCTTGTTTATAAATCCTGTTATGTATAAATAGTAAAATGAGATCAATGTTGCGGATTGATTTCAGTACTGTCTGTGCTTTTATTGAATTGAGAAAGTGTAATATATGAACGTGTTCTTGATGAAGGAATTGTGAATCCCTCCAACCAACACGGAACTCGGTGACTGAGTTATGTGTGTTTAGGCCGTTGAACTCTTGGTGGAACACGGACTAACACTTCGGAATTATGAACAGAACCTGGAAGGAAAGAGGTGGAACATAACAAAAGAAAGCGCGACGGAACCTGGAGTAGAGGAGTGGAACCATGAAGGAGGAACAGTGAACAGTACAGGCGGTTTCTGGTTTTCATCGCACCACCTTTACACGGTGAGAGGTAGTTGAGGAATTGGGAGTGATTCCACAAGACGGGCGACACGTGTCCCCGAGCGAAATTGAAAAACTACTCTCACTGCATGCCATCGCGTGTTATTTTTCGCGCATCTTAGCTGAGTGATATCCGTCTGATCAAATGAAGCGGCGCAACGCGATAACAACTGTCGAATGGAGATTATCATTAATGTTGGGGCCCATGCATACGTATGTATTGATCCTTATTAAGTCTGCGGGTTTAATAAGGTATGATGTGTGCCTACATTGATAAAGATTAATTATATGCGAGATGGCACCGGCTTTTGTAGAAGTCGAGGCATCACATTAACCCTTAGTGTGTTGGCCATAAAAGACCTTTTTATGAGCGAATGTGCATATATATATATATATATTGAGATATTACAGTGCACATGTAAAGAGATGGTATTATTATGATTTGAACCATAGAATAGAGATGGCACCTCCGCTAGTGGAATCATATGAAGACAGACTATTGGGTTATAGCTATAAAGGAATGTTGAATTAATATCTCAATTCTCTAAATTGGGATATGAAAATAACCCAGATTTGGTTATTAAAAAAAAAATTGCCAGAACAAGAAAATAGAACAGTGTGAGTTGCCCGAGATGTGAAGTTGATTGGGGCAAAAAAAGATTGGATAGATTTACACATAGATTGAGGTTGGGACCAAGGAAAACTGGGGCTATGGGTAAGCCTCGTTGTCACTCTTTCACCTACCTCTTCACTGGTCTCCACTGAGGTTGTCCATGCACTGTAGCTAACTGATATATTCTTTAGTTGATTAATGAGTTAATAATTAGTGAATTAACTAATAATTAATTCACACCACTCTCACTAGTTTATCAATCAGTTAGACTAGATACAACTAGCTCAGCTATGTTTAACTCAGTTAAACTGAACACAACTACATCAACTAGCTCAATAACTCCACCAAACTCTATCACATGAGTTCTAACTGAAGTATCCATGCAATAGCTCCACTTAACCCTCAAGAATAGGGTAATTCCTTCTGTCAGCTCCCGTGCCACATCTATTCACTTAACTGAAGTGCTCCACGAGAATAATATAATGTTTACAGTCTAAATATTATTAAGAGCTAATAATATTCGACATATCTATTTTTAGACTGGAAATCTAAAAATAGATTCCGCCCAATATGTCTAAAAATAGAAGTCCATCTATTTTTTCCGACTGGACCAACCATCCACAAATAGCATCCTGCAACTTACAGAACATTATCAACATGTCTAAAAAGAGACATAGTCTAAAAATAGACTTGCGCCAAAAATAGCTTGCGGACCCACTTAGTGAAGGCGACTTCTTTCCACTAAGCTCATCATCTTGTTGCAATCTCAACATCGTTGACAAAATATTTACTTGAACTTTAGATATCTATGACCCTGAAACTATGGTTACCTTAGTCAATATTATAGATGTCGCTACTTTTTTTCTTGCCCTAAATTTTCATGCAGTCCCTCCCCCATTTGTGCTGGTATTATTACAAACCTTCCAACCTACTAACCACAAGAAGATAGGGTCTCAACCATCTCTACTATTTCAAAATTTGATGTGGCCTTCTCACAGAAACACCATTGAAATCACATGTCCAAATTCTTATGAGTTGCCTCTATTGAGCTCGATCTTCCATAAGAGAACCAACAGTATGCCATCCTTCATACCTAGAACCTATGAAAGTATGTGGCATTCTTGTGAACCCTCACATGATGATCTTGCTCTTGGTGGATGATCATGGCCTCCCTTTAGCAACCCTTCCCAACCCTTTAACTCGACCTAATTTAGGACTACATTTCTCCTAGCCTCCTTGATCAAATGAGATCCTCCTCACTTGATGTTATTGCCTTCATACTAGGGCCTCCTATAACTTACACTTTGTATCCAATTAGACCTCAGGAAATATAACTGTTTCCTTTTAATTTTTCCTTTATATTTTAAACAACATCTTTGGTCCAAAACCCCTTCATTTGGGTTCTTTGGTGAGAAATTCTTTTGTGAAGTGTACTTAATTGATTCTCCATATTCTAATTTTACTTGAAGAATAAGTAAAGTATCCTCATTCTTGCTTTAAAGCTACATCTATACTTGGCTCAAGGTAGATTTGCATAGGAAAAAATGATTTTCTAGGTTAAGCAATCTTAAGAATAAGACAATTGTCAATTATCATTTTTATCTCTTAAAAATGCTTCTTCCTATTCATCTCTCAAATTTAACTATTTTCTATATCAACCTATCCACTCAATAAATGCGCATACTTACTAAATATTTTGGGTGTAAGATAAAAAATTGTATTTTACCATTTTACTATGATAAACTATAATAACTCCCCACTACTAGTTGTAAATATAATTGATTAACTAAAATAAAGATAATGGAGATAATTTCGCATTCAATCTATGTTTTATAAAGAATTTGAGTACTAGTGTGAACAACTGTTTATGATCCCACTTATTCTAGTAGTAAATAAGGATGTGATATAGGAATACTTGATAGTACCGTAGGTGTATACAAGTGAGCCTGAATCTATTGTACCTACGGTGTTCGCATTTGGATATGGTTTTTATTCTGAATGCTTACTTTCTATCTGCTTGTGTCCTATTAATCCCTGTATCACATGTATTATGATGCTTCTATATATGTGTTTTTTGTTGTCTTTGTATACAGGGATTTTCATATTTAATCTATCTGGGTCAGGTTATCATACCCGTAATTTGGTTTGCCAAGTACATCGTATCTCTTTTCTATCCAAAAGAGTTATATTTGCATGTATTTGGGAATTTGGTCTTTCTCATTTTGGAAGTATTTTTCAGCTGAGAATGTAATAGTGAATATATATTGTTATATATAAACTATTAATATATACAACGTTTTTTTTCTTCTGAAAAAAAAAGTTTCGCATTTGAGTACTAGTGTGAAGAATTGTTTATGATCCCACTTATTCTAGTAGTAAATAAGGATGTGATATAGGAATACTTGATAATAGGGTGCAAATATTTTTTAGAATACAACAATCATATAGCCAAATATTTAGGGACTTTTTGGAGGTAAGCATGCAAGTGCACCATGGTTTGAAATCTGACCACCATGTTCCAATGATTCTCGAGGAGGAGGTGACGATCGAGGTAGATGCCTGTTTGCAAGCTGATCACCATGATCGAAAAATTGTGGCACAGGTAGCGGTGAAGGTACAACCATATTTGCAAGTTGATTACCTTGTACATTGAACTCTTGTGTAGGTCTAAGTTCATTTGAACGATTTGCAAGTTGATCCCCATGTACGTTGAATTCCATCCTATTGAGGGGACGTCGAATTCCCAGGTCACGCAATGGACGATTCATGCGAATCATTTCCACCCTAGCAAGTAGGTGCTTCTTATATTCATTCTTGGCTTCCACCCTAGCGAGCAGAGATTTGTATTCTTCTGGAATTATATATTCACATTTACGAAAAGGTTGCGTACTACTCGTCTGCCGCTCTGTGGATGGTTGTGGGATTACCCATTCGAGGGGAGGTCCAATTTCCAGAGCATGCAACTCAGGATTTATAGCAGCCAATTCCTTGAAGGCTTCCTCCCTGGTAGCGAGAGCCTCATTAACTTCTATCTCAGAGTCATAAATATAAGACTGTCTCTGAATGTAATAAAAAGACTATCTGTCAAAAACGGACTACGCTGATTCAAATAAGATCTAAAACCTGATTCAAACAAGATCTGAAACTGACTGTTCAGCAATTTTAGAAAGCGGCTGTAGGACATAAAACTGGAGAATAAAAATAGAAAGCGGCTCTGCACAACCACTGTTGAAAGTAAAATTTCAATAGGTACAACCATATTTGCAAGTTGAGTACCGTGTACGTTGAACTCTTGCGTAGGTCTAAGTTCATTTGAACGATTTGCAAGTTGATCCCCATGTACATTGAATTCCAGCCTATTGAGGGACGTCGAATTTCCAGATCACGGTATATACGATTCATGCGAATCATTTCCACCCTAGCAAGCATGTCCTTCTTATCTTCATTCTTGGCTTCCACCCTAGAAAGCAGAGATTTGTATTCTTCTGGAATTATATATTCACATTTAAGAAAAGGTTGCGTACGACTCGTCTGCCCCTCTGTGGATAGTTGCAGTATTACCCATTCCAGGGGAGGTCCAATTTCCAGAGCATGCAACTCAAGATTTATGGCAGCCAATTCCTTGAAGGCTTCCTCCCTGGCAGCGAGAGCCTCATTAAATTCTATCTCAGAGTCATAAATATAACATCTGTTGCATTGTGGATAGGGTTTCCCTAGTTCCCCAATACGCGGACCACAAATACAAAAATGAAAATTTGAAATTTTCTGTCTGCAAACGTAACACATTCGGTTCCCATAGCCACATGCCATGGTATTGCATCCACCCGATTTGATTATCGACAACTTGCAAACGTTACATTCTCTTATCACAGCTTACGCCATCGTCTCTTCAACTTGCCTACGAAGAGCAGTTTCAGCTGATTTTTCATCAACCTCTTCACAGCGTAGTGGTAAGTGACTCAACCCCTTGCATTGGATACATGAAGATTTTAAACATTTAGGGTTTGGACAGTCCAAGACTTGTGCACAATTGTCTATTTCATATGGAATGCTACAAAATGGACAATAAATTAAACTCTCAATTTTGGCTTCAGGTAACGCGTCTTGTGCCTGCCGATATTCATATCTTTGAACAATGTCATTTGGAATAGCTTTACTAATCTCTAACAAGGGAATTGATTCCTTGTAGTCTTCATCGGCTGGGAAGACTGTGCCCTCACACCTCCATAAAGGATTTGATTAACCTTCTTCTCTATACATTCAAAATAAAACTGATGCCCATCTCCACACTCTACCACATTCTCACATTAAAATTCATGATAGCAACAACTACATTCTACCCCTTCTCCATCCATTTCATTAAGTTGTAAATTATCTGAAGTGCCAACTGTTCTACGAACCATTTCTTCATCTTTAATTATGGCCTCACCTTTCTCATTTTGGGAATTACTAGGTTGTCTCATTAAAAGAGATCTTTCTGCTTCTGTGGTCATCCGTTCATCGCCTACTCTAATTATGGCCTCACCTTTCTCGTTTTGGGAATTACTAGGCTGTCTCATTAAAAGAGATCTTTCTGCTTCTGTGGTCATCCGTTCATCGCCTACTCTCATGTCTTCTGAAGATTCATTGTTCGACGCAGAGAAATTTTCTTGGAAAGAAATAGACGCCACCATGTTTCCCAAAGTTCGTGAAGATTTTCTAATTGAAATTTCACGATCGAAATCAATAATGCGAGAATGATCCCTCACCACTATAAATCTATGTGTCTATTTTACTTATATATAATCATATATAAGACTGCAGATATACCGCTTTTGAAACGAAAAAGTGTACCGACACACCTAGAAAACGCGGAGATTAATTCCACAATATTCTTCAATGCCCCTAAAACCTTGAGGATTTGGAGCACGTGGCGATTTTGAAAGTCTCCCAATGAAATTATCTTCTTCCGGTTAGTGTGTCATTTGATTAGGGGCATGGAGCATGAGGGGTTTAAAATATATTAATTATGAATTTAGGTTATTGCCATTTATAATGTATTAAAAAGAATTATTTAGATTATTGAGTGGAGTTGTTCAATCACCCAATGTGTGTCTCGTCATTAGTGAGTTTTTAGTGGCTGCTCATGAAGTTCTGTTCAAGTGTGAGGTTGATGTTTCGAGGAGGTCTTTGATGTGTTATAGTGGTATTTGGAAGAAGTTTGTGTGGATTGTGTGACCGATTCCAATCTTAGTGTTATTTTTCTGGTGTATTGTTGGACACTGTAAAGATTGAGAGTTTTTGGGCTTCCGCTTGTGGGGTGGTGGTACTAGTATTCTGCAATCCTTTTATGGGGGTGGTGGTACTCGTATTTTGCAACTCTCTTATTATGGTGATCTTTGGAGGGCATTCAGGGTGTTGGAATATTGCATGGGCTCGATGGTCTCAGGTTAGGCTTTGGTAGAGAACTTCTCCCTTTTTTTTGTAGACATGTCAAAGCAGAGGGGGTGAGAGTGCAAGGGGGTGGGCATCTTGCCAAAACTATTGCTAGTGGAGTTAGAGAATATTCTTAGAGCTAGTGGTGCTTAGACAAGATAGACATGGAAGAGGAGATAATAGAGAACTGTGCTCCTTCTTTGGTCGTGTGGTGCAGGCTCTCTCCATGGAATGGATGAGTGCTTAATTGCAAGGAATATAGGTCAACATGGATATCCTCAAGGATCACAGGTATGAGGACCACAATGAAATGGTGGCATATTCGAATGACATCCAATTTTCTCAATTTGAAATTCTGGAATAACTTCTCCTAACTCAGCAAAGATTGCAAGCGATAGAGACTTGGTTGGAACACATGGACTTCCATATGTATGAAAGGAAAAACAAACATGTTGCATATTGGCCACCTTCAAATATCGTTGATTGGTTGTTTGCTTATTTTGTCATTTTTTTTTTGTTAATATGGCTTAGGTCCCTCCACAAACAACATGTTAATTGTTAAATCTGATGCTATACTATTTACTTGAGCTCTGCTTTCCAACAAATCTCGTAGGTAAGATGAGAAATACAAAGTATCTATGTACTTGTTTTGTATTTAGTAATAAATTAAATGTTTTGATAAAAAACAATATATGAAAACAATAAACTCAAAATAGCTTAGTCAACATTAAAACTTGTAGTAAAAATCATTATTCTAGAAATGATTTTCAATATATATATGATTATTAATTTAACTTCGTTGTAAAGTTCAACAAGCTTGTTGATTAGTAATTAATTTATAAGTATTAATAGATTTAAATGTGAAATAAAATAAATGTAATAAATCCAAATTAGGCCTTCTCTCAATTTCTATGGCCTCTCTTAACATCCCGTTATGTAAATGATTGATTCTAGCAATGACCTCGGCCTGTTTAAAATAGATGTAGTGTTTCATTCCCTTTGCATGCTCTACCAATTACGAGGGGTGAATCCTATAATGTTTGATGTCTATCTCATGCTCATAAATACTCTAATTTAGCAACGACTAGTTTCTCCAATGTACTAGGTTCCACATGAACTTGTGATTACATAAACAACTTCAATATTTTTAAGGTACATGTTCTTTCACTAATCTAAGTGAGTTTCAAATGGTTTTTAGGGGCCTAATGGTGGAAGAAACCTTTTAATTAATAATCCAATGAATCTTTTCCATGGTCCCTTGGATGAAGGGAACATGTACCATTGAAAACACATCATGAGGTTCCTTATTTATCCTCAAACCTTTGCCAAATTGTAACAACCCAATATGTGTCTCATCATTAGTGAGTCTTTAAAGGCTACTCATGAAGTTCTGTTCAATTGTTAGGTTGATGTCTTGATGTCTCAGGGAGGTATTTTGTGCATTATAGTGGCATTTGGAGGAAGTTTGTCTGGAATTTGACCAATTCCAATCTTGGTGTTATTTTTATCATATAGAGCTGTAGATTATATAGATAGAGAGTCTCAGGGCTTCCGCTTGTGGGGTGGTGGTAATTGTATTTTGCAACCCTCTTACAATGGAGTATTGCATGGGTTGGATGGTCTTGAGTTCGACTTTGGTACATAAATTTTCCTTTTTTTGTAGACATGTCACAACACAGGGGGTGACAATCTAAATGGCGTGGGCATATTTTCAAAACCATTTCTAGTGGACTTAAATAATATTCTTAGAGCTAGGAGAGCTTCGACAATATAGATATAGAAGAGGAGATAACACAGAACCATGCTCCTTCTTTGGTTGTGTGGTGTCGAATCTCTCCATGGAATGCATAACTGATTAATTGCAAGGAATCCACATCAACTTGGATATCCTTGAGGATCACAGGTATGAGAATAAAAAAAAAATGGTGGGATATTCAAATGACATCCAATTTTCTCAAATTGAAATTATGGAATAACTTCATCGATCTGCGTAAATACTGGAAGTGATAGAGGGTTGGTTGGCACACATGGACATCTATATGCATGAGTAGAAAGGAAAACATGTTGTACATTGGCCAACTTGAAATATTGTTGATTGGTTGTTTCATTATTTTGTCATTTTGTTGGTTAATATGGCTTAGGTCCCTCCATAAATAAGATGTAAATTGTTAAATATGATTCTATGTTAAATTTGGTGCTATATATTTTATCTCTCCTTCCCAACCAAAACAGAATAACATTTTTCGGAGGTTTGATGCCCAAAAAGAGTCGTTCATGGCCTCAAAATGGGTCCGAAAGTTTAGGACCCGAAAAACTACTAAAAATAGTAAATTGTGTTATAATTAAGGAAACTGGAAAACTAAAAGAAATAATGGTGGGGCCCTACATGGAATAGGCGAGCCGCCACCAATATCCACCTCGATCATTCCTCCCCCCCTTAGGAAGAAATGGTCACCATTGTGGTGAGTTCCTCCATGAGATGAGGAAAGTTCTGTTGAACTTGGTCCCTAGTGAATCACTTTCCTTGGTGCAGGAGATGGCCAACTTTGACAACCTGATACAGTTGGCTCTACTGTTGGTGAGTGTTCTTGATTTGTATGTCGATGATAAAAATCTATGGTGGCCTATTCCATACAGTTGAGGTTTCAATCTATTGTTGTGAGTTTTTCTGCAATTCTAGAGGTGTCCAGTAGAGGTGGGAAATAGGGCCGAAGGCAGTCCACATTAAATACTAGATGTAGACCAAGGAATGGTGGAATAATAAGCTCGAAGGAATTTTTCTCTATAGCCTTGGTGATGGTATACGGCCCACATTGGAGCGGACGAAGCTTGCGGTGGGGTCTAATGAGACACTCCTTCTGCAAATGTCGCCACACTTTGTTGGCCACCTTGAAGTGGTGTGGCAGCCATTGTTGATCATGTCGTCGCTTGTACTTAGCAAGCGCCCTATCCGATATGTCATGAACCTATTGGTGGATGTGCTAAATGTGCTCAATGAAGTTGTTCGCTTTGTCAACTTCAGACTGGACATGAGCCAAATTGGATTGAGTAGCCACAAATAGTATGGCTACGTCAATGGGACATAGTGGTTAGAACCCCAGGCCCACCTAAAAGGAGTTTTAGTTGGTTGAGATGTGGAGAGTCTGATTATAATTGTTTTGTATGTATGGATGGATCTCATCCTATGTGCGTGGATGATTTTAAATGTACATGCGTAGAATGTGTACAATCATCATGTTGACGACCAATGTCTAGCCATTAGTTTGGGGATGAAAAGTTGTGGACTTAGTGAGCTTGCTGTCGAGGATTGACAATAGGCTAGACCAAAATGTGTTGAGGAACCCGATGTCCTGATCTGAAATCATAGACTACGAGATCCCAAAATTCACCCACACTCGTTTAATGAAGAGTTTAGCAGTGGCTTATACTGTGATATTCTTCTTAGAGACCGACATAATGGAAATCTTCGAGAATCTATTAACGATCATGAAAACACAGTTGTCTACCGATACACCTCTTTTGAAACGAAAAAGTGTACCGACACACCTAGAAAACATGAAGATTAATTCGACAATATTCTTCAATGCCCCTAAAACCTTGAGATTTTGGAGCATGTGGTGATTTTTAAAGTCCCCCAATGAAATTATTTTGTTTCAGTTTATGTGTCATTTTATTAGGGACATTGAGCATGAGGGGTTTTCAAATTTATTATTTCTGAATTTAGGTTATTTCGATTTTTAATGTATTAAAAAAAGTTTATTTAGATTATTGAGTCCACTTTTTTGGAACCACCCAATGTGTGTCTCATAGTTTTCTTATGAAGTTCTATTCAAGTGTTAGGTTGATGTCTCAAGGAGGTCTTTCATGCATTATCGTGGCATTTAGAAGAATTTTGTTTGGAATGTGTGATCAATTCTAATCTTGGTGTTACTTTTCTGGTGTATTGTTGGAGAGTCTAGAGATGGAGAGTTTCTAGGCTTCCGCTTGTGGGGTGGTGGTACTCATATTATGCAACCCTCTTACTATGGTGATCTTGGGAGTAATTTGGGGTGTTGGAGTATTGCTTGGGTTGGCTAGTCTCAAGTCACGCTTTGGTAGAGAAATTCTCCATTTTTGTAGACATGTCAAAGTAGAGGCGGTGATAGTGCAAAGGGGGTGGACATCTTACCCAATCCATTGTTACTGGATTTAGATAATATTATTAGAGCGAAGAGTGCTTATAGAATAAAAACCTAGAAGAGGATATAACAGATAATCATGCTCTTTGTTTGGTCAACTTGGATATTGTGCATGATCACAGGTGTGAGTACCACAATGAAATGGGTGGCATATTCGAATGAAATCCAATTTTCTCAATTTGAAATTCTAGAATAACTTTGTCGAACTCAGTAAAGACTACAAGTGATAGAGTCTTGATGGAACAGGTGGGCTTCCATATGCATGAGAGGCAAGACAAACATGTTGCACATCTGCCACCTTGAAATATCGTTGATTGGTTGTTTGCTTATTTTTTCATTTTTTTGGTTAATATGGTTACTGTCCCTCCATAAATAAGATGTATAATGCTCAATATCATGCTATGTTAAATTTGGTGCTATATACTTTAACTCTCCGTCCCAATAAATCTGGTTGAATTGAGGTAAGACAAGCAGTAAAAACTATATATGTACTTTTCAATCTAGTAATATAAATCGAACGTTTGATTAAAAAATAGTCACAAAAATAAATGGAAATGACTTAGTCAAAAATAAAAACTTATAGTAAAAATCATTATTCCAGAAATGATACTCTTTATATATAATAATAATAATAATAATAATAATAGTAATAATAATAATAATAATTCTTATTCTTATTAATTTAAGATCATTGTAAAGTTCAACATACTTATTGATTACTAGTTAATTTACAACAATTTGTCACAACTTCACTTACTGAATTTTTTTTTCTACTGATAGAAATCAATGTTGGTGTAGTGCTATCCTAGTACAGAATTTCAAGAAATGAATTACATTTTCGGGTTTAATTAAGGTTACTCCCTTAATTATCAAGAAATATTCTTGTATACTTTTTCTAATTATCTCCTTCACATATTACTGCTTGTCTTATTTTTTTCATCCACCATATAGTGGTTATTATGTTAAGAATTACCTTTTCAGGTTTAATTAAGGTTACTCCCTTAATTATTAAAAATATTCTTGTATACTTTTTCTAAGTATCTCCTTCACATATTACCGCTCATCTTATTTTTTTCATCCACCATACAATGGTTATTATGTTAAGAATCTTTGTTCTCAACCCGTGCTAGTCATTTCCCTTCTCACTGTACTAATTCTTAATTTGTTTGATGATACTAACGTGTATCATTAATTCTACCTAAGAATTTATTTCTATTAAGAGAAATCATCCTCCCTTCATTCCCATATTTTTGAAAAAAAAAATTGTGCAAGTTAGTTCTAATTCCACTCTATTAGATATGGATATAACTCTCTTATCCTTACTAAAATGTCAAAATGACGCCTATATTTATTTTACGTAAAGCTTAACACTATTAACCACATATATATTTAAACTTCAAAATCTTCTTTTCATTATTTTTCTTTCTCTAATAATATAAAAAAAAACTTGGATTCACATGACATAAATATATATTGATTGTATACCCTATATGATAATCTTGGAGTATATCCATTTAATATACTTATCTTACAACTTTGAGAAATATACGTAATAGGCACATTATGGAACCTTTTGTCTTCTACGTATGAATTGTTCCCTCCATGCCTAATAACATGTAGGTCTCTCTTGGGACTAGCATCTCCATTAATGCTATGTTTTATGAGCCACACACAAAATCTGGAAAGTTATCTTTACGTTCCTCCCGATGCAATTGATTTTCTTTCTTTAACGTTTATGGGAAATTGTGAGCCGAATTGATTTGTTGTCGTGTTTGTTAAGTGGGATGAGTTGAGATTGGACATGAGTAACCTAAGATTATTTACATTTAGTTATTAAGTGAACACGAGATATGTTGAATTTCAATGACACATGAGAATCTAGGTTTGGTCTTAGAATATTTGGTGCAAACACACTCAAGTTCCACAATGCATCTACTTTTCACAACGAAATATACACACATCAGTGAATCAACCAGTGCACATGAAAATAATTAAAATTTTAAAACCATTGTTCATTAAATTACAAATTATAATAGAATAGGTTAGAAATCTCGTACTGGGGAGTGTGGCCCTTTACAATCACACTGATACAAGGAATAAAACTAGGGCTTGGCTTTATTCCTTTGAAAGAAAATATAAGTGGAAGAAGACAACACTTGACTCACTTTTTGATGGCAACCACACATAGACCTTTCTGTGCACATGTCCTAAACACATCTGGCAGCTTCTTTTGCCTCCCCTTATGCAACCCCTCAATCTGCCTCTATAAATGAACTCAATTAAAAAAAAAATCCACTCTATCTCTCTCTTTTTTCCTTTAAGGTTTGCAACATTCAAGTTTTTCTATCAATTTTTCACAAATCCATTTGTAAACAACTCTTTGGTCTGCCCAATTTTTTCATACCCCTACTCTAATATGGCAAGTCTAGAGCTATGGAGGTTTCCCTTCTTCTCACTAACTCAATTCTCTATAATATAGTGATCTAGGGCTAGTTGGCTAGCCCGCTTGACTACTACTTTAGTCCTTCAAATTATATACTTCCTTAGGCCCAAAACACCTACCCTTCTACCAGTCTTGTTTTCCTTTGAAAGCACATGACTTAGGGATCTTCTTTGGGAGTCATCTAAAAAACCTCGAACTGTAGTTGGACTTCCATCAATTTTCCCTACCAAAATCACTATTCTTGTGTACCATTAAATAACTATTTATAGGATGCTTCAGATCTATGTCGATAACTGTACTTCATGTCTATCCATTCCACATATGGCACAATTATTCTTCTCAATATTCTACTCATGTTCAACCTTCCTTTGGATTTTATATCTCTACATATGGTTATGCAAACCATATTCCAAATATGTGGTATATATTTGAGAGATAAACCTCTCTCAAAGGGTAATGACCCTTGTACTTCTATGCAGATTTTTCACAATCTTAAGGGCATACCTTATGGACCGAACATGCTAGGAGGCCTCCCTAATTAGGGAATTATAATTCTATTCTAATTTTTTTAGAACAAGCCCTATCCATTGAGAGAAAAAAAAGAAACTCTTTCCTCCATAAGAGAATCAACCTAGCTCATATGGATCCATAGATTCTAGGCGTTTTGTTGAAAAACTCTTTACTTGAACTTTAGATATCTACGAACCTCAAACTATCGATACCTTAGTCAATATTATAGATGTGGCTAATTTTTTTCTTGCCCAAAATTTTCATGCAGGTCCTCCCCTATTTGTGCTGGTATTATCAAAAAACTTCCAACCTACTAACCACAAGAAGATAGGGTCTTAACCCTCTCTACAGAAACACCATTGAAATCACATGTCCAAATTCTTATGAGTCGCCTCTCTTGAGCTCGATCTACCATAAGAGAACCCATAATATTCCATCCTTATTCCTATCTCGAACCTATTAAAGTATGTGGCATTATTGTGAACCCTCACATAATGATCTTGCTCTTGGTGGATGATCATGGCCTCCCTTATCAAACCTTCCCAACCCTTTAACCCGACCCACTTTAGGACTGCATTTTTCTTAGCCTCCTTGATCAAATGAGATCCTCCTCACTTGATGTTATTGCCTTCATACTAGGGCCTCCTATAACTTATAGTCTGTATCCAATTAGACCTCAAGAAATATATATTTTTCCTTTTAATTTTTCTTTTATATTTTAAACTCCATCTTGGGTCCAAAACCCCTTCATTTGGGTTCTTTGGTGAGAAATTGTTTTGTGAAGTGTACTTAATTGATTGTCCATATTCTAATTTCACTTGAAGCATAAGTAAAGTATCCTCATTCTTGCTTTAAAACTAAATCTATACTTGGCTCAAGGTAGATCTGCATAGGAAAAAATGATTTTCTAGGTTAAGCAATCTTAAGAATGAGACAATTGTCAATTATCATTTTTATCTCTTAAAAATGCTTCTTCGTATTTATCTCTCAAATTTAACTATTTTCTATATTAACCTATCCGCTGAATAAATTTGCATACTATGATAGAAAATTGTATTTTACCATTTTACTATGATAAACTATAATACCTCCCCACAACTGGTTGTAAATATAATTGATTAACTAAAATAAAGATAATGGAGACAGTTTCACATTCAATCTATGTTTTATAAGGAATTTGAGTACTAGTGTGAAGGACTGTTTATAATTCCACTTATTCTAGTAGTAAATAAGGATGTGATATAGGAATACTTGATAATAGGGTCTAAATTTTTTTTAGAATACAACAATCATATAGCCAAATATTTGGGGACTTTTTGGAGGTAAGCATGTCGGTGAACCATCGTTTGGAATCTGACCACCATGTTCCAACGATTCTTGAGGAGGAGGTGATGATCTAGGTAGAGGCCTGTTTGCAAGTTGATCACTGTGATCGAACAATTGTGGCATAGGTAGCGGTGGATGTACAACCATATTAGCAAGTTTATTACCATGTACGTTGAACTCTTACGTAGGTATAAGTTCATTTGAATGATTTGCAAGTTTATTTTTGAAATATTAAAGTCACCTGCTAGCCTTTGAGAAGGAAGAAAAAGAGTACAGAGGTAGAAACATAAGAGCTTGTGTGCATAGCACCACGCATTCAAAGAAGAATGGGAAGAGACATAAGGAATAAATCAATGTTGATGGGCCGTAGCTACAATTGTAGAGGAGAATTAATTTTTGTTATGGGCATAGCCGTTTTTTACAGAAGGACGAAGACCTTCGTTGTTTAGAACTACGGAAGAACAAAGTTCCAATTAAAACAGTCATTTCGGGCTTTTAAGCCCTCAACAACCAGAAATAAAAAAATTTCTTAAAACAACCGAAGTTCTTTAATTTTTGAAGAGGTAGGACAAGTGGTCCCCAGCACTTAAGTGCCAATCAGAATCGTAAGTTTCATTAGCAGTGTCTTGTTGATGTGAAGATTTGCGATGCGATGCGATCACAATCGCAATCGTAAATTGCAACATATATATTTCAAAGCCCAAGTGTCTTTTTGATATGGCAGAGTTCCACAAGCAGAAGGTTTATATATAATACATCCAACTATTATAATCGACCTCCACCGTCAGCCAAGGCTCGTGGGTCCACAGACCACGCGGCACATTACAATACAATCGAAAAGTTTCAATCGGGAGCCTTTTTGTTTTGGGCCTGATTGCATTTTGAAATAGGTGGACCCAACCATATTATAGGCGAGAGTCGATATGTTCATCGCATCTTTTTTTGATCGGAGATCAGAACTCTTTTGTTCGAGGCCCGATCGCACAGTGTTAAAGACCGGACCCAATTGGTTTATGAGCCAGTTTTTATATTTGTTCATCGCGTCCGTTTGTTAATCGCAATCGGAACATTTTGGTTATTCGTTTGTTTTTGTTATGAGCCCGGACCCGACGGAGTTCATGCAGTGGAATTAAAAGGAGTCATCGCATCCCATAGTCAATCGCAATCAGAGATTTTGTTCTCTTGCATTTGTTTTGTTTAGTCACGGACCCGATGCAAGTTTAGATTGGATTTAAATTTGTTTAATCGTGCGTTCAAAGTGGAATTATTAATGTGGGCCCCCATGTATTTGTTTTAAATAGACTTTGTTTAAGTTTTAATATAATTTTTGTAATTTTTTTAATATGCGCGGCATATAAAAAAAAAAGGCCTGAGAGCCTGTAGGTATTATGTATTGAATTGTTTTGTTTGGTTTTGCACAGCAGTGTAGAGAAGAAAAACACAACAGTGTTGTTTTATGAGACAGAGTGTTTTTTTTGAGAGACAGTGAATGTTTTTGGGCACTGCGTCTTGAAGCAATCCAGATGTTGTAATAGTTTTTTTTTTAAAAGAGGAAGAGAAGTTTTTTTTCAAAGTTGAAACTCTGTCTCCTGTCAAGAAATATTTCATATTTCTCTGTGTTGAAGAGGCGAGTTTACTCTCTCCATTTATTTTTCTTTAATTTTTAGAAATTCCAACATGGTATCAAAGCTAGTTCAGGCTCTTTGAAGGTTTCAAAGAAGCTGAAGAAGAAGAATACTTGTTGTAGCATTTCTCCAGCACTATGAAAGCACAACAGAAGTCAAAGTTCAGGTATTTCTCAAAAGAAAAGATAGTTTGTTTAAGTTCAGAGTTTAGTTTAAAAGCAATGGATGGACCAAGCACTGGCATGAGTATTGGAAATGTTCAGCTTCCACAATTTAATGGAAAGAATTATGATTATTGGGCCATTACCATGAGAGCCCTGTTTGTCTCACAAGACTTATGGGAACTTGTAGAAGATGGTTTTGTTGAACCAGCTGATGAGCAGGATTTTAATGCCTTAACTCAAGCAGAGAAGGATATATTGAAGAGCAATAGGAAGAAAGACTCTAAATCTCTCTTCCTATTGTATCAAGCAGTAAATGAGAGTGTGTTTCCAACAATAGCAACAACCAAGAGATGCAAGGATGCATGGGAAACTCTGAAAGTAGCCTATCAAGGTATGGAGAAAGTGAAAACAACAAAACTTTAGTTGCTGAGGAGATATTTTGAAACTCTCTGCATGAAAGAGTCAGATAATATAGAGACATTTTTTACACATGTCATTGGCATTGTAAATCAGATAAGGTCCCATGGAGAAACTCTTGAAGAAAGAAGGATTGTGGAGAAAATTTTGAGGAGCTTACCCTCAAAGTTTGATGTTATATTTATGACCATAGAAGAGACCAAAGATCTCTCAAAGTTCACGGTAGATGAACTTCATGCCTCACTAATAACTCATGAACAGAGATTGAGCATAGATGAAAACTCATCTCTAGAGCACGCCTTCAAGACCCAGATGCCTTCAGGAAGAGGAAGAGGTCGAAGCGAAGGAAGAGGAATATGCAGAAGCCAAAACAGAGGTGGAAGGGACAGTCCTTCACATTCACATGGAAGGAGCAACAGTCAAAATCATAGCCACGGTCAATGCAACAACCAACAAGGTGGACACCAACACGCGCATGGACAAAGGTATGAAAAATCCAATGCCCAATGTCATTATAGCAAGAAATATGGGCACTATGCCAATGAATGTAGAAAGCAGAAGAATGACATGAAAAATAGGCAGAATGCTAATGTAGAAAAAGAAGAAAATAACCCAAGTAATGTGCTGTTAACATATAATGTAGCACAAGATAGAGAAGATGATGTTTGGTTCTTAGATTCAGGATGTACTAATCACATGACTGGAAACAAAGCAATGTTTTCCAATCTAGATGAAGAGGTTAAATCAGAAGTAACCACAGGGACTGATACTAAGATCTTTGTAAAAGGAAAAGGCAAAGTGAGTGTTCGAGCAATAAATGGTGAGCAAAAATTTGTTCCAGATGTGTATTACATTCCTGGTTTGAAGTGTAATCTTTTGAGTGTTGGGCAGCTCATAAAAAAATGTTACAATGTAATTTTCAAGGATGATGTGTGCACAATAAAAGATATACCTCCAATCAAGAAGATAATTTCTTAAATACAAATGACTAGCAATAGAATGTTTCCGCTTAAGCTCAACACTGACTTGAAGGGAAAAGGAATGAGCATAGTAGCTATAACACAAGAAGCCTTTCAGAAGAAAGTAAAAGATGAAAATTGGTTATGGAACCTGAGATTTGGACATCTCAATTTCGAAGGATTAAACATTTTGGACAGAAAAGAAATGGTAAGAGGTTTGCCATTGATTGAGAAGCCTGACAACCTATGTGAAGGCTGCATCTTGGGAAAGAAACACAGAGAAAATTTTCCATTAGGAAAAAGCATAAGGGCGAAAGAACCTTTAGAGATCATTCACTCAGATTTATGTGGGCCGATGCAGACAACATCAGTTTCAAGCAGCAACTACATGCTGACCTTCATAGATGATTTCACAAGAAAAGTGTGGGTTTATTTTCTGAAATATAAGAGTGAAGTTTTTCAGAAATTTTTCTATTTTAAAGCTGTTGTAGAGAAACAGAGTGGGCTGCACATTAAAGTTCTCAGATCTGATAGAGGAGGAGAATATATATCAAAGGAATTTCTGCATTTTTGCAGAGAGAATGGCATACAGAAGCAGTTTACCACAAGGTACACACCGCAACAGAATGGAGTTGATGTAAGGAAGAATCGAACCATAATGGAAATGGTGAGAAGTATGCTAAAGGAAAAAGACTTGCCGAATGAGTATTGGGCAGAAGTAGCAAACTGTGCTGTGTATATTTTAAATAGATGCCCTACAAAAGTTGTGATGAAAAAAGTTCCAGAAGAAGTGTGGAGTGGCAGAAAATAGGGAGTCACCCACATGAGAGTTTTTGGATGTGTGGCATATGCACACATTCCTGACAAATTGAGGAAGAAGTTGGATAGTAAGGGGGAGAAGTGCATCTTCCTTGGATATTGTGAAGATTCCAAAGGATACAGATTGTATAACCCATCCACAAAGAAGTTTGTAATAAGCAGAGATGTGTAGTTTATTGAAGAGGAAGCGTAGGATGGAAGCATTGAGAAAACAGTCAATGTTAAAAGTTGTTTATCTCATGATGAAGATGAGGAAGATGTGATTGAAATTAACAACTCATCGGAAGCACAACCTTCACCAACACAAACACAACAAGGAACACCTCAAGAAGTAGCCAGAACTCCCTTGAGAAGAAATGGGAGTGCATCTCCAAGAACACCACATGGAGTAGATTCAAGTGCTTCTTCAAGCACGACTACACCAAATGAAAGAGGAACAAAGTTCAGAAGTCTTAATGAAATTTATGCGCAGGAAGTGGAAAATGAAGGTATGAATTCCTTATTTTCTTTGTCTTGTCAATTTGATGACCCTATTCATTTTGAAGATGATATTAAAGATAGAAAATGGATAGAAGCTATGGATGATGAAATTAATGCCATAGAGAAGAAAAAAACATGGGAGTTGGTTGATCTCCCAGAAGGTAAAGAAGTCATTGGAGTTAAATGGGTCTATAAGACCAAAAGTAATGTTGAAGGTAAAATAGAGAGACACAAGGCTAGACTTGTTGTTAAGGGATATAAGCATAAGCATGGGATAGATTATGAGGAAAATTTTGCACCGGTTGCAAGAATGGAAACCGTGAGAGCAGTGTTGTCCATAGCAGCACAAAACAAGTGGAAAGTTTACCAAATGGACGTGAAGTCAACATTCCTAAATGGAGTGTTAATGGAAGAGGTTTACATTGAAAAACCTCTTGGATATCAAAAGAAAAGCCAAGAGCACAAGGTCTGCAAATTGAAGAAAGCTCTTTATGGGTTGAAACAAGCACCGAGAGCATGGTACAGTAGGATAGACTCCTATCTACTGGAAAATGGATTTGAAAAGTGTGAGGGAGAACCCACCCTCTACATCAAAGAAAAGGATGGTAAAATGTTGATTATAGTGTTATATGTTGATGATGTTATTTTCATAGGTAATGATGATTACCTTATTGAAAATTTTAAAATAGTCATGAAAGAAGAATTTGGAATGATTGACATGGGTTTTTTGAGATACTTCTTAGGAATAGAAGTAGAACAAGACGAAAATGGGATTTTTATCTCACAGGCAAAATATGTTAATGAAGTGCTTGAAAGATTTAATATGTAGGAGTGAAAAGCTACAATTACTCCCACAGTAATGGGATTGGAGTTGAGTAAAGATGACAACAACAAGTATTTTGATCCAATTTCGTATAAAAGCATAGTTGGCAGCCTCATGTATTTGACTGTAACTAGGCCGGATATTATGCATGCTATTATTTTGATTTCCAGATTTATGGAGAAGCCAAAAGAAACACATTGGAAAGAAACAAAGAGAATTCTGAGGTATGTCAAAGGAACTAAAATATTTGGTATTTTATATATTGCTTCATAAAATTCAGAGTTAGTTGGTTACACTGACATTGATTGGGCTGGAAGTGTAGATGATCGGAAGAACACTTCCGGTTATGTTTTTCATATGGGTTCAGGAGCCATTTCATGGGCTTCTAAGAAACAACCGATTTAGCATTATCTACAGCAAAGGCAGAGTATGTGGCAGCTACAACAACAGTGTGTCAAGCAATTTGGATGAGAAGGATGTTGAGAATTTTATGCCAAGAACATTTAAAAGGGACAGTGATTTATTGTAACAATAGCTCAGCTATTGCATTATCAAATAATTCAGTGTTTCATAAGAGAATGAAGCACATAGATACAAAGTTTCACTACATCAGAGAATTGGTGAACAATGGAGAAATTGTTTTATAGAATTGTAGAACAGAGGAGAAATATGCATATATTTTAACAAAGCCATTGGAGCAGAAGACATTTGAATTTTTAAGAAAAAGCTTGGGTATGAAAAATAACCCAGTAGCTGACTTTAAGGGGGAGTGTTGAAATATTAAAGTCACCTGCTAGCCTTTGAGCAGGAAGAAAAAGAGTACAGAGGTAGCAGCAGAAGAGCTTGCATGCATAGCACCACGCATTCAAAGAAGAATGGGAAGAACCGTAAGGAAGAAATCAATGTTGATGGGCTGTAGCCACAATTGTAGAGGAGAATTAATTTTTGTTATGGGCGTAGCCGTTTTTTACAGAAGGATGAAGACCTTCATAGTTCTGAACTACGGAAGAACAGATTTCTAATTAAAACATCCATTTCGGGATTTTCAGCCCTCAGCAACCAGAAATAAAAAAATTTCTTAAAACAACATAAGTTCTTTAATTTTTGAAGAGGTAGGACAAGTGGTCCCCACCACTTAAGTGCCAATCGGAATCGCAAGTTTCATTAGCAGTGTCTTGTTGATGTGAAGATTTGCGATGCGATGCGATCACAATCGCAATCGCAAATCACAACATATATATTTCAAAGCCCAAGTGTATTGTTGACATGGTAGAGTTCCACAAGTGGAACGTTTATATATAATACATCGCAACTATTATAACCGCCCTCCACAATCAACCGAGGCCCGTGGGTCCACAGACCACGCAGGACATTACAATACAATCACAAAGTTTCAATCGGGAGCCTTTTTGTTTTAGGCCTGATTGCATTTTGAAATAGGCGGACCCAACCATATTATCGGCCAGAGTCTATATGTTCATCGCATCAGTTTTTGATCGGAGATCGGAACTCTTTTGTTCGAGGCCTGATCGCACAGTGTTAAAGACCAGACCTGATTGGTTTATGAGCCAGTTTTTATATTTCTTCATCGCGTCCATTTGTTAATCGCAATCGAAACTTTTCGGTTTTTCGTTTGTTTTTTTTATGAGCCCGGACTCGACGGAGTTCATGTAGTGGAATTAAAAGGAGCCATCGCATCCAATAGTCAGTCGCAATTGAAGATTTTGTTTTGTTGCATTTTTTTGTTTAGTCGCGGACCCGATGCAAGTTTAGATTGGATTTAAATTTTTTTAATTACGCGTTCAAAGTGCAATTGTTAAAGTGGGCCCGCATGTATTTGTTTTAAATAGACTTTGTTTAAGTTTTAATATAATTTTTGTAATGTTTTTAATATGCGCGGCATATAAAAACAAAAGACCTGAGAGCCTGTAGGTATTATCTATTGAATTGTTTTGTTTGGTTTTGCATAGCAGTGCGGAGAAGAAAAACACAGTAGTGTTGTTTTATGAGACAGAGTGTTTTGTTTGAGAGATAGTGAATGTTTTTTGGCACTGCGTCTTGAAGCAATCCAGATATTGTAACAGTTTTTTTTAAAAGAGGAATAGAATTTTGTTTTCAAAGTTGAAACTCTGTCTCCTGTCAAGAAATTTTTTATATTTCTCTTTGTTGAAGAGGGGAGTTTACTCTCTCCATTTATTGTTCTGGAATTTTCAGAAATTCCAACATTGATCCCCATGTACATTGAATTCCAGCCTATTGAGGGGACGTCGAATTTCCAAATCACGCAATGGAAGATTCATGCGAATCATTTCCACCCTTGCAAGCATGTCCTTCTTATCTTCATTCTTGGCTTCCACCCTAGCAAGCAGAGATTTGTATTCTTCTGGAATTATTTATTCACATTTACGAAAAGGTTGCATATGACCTGTCTGCCCCTCTGTGGATTGTTACGGTATTACCCATTCGAGGGGAGGTCCAATTTCCAGAACATTCAACTCAGGATTTATGGTAGCCAATTCCTTGAAGGCTTCCTCCCTGGCAGCGAGAGCCGCATTAACTTCTATCTCAGAGTCATAAATTTAACATTTTTTGCATTATGGACAGGGTTTCCCTAGTTCCCCAAAACGCAGACCAAAAATACAAAAATGAAAATTTGAAATTGTTTGTGTGCAAACGTAACACTTGTCATGGTATTGCATCCACCCGACTTGATTATCGATGACTTGCAAATCACATCTTTGGCCATCCTCTCTTCAAATTGCCTCAGCTTCTTTCAAAAGAAGAGCAGTTTCAACTCATTTTTCATCAACCTCTTCACAGCGTAGTGGTAAGTGACTCAACATTGGATAGTCGAAGACTTGTGCACAATTCTCTATTTCATGGAATTCTATGAAATGGACAATAAACTAAATTCCCAATTTTGGCTTCAGCTAACGCGTCTTGTGCCTGACGATATTCATATATTTCAACAACATCATTTGGAATAGCTTTACTAATCTCTGACAAGGGAATTGATTCCTTGCAGTCTTCATCAGTAGCGAAGCAGGATAGAGAGCCATTTGCCCTCACACCTCCATAAAGGATTTGGTTAACCTGATTCTCTATACATTAAAAAAAAAACTGATGCCCATCTCCACACTGTACCACATTTTCACATTGAAATTCCCGATAGCAACAACTACATTCTACCCCTTCTCCATCCATTTCATCAAGTTATAAATTCTATGAAGTGCTAACTGTTTTACGAACCATTTCTTCATCTATAATTATGGCCTCACCTTTCTCATTTTGGGAATTATTAGGTTGTCTCATTAAAAAAGATGTTTATGCTTCTGTGGTCCTCCGTTCATCGCCTACTGTCATGTCTTCTGAATATTCATCGTTTTACGGAGAGAAATTTGCTTGGAAATAAATAGACGCATTGTCTGAAGATGATGTTGAACCGTGTGCCGCCATGTTTCCCAAAGTTCGTGAAGATTTTCTGAGTGAAATTTCATGATCAAAATCAATAATGGGAAAATGATCCCTCACCACTATAAATCTATGTTTCTATTTTACTTATATATAATCATATATAAGACTACAAATACACCGCTTTTGAAACGAAAAAGTGTACCGACACACCTAGAAAACGCGGAGATTAATTCGAAGATATTCTTCAACGCCCCTAAAACCTTCAGATTTTGGAGTACGAGGTGATTTTGAAATACCCAAAATGAAATTATCTTGTTATGGTTAATGTGCCATTTGATTAGGGGCATGGAGCATGAGGGGCTTAAAATATATTAATTCTAAATTTAGGTTATTGCGATTTATAATGTATTAAAAAAAAATTATTTAGATTATTGAGTCGAGTTGTTTAACCACCCAATGTGTGTCTTATCATTAGTGAGTCTTTAGTGGCTACTGATGAAGTTCTATTAAGTGTTAGGTTGATGTTTCGGGGAGGTATTTAGTTTATTATAGTGGTATTTGGAAGAAGTTTGTGTGGATTGTGTGACCAATTTCAATCTTAGTGTTATTTTTCTAGTGTATTGTTGGACATTCTAACGATAGGGAGTTTTTGGGCTTCTGCCTGTGGGGTGGTGGTACTAGTATTATGCAACCTTTTGATGGGGGTGGTAGTACTCGTATTCTACAACTCTCTTATTATGGTGATCTTGGGAGGGCATTCTAGGTGTTGGAATATTACATGGGCTGGATTGTATCAGGTTAGGCTTTGGTAGAGAACTTCTCCCTTTTTTTTGTAGACATGTGAAAGCAGAGGGGGTGAGAGTGCAAGGGGGTGGGCATCTTGCCCAAAATATTGGTAGTGGAGTTAGAGAATATTATTAGAGCTAGTGGTGCTTAGACAATATTGACATAGAAGAGGAGATAATAGATAACCTTGCTCCTTCTTTCGTCGTGTGGTGCATGCTCTCTCCATGGAATGGATGACTGCTTAATTGCAAGGAATCTAGGTCAACATGCATATCCAATTTTCTCAATTTGAAATTCTGGAATAACTTCTCCTAACTCAGTAAAGATTGCAAGTTATAGAGACTTGGTTGGAACACATGGACTTCCATATGTATGAAAATAAAAACAAACATGTTGCAGATTGGCCCCCTTGAAATATCGTTGATTGGTTGTTTACTTATGTTGTCATTTTTTTCTGGTTAATATGGCTTAGGTCCCTCCACAAACAACATGTAAATTGTTAAATCTTATGCTATACTATATACTTGAGCACTCCTTTCCAACAAATCTCTTAGGTAAGATGAGAAATACAAAGTATCTCTCTCTCTCTCTCTCTCTCTCTCTCTCTCTCTATATATATATATATATATATATATATATATATATATATTTATTTATTTATTTAACTTCGTTGTAAAGTTCAACAAGCTTATTGATTACTAATTAATTTATAATAATTAATAGATTTAAATGTGAAAATAAATAAATGTAAGAAAGCCAAACGAAGTACATCAACTAATTCATATAAGGTAAGCTGTATATAAATCCAGAATTAATTTTTCAATACAAATAAAATACTAAAAATCAAAGTATGATAATATTCTAAAGTAAAATATAATTATTATATAAAAAAAACAAAAATAAAGACTAGCTAATTATATATGTATATTTTATTTAAAAAATGGGATATATATATATATATATATATATATAATGAACAAGAAAATTAATCGAAAAATGGAATAAACAAATAATAGGATGACGGAAAAACACTCGAAAATGAAGATAATTAAGAGGAAAGCAACAGTACTCAATAACTACAAATCCTCTAGCCATCATCTCTATTCTCATTATTAGGCCTTCTCTCAATTTCTATGGCCTCTCTTAACATCCCATTATGTAAATGATTGATTTTAGCAATGACCTCGACCTCTTTAAAATAGATGTGGTGTTTCATCCCCTCTGCATGCTCTACCAATTACGAGGGATGAATCCTATAATTTTTTATGTCTATATCATGCTCATAAATACTCTAATTTAGCAACGACTAGTTTCTCCAATGTACTAGGTTCCACATGAACTTGTGATTACATAAACACCTTACATATTTTTAAGGTACATGTACTTTCACTAATCTAAGTGAGATTCAAATGGTTTTTAGGGGCCTAATGGTGGAAGAAACCTTTTACTTAAGAATCCAATGAATCATTTGCATGGTCCCTTGGATGAAGGGAACATGTACCTTTGAAATCACATCACGAGGTTCCTTCTTTATCCTTAGACCTTTGCCAAATTGTAACAACCCAATGTGCTTCTCATCATTATTGAGTCTTTAGTGGCTACTGGTGAATTTCCATTCAATTGCTAGGTTGATATCTTGATGTCTCGGGGAGGTATTTTGTGCATTATAGTGGCATGTGGAAGAAGTTTGTTTGGAATTTGACCAATTCCAATATTGGTGTTATTTTTCTCATGTAGAGTTGGAGAGTCTATAGATGGAGAGTCTCTGGGCTTCTACTTGTGGGGTGGTGGTACTTGTATTTTGGAACCCTCTTACAATGGAGTATTGCATGGGTTGGCTGGTCTCGAGTTAGGCTTTGGTAGATAAATTTTCCTTTTTTTGTAGACATGTCAGAACATAGGGGGTGGCAGTGCAAATCGGGTGGGCATCTTGCCCAAACCATTTCTAGTGGAGCTAGAGAATATTCTTAGAGCTAGGAGCGCTTCGACAACATAGATATAGAAGAGGAGATAACACAGAACCATGCTGCTTCTCTTGTTGTGTGGTGTCGGCTCTCTCTACGGAATGGATAGTTGATTAATTGCAAGGAATCCACGTCAACATGGATATACTTGAGGATCACAGGTATGAGAATAACAATGAAATGGTGGCATATTCAAATGACATCCAATTTTCTCAATTTGAAATTATGGAATAAAATCGTCAAACTGAGAAAAGACTGTAAGTGATAGAGGGTTGCTTGGAACACATGGACTTCCATATGCATGAGTAGAAACACAAACATGTTGTACATTGGCCAACTTGAAATATTGTTGATTGGTTGTTTGCTTATTTTTTCATTTTGTTGGTTAATATGGCTTAGGTCCCTCCATAGATAAGATGTAAATTCTTAAATCTGATTCTATGTTAAATTTGGTGCTATATATTTCAGCTCTCCTTCCCAAATGGAACAGACTCAGATTTTTTGGAGGTTTGATGCTTAAAAAATGTCGATTAGGGCCTCAAAATGGCTCTGAAATTTTAGGACCCGAAAAACTACTAAAAATAGTAAACTATTTTATAATTAAGGAAACTGAAAAACTGAAAGAAACAATGGTGGGGCCCTAAGTGGAATTGGAGGGTCATGACAATTATCCACCTGGATCATTCCTCCCCCCTTAGGAAGCAATGGTTTCCATTGCAGTGAGTTCCTCCATGAGATGAGGAAAGTTCTGCTAAACTTGGTCCCTAGTGAATCACTTTCCCTGGTGTAGGAGATGGCCATGTTTGACAACCCGATACAGTTGGATCTACTATTGCTGAGTGTTATTGATTTGCATGTCGATGATACAATCTATGGTGGCATATTCCATATAGTTGGGTTTTAAATCTATTGGTGATGGACTATGGCCCATATCGGAGAGGGCTAAGCTTGCAGTGGGGTCTAGTGACACACTCCTTCTGCAAATGTAGCCACACTTTTTCCCCCACCTTGAAGTGGTGTGGCACCCAGTGTTGATCATGTCGCTGCTTCTATATAGAATTGGCCCTATCCAATATGTCATGAACTTTCCAGTAGATGTGCTAAATGTGCTCAACGAAGTTGTTCGCTTTGTCAGCTTCAGACTGGACATGAGTCGAATTTCCTTGAGTAGCCACAAATAGCATGGCTACGTCAATGGGACATAGTGGCTAGAACCCCCGGCCCACCTAGAAGGGGCTGTATTCAGTTGAATTTCCATGACATATGAGAATCTGGGTTTGTTCTTAGAATATTTGATGCAAACACACTCAAGTTCCACAACGCATCTACTTTTCACAAGGAAATCTACACAAATCACTGAATCAACTAGTGCACATGACAATAATTAAAATTTTAAAACAATTCTTCAGTAAATTACAAATTATAATAGAATAGGTTAGAACTCTCGTACTGGGGAGCATGGCCCTTTACAATCACACTGATACAAGGAATAAAACTAGGGCTTGGTGTTAGCCCTTTGAAAGAAAATATATGTGAAACAAGACAACGCTTGACTCACTTTTTGATGGCGACCACACATAACCCTTTCTGTGCACATGTCCTAAACACATCTGGCAGGTCCTCTTGCTTCCCATTATGCAAATCCTCAATCTGCCTCTATAAATGAACTCAATTAAAAAAAAATCCCCTTTATCTATCTCTTTTTTCCTTTAAGGTCTGCAACATTCAAGGTTTTCTATCAAATTTTCACAATTCCATTTGTAAAAAACTCTTTGGTCTACACAATTTTTCCATACTCCTACTCTAGTATGAAAAGTCTAGGGCTATGGAGGTTTCCCTTCTTCTCACTAACTCAATCCTCTATAATATAGTGATCTAGGGCTAGTTGGCTAGCCTACTTGACTACTACTTTAGTCCTTCAAAGTATATATGTCCTTAGGCCCAATACACCTACCCTTCTACCAGTCTTGTTTTCCTTCGAAAGTACATGAATTATGGATATTATTTGGAAGTCATCTAAAAACACTCAAACTATACGATAAATTTTCCCTACCAAAGTCACTATTCTTGTGTACCAGTTTCTTTGTTGTCCAATATTATATGAAAAAATCTGAACTAATCCTCTTATCATTGTTATAGAAGTTTGTAGAAGAATGAACTAGGGTCATAAATCATCCACTAACATTGCACTGAATAACTATTTATAGGATGTTTAGATCTATGTCCATAATTATACTTCATGTCTATCCATTCAACATATGGCACATTTCTTCTTCTCAATATTCTACTCGTGTTCAACCTTCCTTTGGATTTTCTATCTCTACATATGGTCTGAAAACCATATTCAAAATATGTGGTATATATTTGAGAGATAAACTTCTCTCGAAGGGTAACGTATCGTCTACTTCTATGCAAATTTTTCACAATCTTAAGGGCTTACCTTATGGACTGAAGATGCTAGGAAGCCCCCCTAACTAGGAAATTATACTTCTATTCTAATTTTTTTAGAACAAAACCTATCCACTGAGAGAAAAAAAAACAACTCTTTCCTCCATAACATACTCAACCTAGCTGATATGGATCCATAGATTCCAGGTGTTTCATTGACAAAATCTTTACTTGACCTTTAGATATCTATGACCCTCAAACAATGGTTACCTTAGTTAATATTACACATGTGGCTACTTTTATTCTTGCCCTAAATTTTCATGCAGGCCCTCCCTCATTTGTGTTGGTATTATCACAAATCTTCGAACCTACTAACCACAAGAAGATAAGCTCTCAACCCTCTCTAGTATTTCAAAATTTGATGTGGCCTTCTAACAGAAACACCATTGAAATCACATATCCAAATTATTATGATTCGCCTCTCTTGAGCTCGATCTGCTATAAGAGAACCAACAATATTCCATCCTTCTTCCTATCTCGAACCTATTAAAGTATGTGGCATTCTTGTGAACCCTCACATGATGATCTTGTTTTTGGTTGATGATCATGGCCTCCCTTTAGCGACTCTTCCCAACCCTTTAACCCGACCTACTTTAGGAATACATTTCTCCTAGCCTCCTTGATGAAATGAGATCCTCCTCACTTGATGTTCTTGCCTTCATACTAGGGCCTCCTATAACTTACAGTCTGTATCCAATTAGCCTCAGGAAATATAACTTTTTCCTTTTTATTTTTCTTTTATATTTTAAACTCCATCTTGGATCCAAAACCCCTTCATTTAGGTTCTTTGGTGGGAAATTATTTTGTGAAGTGTACCTAATTTATTGTCCATATTCTAATTTTAATTGAAGAATAAGTAAAGTATCCTCATTCTTGCTTTAAAACTACATTTATACTTGGCTCAAGCTAGATTTGCATAGGAAAAAATGATTCTCTAGGTTAAGCAATCTTAAGAATGAGATAATTGTCAATTATCATTTTTATCTCTTAAAAATGCTTCTTCATATTCATCTTTCAAATTTAACTATTTTCTATATTAACCTATCCACTGAATAAATGTGCATACTTACTAAATATTTTAGGTGTAAGATAACAAATTGTATTTTACAATTTTACTATGATAAACTATAATACCTCCCCATTACTGGTTGTAAATATTATTGATTAACTAAAATAAAGATAATGGAGACAATGGAGACAGTTTCACATTCAACCTATGTTTTATAAAGAATTTAAGTACTAGTGTGAAGAACTTTTTATGATCCTAGTTATTCTAGTAGTAAATAATGATGTGATATAGGAATACTTGATAATAGGGTACAAATATTTTTTAGAATACAACAATAATATAGCCAAATATTTAGGGAATTGTTGGAGGTAAGCGTGCAGGTGCACCATCGTTTGAAATATGACCACCATGTTCCAACGATTCTCGAGGAGGAGGTGACTATGGAGGTAGAGGCCTGTTTTCAAGCTCATCACCATGATCGAACAATTCCGGGACAGGTAGCTGTGGAGGTACAACCATATTTGCAAGTTTATTACCATGTACGTTGGACTCTTGCATAGGTCTAAGTTCATTTGAACGATTTTGAAGTTGATCCCCATGTACGTTGAATTCCAGCCTATTGAGGGGACGTCGAATTGCCAGATCACGCAATGGACGATTCATGCGAATCATTTCCACCCTAGCAACCAGGTCCTTTTTATTTGCATTCTTGGCTTCCACCCTAGCAAGCAGAGATAGAGGCTTGGTTGGAACACATGGACTTCCATATGCATGAGAAGCATAACAAACATGTTGAACATTGGCCACCTTGAAATATCATTATTTGGTTGTTTGTTTATTTTGTCAATTTTTTTGCTTAATATGGCTTTGGCCCCTCCATAAATAAGATGTATATTGTTAAATATCATGCTATTTTAAATTTGGTGGTATATATTCGAACTCTCCTTCCAAAAAATCTAGTCGAAATGAGATAAGACAAGGAGTAAAAAATATATATCTAATTTTTTTCAATTTAGTAATATAAATTGAATATTTTAATTAAAAAAAAAACTCACAACAAACTGAAATGACTTAGTCAAAAATAAAAACTTATAATAAAAATCATTATTCTAGAAATGATACTATATATATATATATAATAAGTTATTCAATACAACTAAAATTCTAAAAATCAAAGTATGAGAATATTCTAAAATAAAATATAGTTATTATTTAAAAAAAAAACAAAAACAAAGACTAGTTAATTGGATGTGTATATTTTGTAAAAACAAAGGTGGGGATGATATATATAAATAAATATTTTTAAATAAAAAATGAACAAGAACATAAATTGAAAAGGGAGAAGAAATAAATAATAGGATAATGGAAAAACACCCGAAAATAAAGATAATTAAGAGGAAAGGGAAGGGATACAATAACTGGTAATCCTCTAGCCATCATCCCCATTCTAATTATTAGGCCTTCTCTCATCTGTTATGGCCTCTTTGAACATCCCATTATGTAAATGATTGATTCTAGCAATGGCAATGACCTCTTTAACATATATGTGGTTGTTCATCCTCTCTACATGCTCTACCAATTCCGACGTGTGAGTTCTATAATGTTTGATGTTGATCTCATGCTCATAAATCCTCTAATTTACGCAGCGACTAGTTTTTCCAATGAAGTAGGTCCCACATGAAGTTGTGATTACATAAAAAAAACTTACATATTTTTAGGGTATAGGGTATTTGACTAATATAAGGTAGATTCGAATGGTTTTTAGGGGCCCAATGGTGGAAGAAACCTTTTTCTTAAGAATCCAATCAATCTTGTGCATGGTCCTTTGGATGAAGGCAACATGTACCTTTGAAATCACATCACGAGTCTCCTTCTATATCCTTGGACCTTTGTCAACTTTTAGGAAATCCTTAAGAGCTTGGCGCCCCCTATAGCCATTACTTTTGAGAACTCTAGGGAGATGAATTTTCTCACTCTCAAGATGACTCTCATTAGAAAATCGTAATGCAAGATTAGCTAATGTGTTGAAAAATCCCAAATTTTGCGCGAGCTAATGATGGGACTTTGCATGTAGATATTGTTTGGCATGAGTCTTCTAACAAAATATTTTGTTAGATAATGTACCATCATCCTTTTTAGAAAAATTAATTTCAAGGAAAGTTAAGTTTCCATTTACTTTTGGTTCCATTGTAAACAATGAAATGGGTCATTGTATTTTAGGCATGTGATATTAGTAACCCATGGTATTCGTCCATGGTATTGTAACACTCTATTTGAAGTTAAAAGTATCAATGGTAAACAATATTCACATTTAAAATTATTGTTACATTTTTTTTAAATGTATAAATGTTCCACTCATATATTAATTATTTTTATAAATACTTGCCTAGAACCATATTAGATTTATATATATCAAGTGCTCAGAGGGATCAGGTTTGATTGTAGGATGGGTATAAGATGGTAATCCTACATTCCACAATAGATTTCCTCAAGATTTTAAATGGGCTTCACCATAAAAAATACACTGGACAAATATGACAGGCTAGCAACATCATGGGATTGTAGACTACCATCGGTAAACCCGTCAATCATATCTACGATAACGTTTTACACCATTTCTACGATAATCATATCTAAATTGCCTCTCAAAGTATTAATTTATATCATGCATATGATCATGATTAACGTCCACTAATGTCAAAATAGCTTAACGAAACCTATGAAGGAAATAGATTACTCAAGATTATTTATCACCTTATTTTTTATTTTATAGTCCAGAAACTAGTGGGGCTAACCTCTGGATTAATAAAACATGACCTAGGGGCATATAATCTATTAAAATAACTAGGGTTTGCATCCTACTTGGGCCACATAATCTATTTTTTATTTTATAGTCTAGAAACTAGTGGGGCTAACCCTTGGATTAATAAAACATGACCTAGGGGCATATAATCTATTAAAATAACTAGGGTTTGCATCCTACTTGGGCCATATAATCTATTAAACTTGTGAATTTTTCACCACAAGGTGCCTTAACATATCACCCTATTAGCATCTAGTCCATGCCTTATGATTTAGAACTCTATAACATCTTATTATCCTTTAAAAACAATAGTATAAGCTCTTCAACATCATAATACTCCTATTTATTTAAAAATTCAGGATGGTTGGTAGTGTGGAAAATATTTTTAAATATATATCTAATGTGTGTACAAGTGGGACAATCTAAGAGGCAACATTTTTCACCTTAAACACTCTTATTGTCATAAATGTGACATATTATTTCATACCATGGTGTTTTAGGAATACGAAAATGCCTTCTTTCACTATGAAGGTTATATTGAAGAATGTATTTTTATTTTAACCTTCTTCATATTATTATTTACACAATTGAAGTCAAAGATATATTTTTTTTATTTTCAAGATTTGGGTTGATAACCTCGTTATAATATCTTAGTTTTCTTGATCCCTCTCACTTTTCATTGCGTAATAAATTATCTTTCAATGTTGCAAATTATAAGGCGGTATATATCAAGATTAACGAATGCTCCAACTTACAAGGCGGTAGATTACACCTATTTAAATAAACATGTATTTGCAATCTTAGTAAAGACTCTTGTTCTTTTTCTCCCCAAGGAAAAATCAAAATTTTATTTAGAGAGTAAAATCAAATTTTAGAGATTCTTGAGAGAATTCAACCATATGAGCCAGTTACACGTGCCCAAGAAAACAAAAACAAAAAAAGAAGAAGCACAATCAACAAAAAAAAAAGGAGAAATTATACATTTGGGAGCTAAGTATGATGTACTAAGCTACCGTTTTTTTCCTTTTTTTTTCTCCACTTTATGCTAATCATTAATGTTTGGAGTGGAGGTTATAATAACCATATAATTATATTCCATATTCATAGAGAATCTGAACTTTATGGCGAAGGAATTACTTTTTTTTTGCAGGAACCTCTGTTTGAAGACTTGTATTCCCATTTTTCTACATTTCGATTGGAGTTTATTTTTCCCTATTATTGATCATTCTTTGAGCCACAATTCCTCCTTACTCAACCTTTTTTTCCTCTAATATTTCTTTTGAATTCTACACATCATTATTTGTAGCATGAGTTTTTGATGTCATATTCCTCTATGTATGAGATATGCTATAAAAATTGTTATTCCTTTGGCTTTGGGGTCTTTTTAAATATATTTTTTTCAGATTTTTCTTTTCTTGGGAACAAAAATTGTGTAAATGTTCGATTTGTTAAAATTTTTTACATCTAAATGTCATGTATTGAAAATATAACAGTTCATTCCACTAAACTCTATTATGAAGGAAAAGTATGTAACAAAGTAAACCTTTTCTAAGATCTACCTTCAAATAAGTCCTAGGAAAAGTAAAAATATATTTTTATGCTCTATCCATATCAAATGCTATAAATTGCCCGAATATATTTCTAGTTAATTCTAATAATTTTTGATGCCATAAATGGAAGGGAAGATTATGTAAACTAACCTAAACTAGCATTGTGGAAAACATCATGACATTGGCGAGCCAGATTTATGCAGGAACACAACAGAATACACATATAACCATAAACGCAAAGATGCATTGGAAATAACACTTCATTTCATTAATATCAAAGTACTGAAATTTGATTATAGATAGAATGGAAATAAAATAGCTAGGGCGCTGGTAGCTTATCTCCAAGAAGTGATGTCGTGGCTAAAGGTCTCTGAACTGTGTTCCAATGAGGCTTGAGGGCCTATTTATTATAGAGAAACAATGGAAAACCCTAAGCATCAAAAAACCTAACCCTAGGAGATGAAGCACGAAGACTATGGGCATCGTTTGGGTAAATTGGTGTTTCAACTTCATGAAGTCGTAACTTTGGCATACTATCTCCGTTTGATGCACATGATACATCAGTAGAAATATCTATCAGAGGATTATGACTGCTAGTTCCATAAATTCATTTTGGATCGAAATTTCAATAGCCACAATCGCGATGCCCAAAAAACGTCGTTTAGGGCCTGACAACGGCTTTAGACGTTCAAGACACAAAAAACTGCTAAAAATAGTACGTTTTGCCGAAACTGAAAAAATGAAAGAGACTATGGTGGGGCCCAAAGTGGAATAGGCTAGTGGCCACCAATATCCACCTAGATCACTCCTCCCCCCTTAGGAATCAATGGACCCCATTACGTTGAGTTCCTCCATGAGATGAGGAAGCTTCTATTGAACTTAGTCCATGGTGAACCACTTGCCTTGGTGAAGGAGTTGGATAGATTTGATAACCTGATGTAGTTGGATCTTCTGTTGGCGAGTGTTCTTGATTTGCATGCCCATGATAAAATTTGTGGTGGCATGCTCCATGCATTATGGGTTTAACTTTGTTTGTGTGATTTGTTCTGCAATGTGAGAGGTGTCCAGTAGAGGTTGGAGGTCGGGACGAAGGCGATATACATTGAATACTCGGTGCACACCAAGGAATGGTGGAATACTGAGCTCGAAGGCATTGTTCCCTACATCCTTGGTGATGGTGTACGAACCATATTGGAGCGGGCGAAGCTTGCGGTGGGGTTTAGTGATGTGCTCCTTCTACAAATGTAGCCACACTTTGTCACCCACTTGGAAGTTGTGTGGCACCTGATGTTGATCATGTTGTTGCTTGTACTTAGCATTGGATCTATCCAATATGTCATGAACCTATTGGAGGATGTGCTGAATACACTCAATGAAGATGTTTTCTTTGTTAGCTTCAGACTGGACATGAGCCGAATCGACCTGAGTAGCTGCAAATGGCATGACGCCGTCAATGGGACATAGCAGCTAGAATCCCAAGCTCACCTAAAACGGGCTATGGCCAATTGAGAGGTCTATATATTGGTTATAATTGTATTGTACATAGGGGACGCTATCATCCCATGTGCATGGATTCTTTGAATTGTACGTTAATAGAATGTGTAAAATCATCCTATTGATGACCTCTTTCTAGCCATCCGTTTGAGGGTGGAAAGATGTGGACTTGGTGAGCTTGGTGTCTAGCATTGACAAAAGGCTAGACCAAAATGTGTTGAGAAACCTACTATCCTGATATAATATGATAGATTGTGAGATCCCAAAGTGCAACTGCATTCATTCAAAGAAGATTTTAGCAATGCCTTCTATTGTGATACTCTTCTTGTAGGTCGCCATAATGGCCATATTCAAGAATCTTTCAAGGACCATGAAAACATAGTTATCTCCATGCTTAGTAGAAAGAAGGCTCAACATTTAATCCACAGAGATGGATTCCCAAGGTCAACAAGGGCTAGGTAGCAAAGTATAGAGGCCTTTCTTATTAATGATAGGTTTGGAAATGACACAAGCAGTGCAGGATCTAATGTACTTCTCGACATCCTGTCGAAGGTTTAGCCAATAGAAATACTTTTGCATTACTACCACTATTTTCTCAACCTCGAAATGTCCAATGACTCGACTGTAGTGTGTTTCCCATATCATCTTGGCACGCTCGCTTGAAGGAATAAAAAGATGTCCCAGGTGACATAACAGGGCATCTTGGAGGTGATACTTTGGAACTTGTCTACCCCCCCAAGAGTGCCTTGTATGTGTGGCTGAATTATGCATCGCTCTTGTAGAGAAGATTCCAATCAAAAGTCTCGTTCCCACAAGAGTTGAGAATGGTGGTTAGCACTACAATCGGTGGTCGGATAAGGTAGTCTGCAACATTATTGGTGCTACCTTTCTTGTACTTGATGTTAAAATTAAACTGTTGCAGATATGTGGACCACTTTTGATGGCGATCATTCTACAACTTCCCTTGTATCTGTATGAACTGTAGGGGTCAGTGGTCTGTGTGGATGATCGTTTCCTTCCCAAGAATGTATTGCTTCCATTTCCGGAAAGCCTACATAATGGAATAAATTTCTTTCTCATAAGTAGGATACTTGTGAACTGTTTCGACAATGTCTCACTGTGATATGCCACTATATTTCCCTGTTCAGTAAGAGATACCCCAATAACATAGTCAATGGAATATGTCTCGATCTCAAATGGTTGTTGCAATTCTAGTAATGTGAGCACTAGGGTAGAAGAGAGGTAATGTTTCAATTCTACTAACACGTTATGTTGAGATTCCGACCAAAAGAAATTTTCTTTCGCTCCTCCCTTGGTGACTTGACTGAAGGACCAAGTGATATGAAAAAATCCCAATATGAACAGGCACAAGAAATTAACAAGGACTAGAAGCTACGAAGCTATTTTAGAGTGGTTGAGTCTGACCAATCTCGAATGACTTGGATCTTGGTAAGATCAACATGCACCCCCATTTCATCAATAATGTATCCTAGATATTGAACCTTTGTCATGCCAGAAGTGCAATTATCCAAATTGGCACACAACTTGTGTTTCCGCAGTGTTTGGAGGACTTGTGGGATGTGGTGGAGGTGCTCTTCCCAAGTCTGGTTGAACATCAGAATGTAATCCAAGTACACCACTACAGTTGAGTTGTTTAATGGCTGCAAGATGTAGTCCATTAACCTCATGAAGGTTGCGGGAGCATTCGTCAACTCGAAATGCATGACCAGCCATTTGAAAAGTCTCTCCTTGTCTTTAAAGATCATCTTCCACACATCAGAGGGTTCGATTGGTACCTGTTGATACCTAAACTTCAAGTCAATCTTGCTGAAATATTTTTCCCCTTTGATTTGGTCCAGAAGGTCATCAATCCGTGGGATCGGGTACCTATTCTAAACAATGATCTTTTTCAATGATCGATAGTTGATACAGAGTCTACAAGTCCCATCCTTCTTCTGTACCAACACGATCAAGCTCCCACAGGGCAATGAACTTGGTTGGATGTGACCCTTCTGCAGCAGATCTTGAATTTGCCTCTTGATTTCATTTTTCTTTAGAACAGAGTGCTAATAGATTCGTCCATTCAGTAGCGCTGCACCTCGGGTCAAATCAATGGGGTGCTTGACCTGAAAATGCAGAGGAACCGCTGTGGGTGAGATGAAGATGTCCCTGTAGTCCTCCACAATCTTGTCCATTTATTTTTGTCATGCAGAGGAGCCTTATCTGAAGTTTTTGGCCACAATATTCTTCTTGCCTTAAGGGTGAATCATCAGGAAAAAAAAAATCCTGGTTTGGGAAATTATCTCACTGCATTTTTTTGCAGTAACCATAGAAATAGAGACAAGAAGTGGTACCTCTATTATCCTGTACAACTTATTTCCAAAAGTAACAATAACAAGGCATGGTCAAGACTCATACACATCATGTCGCTTCCACAAGTATGGTTGGCCTAATGATACATCAGAAACATTAAGAGGAGTAATGTCACACAATACCTCATCTGTGAGGGGCATGATGCTATAGGGGAGGCAACATTTCTGGCTGATGCAGAGATCACGTGCTTGGTGAAGCCACCCAATGGTGTATGGTTCTGGATGTGTTATGGTCAACAAGCCCAACCGCTTCACAGCGTCTTCTGAAATGAGGTTCTTTTTTCTCCCATTATCGACAATGAACTGTAGCGGGGAACCCTTTACCCAAATTTGGGAGTGGAAGAGATGATCCTCCTGCTCTGGATCTTTTGGTTCCTCCTTTTGGATCTTTGCAGTGGAAAAAGTGGTGCTGGGCTCCGAATCAATAATATGTTTCCCTTTTTCATTCTTCTTTTCAGGTTTCATTCAGAGTTGGAGCATGCATCTGATTCAGAAACCCTCATTTCCGCCATGAGTGACTGCTTGGCCTGACACTTACTTATGTTGTGAGTGGAGCTCTTATGGACCTCACCAGCTTCCCGTATCCTTCTTTGGCTTCACGGTGTTGTTATTTTCTTGTGTCTTTGGTAGGTTTTTGTGGGCCACCATGCCTTGGCTTTGTCATTTGTTCTGTTGTTTGGGGGGGGGGCTTTCCCTTTATTTTGACTCGCAAATCCAAAGTCTTGCTTCTTCTATTTGAATTTTTGCTTAATCTTGGTAGCATACTGGTATGTCGTACCAAGTCAAGAGATGTCGAGGAACTAGATTCCCTCGTGAATGTATCTATGCAGACAAATTCGATACTTTCACACCAAATGTTTCTTTGAATCTTTGATACCCAAATTTTTGTGCAGGGTATGGAACAAATTCATCAGCTCATGCACATCTTAATCCCTTTCTTCCCACATTGTGGTCCATTGTATGTACTTGTCCTCATAGCTCCCCACAGGATAGTATTATTCCTTGATGGTGTCTAGGAAATAATTCCAAGTGGGTATGGATGAGAAAAGAGAGGGTTATGTCTCATCCTTTTTCTCACAGTAGGTCTCCCACCCATCCTTGACATAGGGGGTAGCTTTGAGGAGTGAAAAAATAATCTTCTCTTGGTTGGAAAAGCCATGAACCGAGAAATATCCTTGTAATATATGCAACCATCTATCAACAGAATTTGCATCTCTTTGACCCTGAATTATGGGAATTTCAAAGTTTACTTTTACCTTAAATGGATTCGCACCTCCAGAGTGGATGTTTGATGCATATGCGCCATCGGTGGGTAGTCGTTGAAGGATCTGGGCAAAGTTATCCATCATCGCAATCCTTTGTTTTTTGATGGCCTCCTCGAGCAATATTTTGATAGGATCTCCTGTTGCCTCATCTTTCTTTTCATCCCCCATGGGTGGTTGTTGGGGTTTTCAAGGCTGATATTGCAAAGGTTCAACCAGATCAAGCCCTAACTCCTTATTCCTCGACCTTGTTGGGGACATGCAAAGAAGGATCGAGAAAAAGCAGACCTCTATGATACCACTAATATTTATTTATGAAATAATGCAAGTGAATACACATATACTAATAAATACAAAGATGGAGCAGAAATAACACTTCATTTCATTAATATCAAAGAACTAAAATTTGCTTAAAGACGGAATGGAAATAAAATAGCTAGGGCGCTGGCAGCTTATCTCTGAGAAGATATGTGGAAGCTACAGGCCTTTGAACTGTGTTCCAATGATGCTTTAGGGCCTATCTATTATATAGAAATAATAAAAAACCGTAAACATCCAGAAAACTAACCCTAGGAGATGAAGCACCAAAACTATGGGCCCCGTTTGGGTAAATTGGTGTTCCAACTTCCCGGAGTTGTAACTTTGGCATACTATCTCTGTTTCATGCACATGATACATATTTCAAAATATATACCCAATTAATATAACTGTTGGTGGAAAATATAGATTTCGGAATGTTTTTTAGGGATTCAAAATGGCTCCGGAAGTTCAGGACCCGAAAAAATGCTAAAAACCGAAATTGAAAACCTGAAAGAGACAATGGTGGGGCACCGAGTAGAATAAGTGGGTGTCCACCAATGTCCACCTGGATCAATTAGGAAACCAAGGGCTCCTAAAAATTTCCTCACTTCCTGAAACAATGGACCCTCTTTGGGAGGGAAATCCATATCCTTCAACATATAAAATTTCAAAATAAAGAATGCACTTGATCATAAAGGAATATCATAGTTTCTTTTCCAAGTGGCATAAATCCACTGACATAGATCCTTTGAATCTGGCCAAAATTCGTTAAACTGCATATAATTGCTAGAGAATAAAAATATGAATATAGATAATTAACCTTGGGAATGTTTACCATCACAATTAGAACTTGATTCATGCGTTCCACCATGAAAGGACCAAGAATTATAGTTTTATCACGTTTAGTTTATGTCTTCGCCTTTCTTTTTACCAAATATTTAAATTAAACAAGGCCATTTGTATTATAGGTCAATTTTTGCACTATTCCCAATGACATGGTTAATTGGAAATCATCCACAAAACTGATAAATATGGTCTATCATCCCCTATCATTTCAGTTGCTACATGCCCTAAGACAAAGAACAAGGAAAAATCATCTATGACTTTCATTTGCAAGGTTTCCAAGATTTGAAGTTTATATTATATCATATGTGAGCTCACAAAATTTGCCTCTAAAGGGACTATACGGATTTGATATGTAGGTAACCCCACTCAAGGGTGCTTTCCAAAGCACTTCCCGACACTCATGGGTGTGCGTTGGTCACATTGGGAGTGAAATTCTCATTGTTTTCAAATCTCCACTTGGTCAGTGCCTTCTATAAGATTTCACATGTGTCAAACTTCAAATCCATGTGTCCAATTCATACCTCTAAGACTAGGAAAATATATTTCCTATTATTAGAAATTCATTGACTGTAAAACTACCTTCAACTCCTCTTTAGATTGAGCACAGATCCTAGTGCTTGGTAAGGAAGAATTTGAGTAGAGAAATGTTGGTGGAATTTCAATTGAGGATTTGATTTGTGTAACATGTTGTTGGAGAGATGTGCATTGTGATAAGGATGGGATGCTGTTGTAGATTGTGACATCAAATCAATCACTGGGTTGTCACCTCCCCTTCTATGCATTAATAAAGATTGATGCTTACTTTCCTAGATATGTATCTGTATAAGATTTTTTCTTTCATATTATGAATTCTTATTTGATGTATATGCTTCATGTTTCATTGATTTAACTTAATAAATTTAATAAACATCTGTATTATTTCTGTATTTTGTTTTTTAGTGTTCATATTTGCAGGAAATATTTTGGCGATCTAGCTTGGATTTGAAGCTACAACAAGAGCGACAGAAGGAGAATTGCAAGTTCTTGGACTCCAAGTAAGTCTCTTGATCTAATCTATGTGTCTATTTACTTTTGGGAAAATTAGTTTCAAAGTATTTAACATGTTGTTCTAAATGAGCACCACATCTAGGGAATAATTTTTTATCCATAATTCATAATTCAGCATAAAAAATTGGCGACTCCATGGGGGAGTTTACCATTCATCCTTGGTGTATTTTCCTCTATTTTACTATTTTTATTCACCCAATAGCATTTACTCAGAAATATTAGGCTTTCTTAAATCGAAATTGGCATTAGAAGTGTGTTAAACAGTTGAGTTTTCATTCTCTGACTGCACTCAACGCACTGTTGAACAGGACATAGTGCTTTGCATAGCATTATCTCCCTTCCAATGGTGTGTTGGAACGCACTGTCTCTCCTTAGAGACTGCGTTTCCCCCTAGAATAAACCAAATTCCATTGAGTTTTTCATTTCATTTTCTCTGAGTTTGTTTTTTGTTGTGTTTTAACGAGCATGATGCCTCAGATTGACCAGTAACTTTATTTACTCCTTCCTCCTTTGAAAGAAAATTTTGTTCAATGTTTATTTAAAGTGATTTTATTTATCGTTAATGAATTAATTTCAAAGTATTTTCATTACTGCATTAGATCAATTTTATTTTGAAAAGGAAATTGTCCTTAAATTCCTAGTTTCCTGTAGCAAAAATTGTAGTCTTATTCTTAATTTTTCCTATTAACGAGAAATTGTTGTTCTATTCCTCATTTCTTAAATTAAAGGCATTTGTTTTTATTGATTTGATGCACTTAGTTTCCTTTTTTTCATTTGTAACATTAAAGGGACTGAAAAGAAAAACCTGCATTTGCATATAGTGGGTTGTGTGTTTTGCACAGGAACAATTTGGAAAACTACATTTTAGTTTGTTCTCTTCGATTGTTTGCTCTCAAATTGATTTTTCTTTCCCTCTAATAGCTAGGATTTTCATTGAAAAACTAAAAGTGAAAGATTTCTTACCATTTTAGTTTGCATTTTAGGAATTTCCAATACATCATTGTGGTGAACCTTGAAATGAAAATTGATCAACAAGATTAACTTAAAATTTATCTCAATTTACCTAACAAAGCATTGGAACCATAATGATAAAATTTCGAAGGTCTAGGCTAGAGACGTGTTCTGGTGGCGTAAAACATAGTAGTTGTCATTAATTGTCTACGATACATTCCGAGTGTGATACCTCACTCCACGTACGTAAGTATATCGTAGCTCGTCCACGTAGTTAATACAAACCTGGGCCTCCACATACCTTTGGGTTTATTTGGGAGGAAAAATTTAGTTTGCTATCCATCCATATTGAATCAAGTCGGCCACCTTGTAAATTGTGATACACCGAACACAACATTTAGGGAGATTGCCTGCCTGTACTTCTTGGTTCACCAAGAGGTATTTTGTAGTTCACAGTTTCTTGGTAAAAAAATTTCTTAGCATTACCCTTTTATTTTGTTTATTTTTTTCTAGTTAAAATAAATCAGTCATCGTGGAAGAACAAAATCCATTTCCCCGTCGTTCGCATAGATTAGCATTGAAACCACCATTACCACCAGAAGTTTCACCTGGTCGGTGAAGGCGACATCACTCTACCGAAACTAGTCCTATCAGTAGCTCTGATGAAGCATCACCTTCTCATATACTAGAGTTGGCACAAGTTTTTTCTACACATCCTGGTTTGTTTACTGTTGTCGAGATAGAGTCCTCACAGTTACTCGTGGTCACAATCCATCCAATCAGTGAGACCATACCTCCTAAACCCAAAGTTTTTCAACCAAAAATTTATCCAGATCTCATTTATTCTTTGCTAGAAAATCTGAATCTCGAAGTAAAACAACTGGACATTGTTCATCCATTCGTCATCCCACAATTTTCTGTAGCCATTGATTCTCCCATAACACACAGTCAACCTCCTCAAATTTACTTTGGGATTGATGGTGAAATACTTCCACCTGGTTTAATTTCGATTGAGGAAATCCCACAAGGTGAGACACCTTTAACTCCAACCCATTTTGGGGAGGACCTTTACCTATATGAGTCTTTTCCTCAATCACCACTAATTTATTTTTTTGATCTTGTTCCCATTTGAAATCTCATTGATTCAAATGGGTATACATTTTGTCAAGTAACCATGCCTGAACCAACATCTTCAATTGGGCCATATGTTCCAATTACATTAGTACCTGCCCTCGCTACCCCCTAGATCTTTACAAATTCACCAGAGTCATATTTTCATGGTGGCCCTATGGTCCCATCAGGTTATAAATATTTATCTAGACTTTTCTCTAGTGCATCTTCAAACCCATGGACTTCACCAATATCATCGTCTGGTATTCTAACTGGTAAACCTATAGTGAGTACTTAACGACTTGATTCTTTATACACATCATCAGGGCAATATCAAGTTGGTACTTCTGGGTCTATTCCATCTAGTACCATATCAACTAGACTCCGAGCATTTGGAGAGCAATATTTTTCGTCTTATTATCCTGCTCATGCTAGGGGCAACCTTTGGTCACCCACTATGACAGTACTACATCACTTTTTCGTCAACCTAATGTTGAAATGAATGTTTGTCAATGGCAGCCCACTCTTCCTATCAATCAAAAACGGTTGTACACTCGTATCAACCAATTCAACCTATTACACCCACATCATTTCCACTTATTAATACATCTCTACCCCTGTTACAAAATCAAAATGTTGTACAAAAACCTTTTCAGGCGGGTCCTTCAACTCAATACCCTCAAGTGTTGGGCTGATAGACTTCAAATCGTTCAGTTAATTTACAACAACAACCTGTACCTGGAATCATTTATTCACAAGCTCGTTTAACATTTTATGTGATGTCACGGCCACAACCTAGTGATACCTATCCTCAGGCGAATCCTAATTATTCTAATTTGGGTTATAAGATTGGTGGAAAGACCCCTTGGCAGCATCATGCGCAAATACCCCAGACTTCATTTCAACAAGTATCATATCCAGGTTTTGGTCAACAGAATCCGCAAGTGTTTTCTTTTCAAAACAACCCCTATTTGGGTTATCAATAGTAGATTCCTTATGTTGGTGCCAAAGAGTCAGTCAATGTGTTAAAATTTATAGAAATGTGTTGATATTGAATAAAATCAAAGTGTCTTTCCAAAAGTCAAACTCTTATGAAAAAATGATGTACTGTTGGATTTCTAACAGTATAAACACTAGTAATTTGTAGTACCACAAGTTGTGAGTCTAACATTGTGATAATGTGGTTAATACAAAATGAAGTCGCATCAGAGAGAAGTTTGATCAATGTGCTATACTTAGGGATATTGTTTGTCGATCTACCAATACAAATCCCTTGAAAGCTCACTAACTCGCCATTCAGAGAAAAAATGGCCCACTCTTCAGAGGAGAGATTCTACTTACTACGACTAGCACCATCAACATATCCAACAAATGGTTCCGAAGATTCAGACATCTGTGATGAAATTTAAAGTGGAATACTAACAGTAAGAAAACTATAAAAACAAACTAACACAATGAATGAAAATCAACAACATATATATACAATATAATACAAAAATCACTAGGCTCAAGATTAAACATAGTAATGTTTCAGATACAACCCATTTCTAGGCTACGCTAACGAAATTCCATAGTAATCAACTAACTCATAGGGACCCTTAGAAAGAACTCTTTTGAAAATATAGTGGCCACGCCATAGTGGCTCAAATTTCCGTGTACCTATTACATCAACTTCTTGATCATAAATAAGGACCAAGTCACCCTCTCAGAAAATGCGAGGATTTACATTTTTGTCGTATTATGCCTTAATACGTATATTATGCGCTTCATTGGCCAATCGGGCTTCACAACGTGTTTCATCATGATGGATGAGGTTAAAAAGACATGATTATTCTTATGAGGTATGAGGTAACAAGCCGATTATGAGTTTTAACGATGGTATTTCACATTGGATTGGGAAGATAGCTTCCAGACCATACACCAATTGAAAAGGAGTAAATTTGGTTGCGTTTCTCACTGAGCTTCGGTGCGACAATCTGTCACCTAAACCAGGAAAATAACGCAGTTGAGAATACAATGGTCAATTGGCCTGCATGCATACCCATTAGTTCTACCCATCTCTCCATCCTCAGATCTCTAGGATTAGACACATCTGGTGTCACATGTTTTGGTTGCATTAGTGGAATCCTCTCTAATGAAAATGAAATGAGCATCGAACAATAACTGAAAATTTTCTTTCTTCCTCCCTTTTCCTTGTTTAGTTTTTCTTTTATCTAAGAAAGTATAGCTTCAGACCAGTTAAAGACTGTTTGCTCTATACAATGTAGCGTGTACTACATATATGATCTCTTTGCTACATGTAGTGTGACAATGCCGACAAGTTTTGTGATCGTGAAAAGAATGGTTCTCAAAGGAAAATATCTAACATCCCAGATCTTTTCTTTCCCATATTTTCTTAGCTTTGCCCATGGATAAAAATGTTGAAAAACATAATCTCTCACAGTATCTCCTCCAAGAATAGACCCTGAGAGTCAAAGAGGAAAGCCTCTCCTCGACAAACCTGTGAGAAAGTATACACCCCCTATTGTTATAGGAACCACTTGGTTCTTAATGTGAAATGCCTTGATAGATGGATCCCATGCTCGAACTAGGAACTCTAAGGGTTCTATTTGTTGCCTCATCCCTGACAAATGGAAATACTTTAACAAGCCACAGTCTCTTAGGGATCTTACTGTACCCGAATCATTTAAGGCAATCATATCCTATTCTTCATGTTCTATTTCACTCCATGTAATCATTATTATCGACTGATGAGAACCTGAAATATAACCATAAGAACCATTAGACTCCATTTAATGCAAAAAATTAGGCAAATTTTGGGCATAGTGCAAAAATAAAAAATTAATATTGCACCCAACGCAGCCCTGAACAAGAGATAATGCATTTTATATATAGATAGCCATCATTTTAGCTGTTGTGAAACACAACTTTCGATGTTCAAGGGTTCATTGCCCTCTTTTGGAGCAGAATTTACCCTAAGGGGCCTAAAAACATAAAAATTTGAACAGAAGGGAAATGAAATGATAATTGAAGGAAAGAGAGGGTTCATGGCACTAACCTTGATTAAACGGTGATGGAAACCATCCATATAAATGATCATAATCATTAATTGAAGTTCTGGTGAAAAAACAGGTTTAGAGCTCCAAAATGAAAATGGTAACTACTAAACGGTAAAAATGAATAGTAAAACTCTTTTTAATAGTCATTTAATTATTTGAAAATCATATTTATTGCTATGAATATGGTTTTATTATATTTTTTGTCATGAAACATGTATTTTTAATCCATTTGATGTTGTTCTGAATAGGTTTTACAACTAATGAATAGATTAGTCGTGCAGATTTATTTCAAGAATGATCTAACCACAAAGCATAATTTTTATCCTTATTTTTCGAGCTTTGCTAAAAATGAAAAAGGATTTGAAGAACACTTTTATATCTTTTTTGACAACGATAATATCGAAAAAGGAACCCTTGGATTCTTCTTTTAGCTCTTCTCAAACTCCAACACTTGTCTTTTCGAGCTCGTAAAAGTAAATAAATTGATATATACTTAGTATAATTTTAACACTTTTCCAAAATGAGATAGATTATTTACTAAAAAGGAGTACCTTGGTCAAACATGACTAAACAAGTTCTCTTAGATATCATTTTACACTTTTTCGGATCTAAGTGACAAATTTACGAAAAAGTACTTATAGAGTTTTCTTTCATCCTCTTTTTCAAACTCTCTAAATATGAAAAAGGATTGGGTTGTCACTTTCGTTAAGCTCGTTGAAACATAAAATATTGACGGACTTGTCAATCATGGAGAGAATCAAGTTTCATTCATCACTAGAGTCGTTAAATTATTAAATAGCGATACAATGTTCACCCAAAGGGTCGAATTATAGATCAAGCATATGTTATCCTCCTCAAGCTTGTTAAAAATAAAGAGGTACTAGTCGAAAAATGACCAGGGAAAATTTGGGAAAGTGAGTAGAATGTTTTACTGTAGTAGGTCACTCTTGAACATGACACTTCACTTCATCACTATGACTCTTTGGGTTGGGTAATATTTTTGACGCTTCATTCATACCTATGGTTCATCATACCTTCACTTCAGTTTTGGGTCAATGATGCCAACTCATCTCAGTGTTGTCGATATGTTCAAGAGAATTCATCGAGTGAATACTCATCCTTCTCCAATACTCATAAACCTTCATTCTCATGAAAATAATCACTGAACATTGCTATATCAATTCATACATTTGTCTCTAAAATCCTTAACTCTCGTTTTACAATAAGGTGGCTTCCTGTTGACAACAAATCATTATCCAACAAGTTCACTTAGAAACATCATATTGCAGTACCATGAGGCTTGTTACAGCATTGACAAGATCCTCTCTTCGAGACTTTTGACCGAAATATTTTGTTAGGCGTTCAACATCAAATCATCTATTCATGCCTTACGAAATGTACTGTAGTACCTTGAGGGCCATTGATATCAATGGTGGTTCTCTCGCATTTTTTAACAACTCACATCATTGTTTGGTAATCAAATGATGTCTTACCATGTTTGACAACAAATCATATATTCACATGGCTGGACTTGTACCTAAATGATTGAGTAAATGAGAAAAGAAGACCCTGGATCTAGTTTCAGCCATCAAGGCTGCGATTTCAGGATTGTTGTACACATCATTTGTACGGTGACCTTACATACAAATCGTCATCCAAACATAGGACTATATCTGTAGGCATGTCAGCATTGGGCAACATTCCGATGAAGACGACTTTCTGCACTATGTGCACGTTATTAGATAGTTTATGTGCTAAGCATGGGAATGCCTTCCCTCATCAATTTATGATCAAGAGGATATATCATGATGTTATGTATTGTAATATTGATGTAGATCGCCACTCCGCTTCATCTGCAGCCCATCACAGTGTAAAGCATCTCAATCAAAATATTGTTATTATTATTATGACTTCATGCTTTAGGGAGAAATTGTTATAGGTGAACTTGGGTACCATTCCCAATTACCTGGCTAACTGGAAATCATCCCCAGAACCGATGAATAAGGTCTATCATTCCTTATAATTTCAATTGCTACATGCCCTAAGATGAAGAACAATGACAAATCATCTATGACTTCCATTTGCAAGGTTTCCAAGATTTGAAGTTTATATTATATCATATGTGAGCTCACCAATGATGACTCTCAAGGGACTAAGTGCATTGCATATGCAGGTAACCGCACTCAAGGGTGCTTTGTAAAGAACTTCCCAACACTCATGGGTGCATTGGCCACATTGGGAGTGAAATTATCATTGTTCTGGAGTGTCCACTTGGCCAGTGTCTTGTAGAAGAATTCACACTTGTCAAAACTCAAACCCATGGGTCCATTTGTTACCTCTGAGATTGGGAACATGTCTTTTCTATTATTAGAAATTAATTGATTGTAAAACTACCTTCAACTCCTCTATAAATTGAGCATAGATCCTAGTGCTTGGTATGGAAGAATTTGAGTAGAGAAATGCTAGTGGAATTTCAATTGAGGAGTTGATTTGTGTAACATGCTTCTAGAGAGATGTGCATTGTCATGAGGCTCGGATGTTGCTAGAGATGGTGACATCAAATCAATCATTGGGTTGTAACCTCCCCTTCTATGCATTAATAAATCTTGATGCTTACTTTCCCACATATGTATCTGTATAAGCTTCTGTCTTTCATATTATGAATTCTTATTTGATGTATATGCTTCATGTTTCATTGATTTAACTTAATAACTTTCATAAACATCTGTATTATTTCTATATTTTGTTGTTTAGTGTTCATCTTTTCAGGAAATATTTTTGTGATCTAGCTCAAATTTGAAACTACAACAAGAGCGATAGAAGGAGAATTGGAAGCGTTTGGACTCCAAATAAGTTTCTTGATATAATCTATGTGTCTATTTGTTGTTAGGAAAATTATTTGCAAAGTCCTTAACTTATTGTTCTAGATGAGCACCACATCTAGGGAAGAATGTTATATCCGTAATCCATAATTCCACATAATAATTTGAACTATTGGCTCCATACAAACCTCTCAGTCATGCAACTAGTTGTCATCTTACAATGCTCTCATAGCATAAATCAAGATTTGTTGCTACAAAGAAACTCCTAATATATTTTTAATATTCGGCTTTAGGTCTCAAATGAAGTCCACAATTTGAATCTTAATAATGGCGGATTTCCCTTTTAGATTTCTCACAAAGATCTTCCAAATCCAAATCTAGTGGAACACATAGAGTTTTAAGACAATAACCTCATTTCTCGATTTCGTTTTATAATGCTTATCAATGCCATATTGGATGTCTTCATCCACATATCTAGGCGTCTTGAGATAGACGACTTCGATTGATCTACGTAAAGGAATATTGGAACATTGCATCTATAAATTTCCTTCTACTACTAGTCATTGAACATTGAAATGGTCAATATTCTAATGAGTCGTTTTTTCCAATCGACTCCATCGATAAATAGAAACCCAAAATTTTTCATTCTAAAAAATACATTTTGGATGCAACATTAAAACTAGGTTCCAACAAAAAAAACCTTGTTGCAATATTCATAGGATGGCTAGATCGTGCTTGTAAATAAAATCATGAAGTGGAATCTGTTTTATCAGATCCATTTTATAATAATTGCAAATCCTAGATTCGATGCCTTAATCCACCGATCCAAGAATCGTGAGATAAATGATTCCATTGATATACATTCACTAATGTAGAAATGTCGTATCTCTAAATTTCCTTCCACAACCATGTCTTCCACTTGAACCCATAGATAAATAGAGACCGAAACTTCTTTCTTATTCACTATGAACTCTATATGCAACATGGAATGAGGTTCCAACAAGAAAACCTTGTTGCAATGTACATAGAATGGCCAAATGTTATAGAAAATGTTAAAAATGGCTTAAAGAAGTAGTATATTTCACACAGAGGTGTATGCGTCAACATACATAGTGTTTAAATTCAAATCACTTTAATATATAGTCTCTCATATCTAACTTATTCCTAAGTTAGAAGGAGAGGTTTATATAATTTCTGAACCATCACAAACTAACATCTCAAATACAAGATGTAAGCATTAATTCCAATGTCCCCTCTTAATTCTTACATTACATAAATTTATCGAAAACACAATCATTATTTTTCTTATCAGTATAAGTTCCACCAAGTTGCCTCATAACCCTCGTAAATGTGTAGTCAGAAAGTTGGATTCCCCAGTTGAACTCCTAAACTCTCGAATCAAGGACCTCTAGATAATCTCATTAGAGGACCACTCTCACATCTTCAACGAATGAGGGATCCTTCCCTAGATATGAAAATTCGATACTATTTGGACAACAATTCATATTAAGCCTTATTTCTAATGGATATCTTAAATAGTGGCCTAAGACACATAATTGAATTGTTAGTCATTCTAAGTATGAGCTCCCATCTACCAAGATAAGTGGGTGCTAACCATTGTACTCACCAATTATCTAGAGAAGCCATCTAGATAAAGAATGTATCTTGACTCAATTTTATAAAACAACACCTTTAACTGATTATTTATCTGATTAGGAAGTTCACCCTCACTTGATCTACAAACAAATATACGAAGTATATTTAGAAATAATATAACTATATCATCGCTTATAATTTATATCTTGTCCTTCGAACAGTCCAACGATACACATATTTTTAAACAAAGTTGGATTATCAATCCAAAATGGAGGTCTGGTCATGCGCCCAGATGCTCTATCGAGTACACTTGAAGTTCCACGAAACTAGAAATCATGCTGCGATATAGTGGATCATGTGAAGCACACCCAGTTGAATCCAAGTTTTTTTTCTGCAAAGCACACCACCTCTATCTCATTAGAGTTTAACCGGGTAGATTGAAGAACACCGTCAAATTTCTTCTAAATAGTGGTTGCAGACGACACAACTTCTAGAGAGGGATCAGCGTTAGACTTGGTGAAAGGAAAAGATTTGTTGATTTTCTTCGATGTTCAAGGGTATCCATATCTTTTTATTTCTACCAGCATTCATAATCATTTTCCTACCTTCCATATATGCGTCTTGACACAGATTCCTTACAATACGCTAGACAACGCAACAACAGATACTGGTCTCATCATCCTGCACATAGATATTGCCATTGCATCACTTGGCATTGATTCTCTAAATTCCAAAGAATGGATGTCATGATTAGATACTTGTACTTCTATTGCAACGTCGGTTTGAAGACAGCCTCCGCTTTTCGAACCGATCCTGTTAACTTCTTGCGAAAACTACAACCTTTTGTATAAATGATGCGCGATCAAATTAATGTCACATGTTTTTTGCCATAACAGATCTTTGATCTTGTACTTGTAGTGGCTTCAAACACACGTGATCCTAATAACTCCACTGCTAACGTACAACACAACACAAAATAAAAATTAATTTGATCATACCTACGGAGGATATTTAAAATATATATTTTATTATTTCTCTCAGCACTCCAATGAAGGAGGCCCAGGCACTTACATGCTCTGATAGCATGTTAACTTTGGCTTAAATCATTAATATATTTCACAAAAAGTTGTAAACATCAACACACACAATGTTTACATTCAAGTTACTCCAATATATAGAGTTTCTCATATCTAACTTATTCTTAAGTTAGAAGGACAGATTGAGAGAATCTCTCAACCATCAAAAGCTAACATCTCAAATATAGGATGTAAGCATTAATTCCAACAGAAAATACAATGTGAACTATGGATATGTAGCTATAGAAGATAAAACACTTATAGATAAAGTATACACATAGATTAATACCTATCTATGGGCTTAATACCTTTTTAGATCTATTTAAACAACAAAAACACAAACAAGAAACAAATATGGGGTTTTGATTCACAGATTCTACGTAGGGATGAAATTTCCATAAAAATAATTCACCAAAATCTAATAAAACTACCTTAATCCAATTCCAACACCACTTTTTCTACATATTTATTTCCTTCAACTATCTCCCATTTAAAATTTGGAACCTTAGATCCAAAGTCACCACAGGAGAGAAGGGCTAGCACAAGATCTGAGGTTGTGAAGCATGTGCCGCAGAAAACCCTATCATTCATCACATCCATCTACCTCATATGCCACTTGGAGATATAAAATCCCTTGTTCTAACTCATATAGGCAACTATTTAGGCACTTTGTGGAGGTAGCCATGCATGTATAACCTCGTTTGAAATCTGACCACCATATCTCAACAATTCTCACAGAGGTGACATTAGATGTACATGAATGTTTGCAAGATAATCACCATGTCTTAAAAATTATGATAAAGGTAAAACCGTATGTGAAACTTGATCAATGTGTACTATAAATTTGTACTCTAAGTTCATATGGACCATATGCAAGTTGATCACTCAGAACATTTAATTCTTGTGAAGGTATAATTTCACAGGGAAAATGTGCAATTCAATCATTGGGTACGTTGAATTCTTGCATAGGTCTAGTCTCACATGGGCGAAAAAAATGAATTTCACTCCACTGCCCCTTTCTGCATGGTTTTCATATTACACTTTTGAAGAGAGGTCAAATTTTGAGATTGAGCAACTTATGGTTCTTGTCAACCAATTCCTTCATGGCTCCAAACCTAGCAACTAAAGCCTCATTTTTTTCTAAATCGTTCTCATAAGAATGATATTTGTATTCGTGTAGAGGTACAATTTCATTTGGACAAAAACATAAGGTATGTCTGAACTACACATTTCTGGATGGTTTTCATGTTACCCTTTTAAGGAGATTCAATTTTGATATCAAAAAACTAGTCCATTCTTTTAGGGAATCTCAAATTTATAGGAAATCTTAGTTCCTTATCAATACTAATTGAGATATTAGAGGATCTTCCTTTAACAAAATAATTATTACCTTGTAATTTCTCTTAGCATCTATATAACTATTTTACCAATACAAAAATTCCTTAAGCCTTTTATTAACCATAGCCATTTATTCTTCGATTTCTTGGAGAATGTTAAGTCCAAATATGAATCAATCCTCTAATTGATCCGAATTTAAAGGTGTTTTGTAGAGCTTTCCATATTGAACCTGATATATGGCCACATGAATTGATCTATGATAACTATTATTGTATGAAAATTATATTAATACATAATAGTTATCTTGTCTTTCAATAAGTAATTAACTCTATTTTCACATTTTAGGCACTTTGTGGAGGTAGCCATGCATGTATAACATCGTTTGAAATTTGACCACCATATCTCAACAATTCTCACAGAGGTGACATTAGATGTACATGAATGTTTGCAAGATAGTCACCATGTCCCAAAAATTATGATAAAGGTAAAACCGTATGTGAAACTTGATCAATGTGTACTATAAATTTGTACAGAGCTCTAAGATCATATGGACCATATGCAAGTTGATCACTCAGAACGTTTAATTCTTGTGAAGGTATAATTTCACAGGGAAAATGTGCAATTCAATCATTGGGTACGTTGAATTCTTGCATAGGTCTAGTCTCACATGGGCGAAAAAAATGAATTTCACTCCACTGCCCCCCTTTCTGCATGGTTTTCATATTACCCTTTTGAAGAGAGGTCAAATTTTGAGATTGAGCAACTTAGGGTTCTTGTCAACCAATTCCTTCATGGCTCCAAACCTAGCAACTAAAGCCTCATTTTTTTCTAAATTGTTCTCATAAGAATGAGATTAGTATTCGTGTAGAGGTATAATTTCATTTGGACAAAAACATAAGGTATGTCTGAACTACACATTTCTGGATGGTTTTCATTTTACCCTTTTAAGGAGATTCAATTTTGATATCATAAAACTAGTCCATTCTTTTAGGGAATCTCAAATTTATAGGAAATCTTAGTTCCTTATCAATACTAATTGAGATATTAGAGGATTTTCCTTTAACAAAATAATTATTACCTTGTCATTTCTCTTAGCATCTATATAACTATTTTACCAATACAAAAATTCCTTAAGCCTTTTCTTAACCATAGCCATTTATTCTTCCATTTCTTGGAGAATGTTAAGTCCAAATATGAATCAATCCTCTAATTGATCCGAATTTAAAGGTGTTTGGTAGAGATTTCCATATTGAACCTGATATATGGCCACATGAATTGATCTATGATAACTATTATTGTATAGAAATTCTATTAATACATAATAGTTCTCTTGTCTTTCAATAAGTAATTAACTCTATTTTCACATTGTTTTACGGAAATAAAAGCTACGGATAGATGAGCTTCCCTAAGTGTGGTGGACACACTTAGAAAAACATAATAAATACACTTGAAATTTTCCTTCAAATGAATAGATAAGAGAAGAACACCTACTTTTTATCCTTCACTATTCTTCATCTTCCTTTTGCCACTTCCATTGCACTCAATTGAACCAAACCTGTTTCATTGGTACCTACAATTAATAAAAGAGGATAGAAAATGAAATAAAGGCATATGATCTATTCATGTTAATCAAATTGAATCGATTTCATTTGAAAATACATATATAAAAGAAATTAACACATGTATTAGTAAATAAACAAATCTATTTATTATAAGGTAGAAGGAGAAGTTACAACTAGTTGGATCGATTTGATGTCACCTCAATCTATCTTTAGTCCTATCCTCATCACATCAGCAACATCACTCAAGTACCATAACAACACTTGCAAATAATACCTCGAGAGCTATAATATTACCAACATAACTCTGCAAATTGAAACTCTTGCTCTCCTTGGAAGTATGATCAGTGCTCAATTAATAAAAAATGTCGATAGCTTGGAATTAATTGGTCATTGAATGGTTTTTCCAAAAACAGATGAGAAAGTTTCCTTTTTGAGTGGAATAGTAGGATACGTGATTTAATGGCTTCTTGGTGTTCAGATTTGAGGTTATCAATCAACATGATAGCTGCAAACAATTCTAGAAGCTAGTCGACCAACACACTATAAAGTGGGCCTCTATCCTCTGCAGCGCTGTTGTGCGTGGGAATAAGTGCTCTGCAAAGCACTTACTATAGTCTATGAGTGCATTGGTGGCTCAATGGAGCATTTCAACAGGATTTAAAGCAGTGAAACTTTCATGGATAGAAACCATCAATGGGATGACTTGTTTAAGGCAAGTAAAATTTGATTAAGAGTATGATAGACCCTATTTATATTGATCTGAATTTCAAGAGTGATGCCCCAATTGACCTGTAACAACTTCCCCTTCAAGCATGAAGTCAAAAATTATAATCTTGAGTGATATGCTTTATGATGTGATGAGTAGAATTTAAAGTGGTCGGTGACGTGCATCAATTAAAATACATTACATCATGATATATTTTTCATCTTGGACATGAATTTCTGAGGGAGGAATACCCATGATCAACACATAACTATCATAACATCAAAAAGTCGTCTACAGATATGGACCCATGATAGGATGAGCATCTGTGTAAAGCCATCGTACATATGACGTGGCAATACTCCTGAAATCATATTATGGTTGTACAAAACTAGATACAATGTCTACTGTCTTGTTCATTTGATCTCTCATGTATGAGTTCACCATGCAAATATGTGATTTGAAGTCGAACATGGGAAGAAATTGTTTGATTACCAGCCAATGATGTAAGTCGTTAATAGATGTGAGTGAAACTACAAATAATGATAATGGATATCAAGGTATTACAATACAGTATGAATGGTGTGAATAGATGATTTGATGTCGAACACCATACAAATTATTTCAATCGAAGGCCAGTGATGTCAACCTGTCGCCGGAAGCAAGAACTTGCCATTGATGTATGAAAACATCAAGGTACTAGAAGGGTGTTTCTAAGTCACCTTCCTAGATGATGAGCTAATGTCAATAGGAAGAAACTCATCACAGGAGGGCCTTGATGTATCCCCCATCAATGACATGAAATGAGAGTAATGATTTTAGAGATATAAATGTAACTGATGAAGCAATGTTCAGGGATGACGATCATGAAATGAAGCTTTATGAATATTACAAAGAATGAGGAATTGGCAGCATTGACCCAAATCTAAAGTGATGGATGGTAACAGAGACCATAGCTATGATAGATCATCAAGAAGATAACCCAACCCAAGATTCATGGAATGAGGTGAATGAGTTTCATGTTAAATAGAGACTTGCTACCATAAAGTGATTTATCCTTTTCCCATTTTCCCTAGTCATTGTTGACCAACACCTTTTTATTTTTAGCAAGCTTGAGGAGGATAACATATGCTTGATGTATAATTCCACCCTTTGGGTGAATCCATCTCTATGTGATTTTTTAACGAGTCTAGCGAAAGTGAAACTCGATATTGTCATGATGGAAAATCTCGTCGCTATTTGATGGTTTAAAGAGTCTAACGATAGTGAGAACTGGGTCCTTTTTCATGGTTAGAGAGTTTGAAAAAAAGGGATGAAAAGAAAACTCCATAAGTTCTTTTTCATAAATTTGTCCGTGAGGTCCGAAAAAACATAAAATAATACCTATGAGAACCTCCTAGCCATGTTTGTCCATGGTGTTCCTTTTTCGTAAATAATCTATCCCAATATGGAAAAGGGTTAAACTTATAATGAGTATATGTCATTTCAATTCCTTTTACGAGCTCCAAAGGATAAGTGCTTGATAATATTTTCATGTTTTGCGATTCTGAAAACAACTAAAAGAGGACTCCATGGGGGTTCCTTTTCCTATGTTTAACAGAGATCGAAAAAGAAATAAAAGTGTTATTTGTGGTCAAAGTTCAATTTAATATCATGCACGTCAAATTCACTATACCAGTTGTAAACCCACTCAAAGAACCACCAAACGGATTAAACACACCTTTTTAATATGAAAAAAATGGGTAAAAACTATAGCCCATTCATTAAATATGCATAAAATAATCAAAAATACTATTTGAATAAGAATTTACCATGTTATTTTACCATTTCATATTTACCATTTAGTTTTAAGAACTCTGAGCTAGTTTTTCCTTTGAAAGGAGAAGAATTTTTGATGAGAGACGGACTCAGTGAAAGGAGAAGATTTGTTGATTTTCTTCAATTTTCAAGGGTATCCATATATTTTTGTTTCTACCAACATTCATAATCATTCTCCTGTCTTCCGTATACATTTCTTGACATAGATTCCTTACAATATGCCAGACAACACAACAACAGAAACTGGTCTCATCATCGTTCATATAAATATTTGCATTGCATCACTTAACATTGATTCTCTAAATACCAAAGCATGGATGTCATCATTGGATACTTGTATTTCTATTGCAACGTTGATTTGAAGACAACCTCTGCTGCTCTAACCAATCTTGTTAACTTGCTGTGAAAACTACAACGTTTTGCATAAATGATGTGTGATCAAATTAATGTCACTTGTTTTCTCCGGTAACGGATCTTTGATCTTGTAATTGTAGTGGCTTCAAACACACGTGATCCTAATAGCTCCACTGCTAACGTACAACACAACACAACACACAAAAAAAAAAAATCGATCACACCTACGGAGCATATTTAAAATTTATATTTTATTATTTCTCTCAACACTCCAATGAAGGAGGCCCAGGTGCTTACGGGCCCTGATACCATGTTAGATATGGCTTAAAGCAGTAATATATTTCACACAAAGTTATAAGTGTCAACACACACATTGTTTACATCTAAATTACTCCAATATATAGAGTTTCTCATATCTAACTTATTCTTAAGTTAGAAGGACACGTTGAGAGAATTTCTGAGCCATCACAAACTAACATCTCAAATATAGGATTTAAGCATTAATTCCAACAGAAAATACAATGTGAACTATCGATATATATTTATAGAAGATAAACCACTTATAGAGAAAGTATACACATGGATTAATACATATCTATCCGCTTAATAATTTTTTAGATCTATTTAAACAACAAAAACACAAACAAGAAACAAATATGGGGTTTTGATTCACAGATTCTATGAGGGATGAGATTTCCATAAAACAATTTCACCAAAATATAATCAAACTATCTTAATCCAATTCCATCACCACTTTTTCTACATATTTATTGCCTTGCACTATCTTCGATTAAAAATTTGGAACCTTAGGTCGTAAGTCACCACGAGAGAGAAGGGCTAGCACAAGATCTGTGGTTTTCAAGCCTTTGCCACAGGAAACCCTATCGTTCCTCACATCGATCAACCTGATATGCCACTTGGAGTCATAAAATATCTTGTTCTAACTCATATAGGAAACTATTTAGGCACTTTGTGGAGGTGACTCTGCATGTATAACTTCCTTTGCAATCTAAACAACATCTCCCAACAGTTCTCATAGAGGTGACATTAGATGTACATGAATGTTTGCAATATAATGACAATGTACCAAACATTATGATAAAGGTAAAACTGTATGTGCAAGTTGATCAATGTGTGCTATAAATTCGTGCAGAGCTCTAATTTCACATGGACCATATGCAAGTTGATCACTCAGAACGTTGAATTCTTGTGAAGGTATAATTTCACATGGAAAATGTGCAATTCAATCATTGGGTACATTGAATTCTTGCATAGGTCTAGTCTCACATGGACGAAAAAATTGCATTTCACTCCACTACCCCTTTCTGCGTGGTTTTCATATTACCATTTTGATGATAGGTCTGACTTCGAGATCAAGAAACTTAGGGTTCTTGTCAACCAATTCGTTCATGGCTTCAAAACTAGCAACTAAAGCCTCATTTTTTTCTAAATTGTTCTCATAATAGTGAGATTTTTATTCTTGTAAAGGTATAATTTAATTTGGACAAAAATATAAGGTATGTCTAAACTACACATTTGTGGATGGATTTCATGTTACCCTTTTAAGGAGATTCAATTTTGAGATCAAACAACTAGTCCATTCTCTTAGAGAATCTTAAATATCTAGGAAACCTTAGTCCTTATCAATAATAATTGGTATATTAGAGGACTCTCCTTTAACAAAATAATTATTACCTTGTCATTTCTCTTAGCATCTATATAACTATTTTACCAATAGAAAAATTCCTTAAGCATTTTCTTAACCATAGCCATTTATTCTTCTATTTCTTGCAAAATGTTAAGTCCAAATATGAATCAATCCTCTAATTGATCCCAAATTAAAGGTGTTTCGTAGATATTTCCATATTGAACCTAATATATGGCCACATGAATCGATCTATGATAACTTTTATTGTATGCAAATTCGATTAATACATAGTATTTCACCGATCTTTCAAAAATAAATTAACTCTATTTTCACATTCCTTTACAGAAATCAAACCTATGGATATATGAGTTTCCCTAAGTGTGGTGGATGCAATTACAACAACCTAAGAAATACATTTGAAATTTTCCTTAAAATGAATGGATACGATAAGAACACCTACTTGTGATCCTTCACTATTCTTCGTCCTCCTTTTGTCACTCCCATTTCATCCAATCGAACTGAACCCGTTTGATTGGAACCTTCAATTGATAACATAGGGTAGAAAATGACATAAAGGCATATGATCTATTCATGTTAATGAAATTGAATCAATTTAATTTGAAAATACATATATAAAATCAATGAACAGATGTATTAGGAAAGGAAAAAATCTCCTTATTATAAGGTAGAAAGAGAAGTTACAACTATTTGGATCGATTCGATGTCACCTCGCTCTAGCTTCAGTGCTATCCTCATCACATCAGCAACATCACTCCAATAGCATAAAAATACTTGCAAATAATACCTCAAGAGCTATAATATTACTAGAATAACTGTGAAAATTCAAACTATTGCTCTCCTTGGCATTATGATCAGTGGTCAATTTAAAAAAAAATAACGTAGTTTGGAATTAATTGGTCATTGAATGGTTTTTCGAAAAATGAATGATAAAGTTTCATTGTTCAATGGAATAGTAGGATAAGTGATTTAATGGCTTCTTGGTGTTCATATTCGAGGTTATCAAATAACATGATAGATGGAAACAATTCTTGAAGCCACTAGAAAGTGGGAAAATTCCCGAAATCCTCTGAACAATTTTCACCCAGTCGACCAACACACTATAAAGTGGGCATATATGCTCTACAACGCTGCAGTGCATGGGAATAAGTTCTCTAAAAATCACTTAATACAATATAGGAGTGCATTGGTATCTCAATGGAGCATTTCAAATGGATTTAAAGCAGTGAAACTTTCATGGATAGAAACCATCAATGGAATGAATTGTTTAGGGAAAGTAACAACTAATTAAGAGTATGATAGACCCTATTTATATTGATCTGAATTTTGGGAGTGATGTAAAAATTGACCTGTAACAGCTTCCCCATAAAGCATGAAGTCAAAAATGATAACGTTGAGTGATAAGATTTAAGATTTGATGAGTAGGATCTGATGTAGGTGGTAACATGCATCAATTACAATACATTACATCATGACATGTTTTTTAGATTGGACGTGAATTTCTGAGGGAGGAATACCGATACTCAGCACATAAAATATCATAACATCAAAAATTCATCTACAAAGATAGACCCATGATAGGATAAATATACAATTCCCTAGTCCAAATGCACCCATGAATTTCGAAAAGTGTCTTACAGAGGAACTGAAAAAAAGCTCTGGTCCTCTGCAACACTTTATCTAGGGAACAGGGGTGCATTGGGTGTAATTGAGAATTTGTGCAAAAAATCTCTTGAGTTTTTTTCCATGAAATAAATCCTAAATAAGCTTATGGCTTGATTGGAGGCCTTGATAGGATCATAATGTCACTTTCATGGCGAGAAAGACAACATGAAGAACAAGATATGGTTGCCCTAAATGATCCTGGCACTTTGAGAGCCCTCAGAGATTATGGGTTACTCAAGTAGTTTAAATTATCAGGGATGAGGAAACATATGGAACTATTGGAGTTCCTTATTCACTCATGGTATCCTTCATAGGAGGTATTTCGTATTAGGGACAAAGTGTTTCCAATATTAGTCAATGATATTTAATTTCTAACAGGTTTATCGTGATGTGGTGCCCCCATACCCCTTGCATGGTTCGTCCGTGGCGGTCAAACAATGAAGGATTATATTCAACGCTTTTGTCAGCCAGGTACAGATCCTAGAAAATATGGAATGATAAATATCAGGGATGTGCATGATATTCCTTTGTAAGGGATCCTATTCTCCACGTACCACTACACATGCTTCTTGCCCTTTCCATCAACATTCTGTTCATTTTTTTTTCAAATCCATTTTTTTGAGCTGTGTATGGAGTATTGTTCTGCCTTGCTATACCACACCTCTTACGAAACTCTTGAATTATTTCCTGCAGTACTCTCCACTATTATCTATCCTCAACACCTTTATCCTCTTCTTTTTCTATTTTTCCACCATAGCCTTAAATTATTTAAATATGTCAAAGACATCAGATTTATTCCTCAAGAAATATGTCCATGTATTCCTCGAGAAGTCATCTATGAATGAAACATAGTGCATAGACTTTCCCAGTGATGGAAACAACACAGATCCAAACACATCATTGTGCACAAGATCTAATATCTTGTTCACCCTTTTAGAACCAGAAGGAAAGATCACCTGATTCTCCTTCCCATGTGCACAATGTTTGAAGAAATCGAAATCTAAATATAAATTAGACATATTTTCTACCATACCATTACCATGAAGTATCTGAAGGTCCTTCTCTCCAATATTTTCAAGCCTTTGATGCCATACAATGGTCTTCTCTCCAGAGACCATAGAAATGTTGCACCCATCAATAATAGTACTAAGTCTACCCTGAAGCTTGTACAAGGTTCCAATCTAAACTACCTGCATTAATACCATTGCTCCCCAAACCATCTTGCAGGTATCTTTCTCGAACACTATTTTAACACCTATATATGTAGGAATATGTAGAACACCATGAACTGTTCTAATCCTTCCACCTTGCAGCTTCTAATTGAATTTTCCAGGTCTGAAAATTCTAGCCTTCCTATCATCGCCTATGAAAACATCACCAACACCATACTTCTCATAATTGTCGAACCATTCCCAATGGGGAGTGAAGTTAAAGGATGCACCTGCGTCAATCAAAAATGCCTCATGGTTTACCTCTGTATTTGAACGACAAGCCAAATAGACATCACCACCTTCATCTGAGGTGGTTTTTTCCTCTGCAGAAGGAGCATCATTGGATCCATTTCATTTCTCAAGAGATTTAGATTTGCAGTGCTTTTTTTAGTGGCCTTACTTTCTGCATTTTCCAGAAAATAGTTACATGCTTTCCTGTTTATTTATATCTCCATCTCATTTCCTCCGGCAGTAAGGCTGAAACAGTTTCATTAAAATTGAAGGTAGTTGTATTTCTACCTATTGCAATAACCAGACTGTCCCATGAATCTAGTAGAGAAAACAAAAAACTGATGCACTTACCTTCATGTGAGATTTTAATATCAACAAATGACAACTAACTTACCACAGTATTGAAGGCATTCAAATGATCTAGCACCAAGTCTCCATTCTTCATCCTTAGGTTATACATATTTTTCGGCAGGAGCACTTTATTGAGAAGAGACTTTGATTGGTATAAAGTCCCTAACTTGACTCTTAAATTCTTCTTCGTAGCTTTCCTAGATACACTCAACAATACAAAATCTGAGATGCACAATCGTATTATGCTCTTTTCCTTATGATCCAAATTCACCCAGTGTTCATCTAACATTAGCATTGGTTTATTACCTAGATCTACAGCGATCGACTAATCTGTATCCAACAACAAATCCTCCATCTTGAGCTTCCACAACTCAAAACTCTGACCATCAAATTTCTCAATCTCTATATTTCCACTGCTTGCCATCTTATTTTACCACAAGAATCGATCCTACAGATCTCCCACTGAACAAGGTCTACCACAAGCTCGAGAAAAAAAACCCCCAGCAGCAAAGGCATCCACTTGAAGTTGAAACAACTATGATACCAAGTGTAGGCTTTAACCCTATATAAAAATTATTCGCAAACGAATTCTTGAAAATAAAAAATAAATATTAGTGAGAGCATAAAACATAAAATAGATATACATAGATATTTTTCCCCTCGATCCCAAATCGGGACAACTAGCTTTATTTTTCATTTTATTTGTTTTAGTGTTACAACACATATATATACATGTTGAAGCATTCATAAACCCCAATCTGTTAACCCTAGATTAGAACATAACTTTAGTTCATTTGACTGGATCTACAAAATACCAGGGGCCAAAAACCATCATCCCCCAAAACCATGTGCAAACCCATGCACAAAACCGTAGGTGGGTCAGCCCACCAAAAAATAAGGTCCAAAAAAAGTTGTCGAGGCACTACCCGAGACCCTGTGCATGGGGCTACCCACCCCCTATGACCACCCCCCCGTGTGTGCAACTAATCGTGGAAAGAATATAACACATACCCAACAACTAAGGAGTGATTGACATGGTATGCTAGGAAAAACTAAGTCATGCTAGTCTGCAGAGTGGCATGCACCCAAGATGTGTTAAGGTGTGCCAACACATCTTAGGATGTGTTAAGGAGTCATACAGACACAAAAAGGAGCATTAGGTGAAAATAATGCATGAAAAAGAATGATTAAGAGATTGTGACAAGAAGTGTTAATGGGTTATAGGTTTGCTAAGGAGGTAGTTACAAGATATTCTATGTAATGCGAAGGCATGTTAGAGGCTAGGGAAACATGCCAAGATCTTCCAGGTGCTACATTTTTCCAATGCATGTCAAAGAGTGTTAGGGACTGCCAAGGAAAAACACGGGAGCACTGGTTTGAAATGCATGGAAATGAATGAATAAAAGTGTGTGATTGGTATTGTTAGTGAGTTCTAGGTGTGCCAAGGATGGAGTTACGATTGATGTTAGGTATTTACAAGAAATGCTAGAGTGCCAGGGTGACATGTAAAGATGTGGCAAGTGTTAGGGTGTGCCAATGTGTGCCAGGGAGCGTTAGGGAGTGCCACAAAAACACAAGGGATAATTAGTTCAAAATGCATTGAAATGAACATATAAGGGTGTATGATAGGGAGTGTCAGTGAGTTCAAAGTGTACTAATGAGGGAGTGACAAGGTTATATGATAGGCAATGGCAAGGCATGGTAGAGTGCTATGCCATGTCAGGGAATGGTAAGGTGTGTTAGGGAGTTCCAAATAATTCCAAGGAATTTCGGGGCTGCTAACATGTGCGACATAGTTCCAAGGGATTGTTAGATGTTCCAGGTGTTATGGCATGTCAAGATGTAAACTATGTTGCTCAGTTGTCTTATGGCCATGGTTGGACATGAGCCTTGACTTGGTAACTTGTTAAGTGGGGTTATTTAATATTGGAAATGAGTATCCTAATATTGGTTATAAGAAATTCTTGGGTGAACAAGGCATATTCTAGTTGTAGTAAATGAAACTTGGTCAAGTTGTTGTAGACGAGATAGGACTTGGTTGGGTTCCCAAGTCATAAAAAAAATTAGGGTAGCTATGAGGAAATACTAGTTAAGGAGTGACAGGGAGTGATAATGAATGAAAATGTGTAACAACACATGTCGGATAGTGTCAATATATGTTGAGGAGTGTTGGGGAGTGCCAGGGAATAATAAGGAAGAACTAGTTCAAAGTGCATGGAAACGAACGAGTAAGCGTGTCTTCCAGGGAGTGCCAGTGAATTTTAGGTGTCCCATGGATGAAGAGTGTTAAGATAATTCTATAATAGGAATTTCAGGAGGAAATCCTACAAATGTGACAAGGGGATGGTAAAAGAAGCTTCACACAAAGGGAAACTTTGGGCTAGAAACACCATTTTTTTTTCAATGACTTGGTTGAGTTCTTGAGTCAAAAAAAAAATTAAGTATATCTATGAGGGAATGAAAAATAGGAAGTGAAAATGTGTGCAGGAGATCCTAGGAAGTGCTAACACATTCTAAAAATATCCAAGGCATGTTATGCATTCCAAGATGTGCTAGGTGCTAGGTTTTGGCGCATGTCAGGGAAACAAAAGGGAGGACAAGTTTCAATTGCATGGAAATGAATGAATACGAGTGTGTGATAGGGAGTGTTAGAAATTTATAGGTGTGAGAAGGAAGGAGTGACAATGTATGCTTTGAAATTTCAAGGCACCATACAGTGCTAGGAAAGAATTCCAAGATGTACCAAGTTCCAAGTTTTGCCAATGTGTGCCAAGGAATATTAGGGAGTGTTATAGAAACACAAGGGAGAATTATGTAATAAATGCATGGAAATTAATGAATAATACTAAGTGACAGGGAGTGCCAGTGAGATCCAACTGTGCTGAGGAGGAGTGAAAAGGCATTCTTGGCAGTGCTAAGGAATGCTAGAGTGCTATGGCAACATGTGGCCAAGATCTGCGAACATGTGTAATGAAGTGTTAACCGGGAGTGCTTGGGAAACAAAAGGGAGAACTACATCAAATTGCATGGAAATGAACAAATAAGCATTTGTGATTTGAAGTGTCAGTGAGTTCCAAGTGTTTTAAGGAGGGAGTGACAAGGTATGCTAGTAAATTTTAAGGCATGATATAGGCCAATGCGACATGCCAATAAGTCCTAGGTGCTAGGGTGTACCAACATGTTCCAAGGAGTGTTAAGGAATTCTATAGAAACACAATGGAGCACTACGTAAAAATGCATTGAAATGAATTAATAATATTTTGTGACTGGGAGTGTCAATGCGATCTATGTGTGCTAAGGAGAGTGACAAGGTATGCTAGGTAGTTCCAAGGAATATTAAAGTGATAAGGAGACATTCCAAGATGTGCAAGGTTTTATGGAGTGCTAACGTGTGCTAGGGAGTGTTAGGGAAATAGAAGGAAGAATTATATCAAAATGCGTGGAAATTAATAAATAAGAGTGTGTGATAGAGAGTGTCAATGAGTTCTAGGTGTGTTAAGGAGGGAGTGACAAGGTTATGTGCTAAACTACCAACATGTGTCAGGAAGTTCTAAGGTGTCTTAGGGAGTGTAAAATGATGCCAAGTAATGTAGGGGATTCTAACACATGCCACATAGTGCTAAGGCATTTAGGAAATGTCAGGTGTTATTGCATTTCAAGATGTAAATTGTGTTGCTTAGTTTTTTTACGACCATAGTTGGATGTGATGAGCATTTTCTTAGTAACTTGTGAAGTGGGATGAGTTGAGATTGGAAATGAATAACCTGGTAGTTATTAAGTTAACATGACATATGTTTAATTTCCATGACACATGAGAATCTGAGTTTAGTCATAAAAGATTCGATGCAAAAACACTCAAGTTCCACAACACGTCTACTTTGCACAACAAAATCTGAACACATCAGAGAATCAACTAGTGCACATGACCATTTTTAAAAGTTTCAAATCGTTCTTCATTAAATTACAAATTAAAGTAGAACAGGTTATAACTCTTGTACCGGGGATCATGGCCCTTTACAATCACACTGATACAAGAAATACAACCAGGGCTTGGTGTTAGTCCTTTGAAAACCAATATACCTAGAACAAGACAACACTTGACCCACTTTTTGAGGGTGGCCACACATAGGCCTTTCTGTCCACATGTCCTAAACACATATAGAAGGTATTCTTGCCTCCCATTATGAAACTCCTCAATCTACCTCTATAAATGAACTCAACTAAAAAAAATTCCCTCTTTCTATCAGTTTTTTCCTTTAAGGTCTACAACATTTAGGGTTTTTGATTAATTGTTCACAACTCCATTTGTAAACAACTCTTTGGTCTGCCCACTTTTTCCATACTCCTATTCTAATATGAAAATTCTAGGGATATGGAGGTTTCCCTTCTTCTCACCAACTCAATCCTCTACAATATAGTGATCTAGGGCTAGTTTTCTAGCCCACTTGACTACTACTTTAGTCCTTCAAAGTATGCACATCCTTAGGCCCAATACACCTACGCTTATACCTGCCTTGTTTTCCTTTGCAGGTACATGACTTAGGGATATTCTTTGGAAGTCATCAAAAAACCCTCCAATTATAGTTGGACTGCCATCAATTTTCCCAACCACAGTAAATTATTTTACTAATATAATGCCCACAACAATACCCTCATTTAGGGCTCTTCAAATCTTCCATCTAATATTGATTTGAGTGCTCCCAAAATCACTATTCTTGTGTACCAATTTCTTTGTTGTCCAATATTATATGAAGAAATCTAAACTAATCCTCTTATCATCCTTGTAAAAATTTGTAGATGACTGAACTAGGGTCATAAATCATCCACTAACAGTCCATTGAATAATTGTTTATAAAATGGTTCATATCTATGTCCATAACTCTATGGACACTTCACCAAAATAAACACCTCTTCATGTCAATCCATTCCACATATGGCACATTTCTTCTGCTTAATATTCTACTCATGTTCAACCTTCCTTTGGATTTTCTATCTCTGCACATGGTTCTACAAACCATATTCCAAATATGTGGTATATATTGGAGAGATAGACCTCTTTCTAAGGGTAACGACCCCTCATCTTCTATGTAGATTTTTCACGATATTAAGGGCATACCTTATGGACTGAACATGCTAGGAAACCTTGCTAACTATGACATTATACTTCTATTATAATTGTTTTAGAACAAACCCTATCCACTGAGAGAAAAAAAACAACTCTTTCCTCCATAAGAGACTCGACCTAGTTCATATGGATCCATATATTCTAGGTGTTTCGTTGACAAAATATTTACATGAACTTTATATATCTATGACCCTCAAACTATGATTACCTTAGTCAATATTACACATGTGGATAATTTTTTTCTTGCCATAAATTCTCGTGCACGCCCTCGCCCATTTGTGTTGGTATTATCACAAACCTTGAAACCTACTAACCACAAGAAGATAGGGTCTCGACCCTCTCTACTATTTCAATATTTGTTGTGGCTTTCTCATAGAAACACCATTGAAATCACATGTCCAAATTATTTTGAGCTGCCTCTCTTAAACCCTATATTGAACCTATTAAAGTATGCGACATTATTGTGAACCCTCACATGAGGATCTTGCTCTTGGTGGATGATCGTGGCCACCCTTTAACAACCCTTACCAACCCTCTAACCTGACCTAATTTAGGACTATATTTCTCAAGCCTCCTTAATGAAATGAGATCCTTCTCACTTGATGTTCTTGCCTTCATACTAAGGCCTCCCTAAATAGCTTTTAGTAACTAGGACCCTTAATAATCATCTATAACTTACAGTCTGTATCCAATTAGATTTAGAACCCCATCCTAGGTCCAAAAACCCTTAGATTGGGTTCTTTTCCGAGAAATCCTTTTTGTGACCAAACTCACACAAGCCCATCTCAATAGGCTTGTGGAGTACCTCCCAAGCTACACAATTCAACAACACAGTCTAGTTGTAGTGGTTGTATCTTGGTCAAGCTCTTGTATACAAGAGAGGATTTGGTTTGGTTACTAAGTTGCAAATTAAGTAAGGGTTTTTGTGAGGGCATGGAAGATAGGGAGGGTTAGGCACTACCAAGGAATGCAAAGGTGTGCTAACACATGCCAGACAATGTCAATGCACACTGAGTGTTAAGGAGTTTTGAGACATCACATGGTAGAACTAGGTAAAAATGGATGGAAATGAACAAATAACAGTGTGTGTTAGGAAGTGGTAGTGAATTCAATTGTGCCAAGGATGAAATGTCTTAGACAAATTTCATAATATGATTTGAAATATGTAATCGTATGATTGCGATAAGGGGCTCGATTTTTTTTTTTTAGAGAAAGGTATACTTTTTGATGGGCAGAACACCATTTTTTATTTATCTATTATTTTTATATGACATGTAGCACACTTTGGCTAAATGCTCATGTTTTAAAATATTCTAGATAATTACATATTGTTAATTGTTATGTATAATTTTTGGGGCACTCACCTTGTGCCAACTTATATCTTTTGTGCCTTGTGTATCTTGTTGTTCATGCAGACTCTAAGTTAATGCTATAATGTTTATATGAACTGGACATACATGTGAAATATTGTCTATGTAAGTTATGATGCTTAGTTGTTTTATTGCCACAGCTAGATCTGATCCTTATGTTGGTCAGTTCTTAAGTGGTATAAGCTCAACTTGGACTTGAGTAGCCTAAGACGAGGTATATGTAGATCTTAGGTGAACAACACACTATCTACTTGTAGTAGGTGAAATTGGTGAAGTTGTTACGGGTGAAGCAGACCAATGTGACATGAACTACAATAGTTAGGGACTTGTTTTGGTATGAATGTCATGAAAAAATTAAAGGCTATTTGCGATCTAGGTGGATATCGGTGGTCGTCCACCTATTCCATTTGGACTTGCAACGTCAATTCTTGTAACTTTTCACTTCTAGCAGCCTACTATTTTTAGCAGGTTTTCGGGTCCCGCATGCCTGAAGCCATTTTGGGGCATTAATGATCCAGGTGGATATTGGTGGCTGCCCACCTATTCCATTTGAACCCCCGCCATCAGTTCTTTCCATTTTCTAGTTTCAGCACAACTTACTATTTTTAGCAGTTTTTCGGGTCCTGAACTTCTAAAGCCGTTTGAGGCCCTAAAAGTTGTACTCCTCAGATAGATATTTCTAACGAGCTATTGAGCACATAAAATGGAGATCAGATGCCAAACTTACATCCCTGGGAAGTTGAAACACCAATTTACCCAAATAGGGTGCATAGTTTTGGCGCTTGATCTCCTAGGGTCAGGTTTTTGGACGTTTTGGATTCTACATTGTATCCTAGCAATAAATAGGCTTTCAAGCCTCAATGTAACATAGTTCAGGGGCTGGTAGCCATCACATCTCTTCTCAGGGATACGCTATCAGTACCCTAGCTCATATATTTCCATTATGTCTGTAATAGGCCTTCGATCCTTAATGTAGCACAGTTCAGAGGCCCGCGTATGCCACATCTCTTCTCAGAGATACACTGCCAGCGCCATAGCTTGATTCCATTATGTTTTTAATCTTATTTTAGTCATTATTTTATTAATAACATGAAGCATTATTTCCATTGCATCTTTGTGTTTATGGGTATATGTGTATTATGATCAAGTTGTGAGGCTATGAGCTCCAAGGCATGCTAGGAAATGCTAACATATGCTAGATTATTTGAAGGCATGTCAAATATGATAAGATGTGTCAAGTGCTAAGGCATGCCAATATGTGTAAGGGTGTGAAAATACGTGGCAGGGACTATCAAGGCAACCAAATGGAGAAACAAGTTAAAATACAAGGAAATTAACATATAAGAGGGTTAATAATTCATCAATTTACCTTTTATACAAGGGGAATTCTAGGAACAACAAAACTAAGTGGAAATAGGTGCCAAGCACAAAGTGTTAGTGTATTCTAAGTACCAAATCATCCTCTATTAATTCTCAGCTACTTTCCAATAACTGACTTCAAATAAATTTAATAATAAACCATGCCAAAGCATCCCAAGGCATCTTAATGAATGCTAGATGCACTAATACTTCCCAACTGCCAACAGGTGCCAAGTGCCAATGTGTATTAGGGAGTGATACACATGTTAGGAAGTGGAAGGGCATGTCGAAGAGTGATAATGCATGTTGAGGAGTGTTATGGAGTTCAAGGGAAACAGAAGGTACCACTAGGTCAAAATGCACGGAAGTAAATAAATATCAGGGTGTGACAGGGAGTGTCAACGATTTCTAGACAACATGCCAAGGAGGGAGTCATAATGTATGTTAAGCATCAACCTAGATCCATCTAACTCTGGATCTATCATGCGCCGAGAGGGATCAAATCTCTCGAGGTGCAAACCTTTTTTTTTAGTGCAAAACTTCAGGAAAGGTTTGCACCTCGAGAGATTTGATCTCTCTCAGTGCATGATAGATCCAAAGTTTGATGGTTCTAGGTTGGTTCCAGTCGGAGGCATCAATGTCACATTTTTCAGATTATTAAATTTTTTGTATATTTTTGAGATGTAAGATGGATCTAGGCTGGTTTCAGTCGTGTGATGCCAAGGAAAATCTATCAAAGGTATGATTAATTTTATCAGTAATATGTAAATATATCAAATATTAATATAATCATTTTAAATATGCTAAATATTTCTGAGATTAACTTGGTCATTTTAAGTTTAAATTTTCTTAGTTACCTTAGTTCGTTGAGATGATAATTATTGTTAATAAATATAATGATGAAAAATGATGAAATATTTTTTTTAAATGCAAAGTGACAATAATAGTGTTGAAAGATAGAAAATGTGAACAATAAGAACGTACTCATGTTACAATCAATCTCAAACTATTTTCTTCTACTATTCTTATTTCCTCCCTTGTTAGTTTCGTTATCTTTTCATATCGATTATATGAAAAAGAAAATTTAAATCGTAAACCATTTAAATCTTTAGCTCGATCTGTTGTAGTAAACATGATACCTTGTCTCTCTTGCTCTCCAATATTAATAGCTTAAATTACTATAACAAAAAAATCAATCTACATTGTTAAAAACTTTTTGTGCTTACACTAAAATCAATGCATATTGTTAATCCAATCACTTTAATATTAATGTACCATCATATATCCAATTACATCAAATCATAAATCAACATATACATTGAAATCAATGCATTTAATGCAGACAATCAAATAAGATTAGAAAATAACTTCTACATTGAAATCAATGCACCTAATGCAATCAATCAAATAAGATTAGAAACCAACATCTACACTGAAATCAATGCATTTACTCAAAGCAATCAAATAGGATTAGAAATCGCCATCTACACTGAAATCAATGCATTTAGCGCAAACAATCAAATAGTATTAGGAATAATCTCTATTGAAATCAATGCATCTAGTGCAAGCAATAAAATATAATTATAAATCGACGTCTAAATTGAAATCAACACATCCAGTGCAAGCAATCAAATAGTATTAGGAATCATCACCTACACTGAAATCAATGCATCTAGTGCAAGGAATCATATATCATTAGAAATAAATATCTACACTCAAATCGATGCATCTAGTGAAAATAATCAAATAGGATTATAAATCACCATCTCCACTTAAATCAATCCATCTAGTGCAAGAAATATTCTTTCCTCTTTCCACCCTCCATCCATATCTATATCCCCATCCATCTCGTTTTTTTTTGTCTCTATCTCACCCCCCTAAACACACACACTCTCGCACTCCATATATATCATTCTCTTTATCGATCACCCTCTCTCCCCATCTCTCTCTTCTTCCCTCTCTTCCCCTTCTCTCCCTCTCCCCCACTAATATCTCTCTTTCCTCATTTTGTCCTCTCTCTCTCTCTCTCTCCATCTTCCTTATCACTGTCTCTCTCTCTCTCTCTAGGAACCAACATCTACACCTAAATCAATGCATTTACTCAAAGAAATCAAATAGGATTAGAAATCTCCATCTACACTGAAATCAATGAATTTAGTGCAAACAATCAAATAGGATTAGAAATCATCTACATTGAAATTAAGTCATCCAGTGCAAGTAATCAAATATAATTATAAATTGACATATACATTGAAATCAACACATTCAGTGCAAGCAATCAAATTGTATTAGAAATCACCACCTACACTGAAATCAATGCATCTAGTGCAAGTAATAAAATATCATTAGAAATAAATATCTAAACTAAATCCAATGCATCTAGTGCAAATAATCAAATAGGATTAGAAATCACCATCTCCACTTATATCAATCCATCTAGTGTGAGATATATTCCTCCCTCTCTCCACCCTCCATCCATATCTATATCCCCCTCCATCTATTCTTTTTTGTCTCTCTATCTCACCCCCCTAAACACACGTGCTCTCGTACACCATATATGTCAATCTCTTTTTCAATCACCCCCTCTCCCCATCTCTCTCTTCTTCCCTCTCTTCACCTTCCATCTATATCTCTATCTTCCCCTTCTCTCCCTCTCCCCCATTAATATCTCTCTTTCCTCCTTTTGTCCTCTCTCCCTCTCTCTCCATCTTCCTTATCAATCTCTCTCTCTCTCTCTCTCTCTCTAGAAACCAACATCTACACTGAAATCAATGCATTTACTCAAATAAATCAAATAGGATTAGAAATCGCAATCTACACTAAAATCAACGCATTTAGTGCAAACAATCAAATAGGATTAGAAATCATCTACATTGGAACCAATTCATCTAGTACAAGTAATCAAATATAATTATAAATCGACATCTAAATTGAAATAAAAAAATCCAGTGCAAGCAATCAACTTGTATTAGAAATCACCACATACACTGAAATCAATGCAAGTAATCAAATATCATTAGAAATAAATATCTACACTAAAATCGATGCATATAGTGAAAATAATCAAATAGGACTATAAATCACCATCTCCACTTATATCAATCCATCTAGTGTGATAAATATTCTTCCCTCTCTCCACCCTCCATCCATATCTATATCCCCCTCCATCTCTTATTTTCTGTCTCTCTATCTCACCCTCCTAAACACACACATATATCAATCTCTTTGTCAATCCCCTCCTCTCCCCATCTCTCTCTTCTTCCCTCTTTTCACCTTCCATCCATATCTCTATCTTCCCCCTCTCTCCCTCTCTCTCCATCTTCCTTATCACTTTCTCTCTCTCTCTCTCTCTCTCTCTCTCTCTCTCTCTCTCTCTCTCTCTCCACCTTTCTCTCTCTATTTCTTTCTTCTTACCTCTCTCATCCTCCCCCTCCAAGTCCATCTCTCTTTCCCTCCCTCTCTCCACTCTCTCACATTGTTAGTATGAATCCTTTGTCGAAGTGTACAAAAAAATACCACTTTAGCTATGCATAACTTATAGCCCTAACATCAAGTATGGCTGCCAATATCTTCAGATCTGCAGTTAGTTGATCAAGACAAGAGCTGCAAAAAAGCAGATCTATGCATAGAAAGACATTAAGCAAGAAAAAGAATGTTTTGCTCCATATATCCAACAGACAAGACAAGAACAATTTTTGAAAGAATTTTGTATTATGAAATTCGAGAAAAATGAAGAAGATGTTTCCAATTCTCTCAATGGATGGGTTCTTGGAAGTCCTTAGCACTTCAGATATAGCATTTCTCTCTCTTGTTGGTGTAGAAAACCCAGACAAAGATAGAACTCAAAGGGAGCTCACACAGCAAATAATGGAAAATATGACAATGATAATGGCTCAAAGTCAGACCAAGAGTTTAGATCCAAAGTGATCCAATAGGCAACAAAAGGTGAAGAATGGTAGGAAAAACCCTCCTATTTATAACAAAATATTGGGTCATTCTAGATCTTGGTGCATGATTAAAATAATGTTAGCCAAATCTAGATGCACCTTTTATGGAATATTTTATTATATTTGTTGGAGGGAAAAAGTATTTGACATGGGTCAAATCCCTTTATTTGTCAATAATAAATAAATAAATGATTTATTTATCATTTTAAGGAAGTGGTTGAGAGATAATCAGATAAATAATGATTTATTTAATTATTTGAGGGTGATTTAGTCATATTTAACAAGGAATTAAATCATTCCTAGAAAATAATAAGATAAATAGGGATTTATCTAATTAATTTGCTTGTTTTGGGTTAAGTATGACTAGGAATAATAATTAAATTACTGTTTAATTAATTATTCCATGAGGAAAAACAAAAAAATATAGATTTGTTTAATATTTCCCCTTGGGGTTTCCTGTTTAGACCATAAACAACCTAATAAATGTGTGTTATTAAGTTATTTTACATAGTGAAAGCAATTTTACTTAGGGTAAAATTGGTCCTACATGAGGCATTGGGTCCATCTAATGATATTAGGTTAGATGACCAAAAATGGTGTAACAGATTTCGCCCCAACGTGCGAGTGTTAGGAGCAAATCGTATGACCGAAGTACGTTGTAAGAACTCAATCACCAGACATCAAAAGGGAAGTCAGAGAGAGAAATGTAAGGTAGACTAATGTGCTGAAGAACTAGGCCCTGAGGAGACGAGACTTGCAGGTGAAACAAGTCTCTTTTTATGAGAGGGTACTCTGCATAATAAGGAGGCATACATATGCCCGCCGAGACAAAGTACAAAAGAATAGTGTGTCCAGTAAACAAGGGACCGAACTATAACGTACAACCGGCATAAACATGAGCCAGATAAAAATACAATGATGAATCCCACATACATGCTATGCCTGGGATAACAACCAAGACTTATAAAATAATATCTGAGTACATGAGATACAAATACAACCCAAATGCCCCCTGGAAATGGGGAAGGGCTTGCAAAATTAGACTGATACATGCAAATCAAAGAGGCGTTGCATGTGGCTAAGGCCGACATCATCAAATATATGGAGCTGCATCGAGGGCTGCAATAAAGAGGTCATCTGGGCATGTGGGGGGCTACCTGCAGTGCCACCCCCTCATGAGGGTTGAGACATCTCACACACACCCGGGAATCACCAAGAGCTACTGCTGCATCACTAGACCATCGAGTATATGGATCTCGATCATGCTGAAAAGGAGATGGAGCTTAGAAACAATCAAGTCAAAGGGCCATGAGAAGTCCCTTTGCTTGATCCAAGCCACCAAACAAGAGTGGAAACTGGAACCAAGGTACACCACCCTCTAGACTTGTCTTCTGGAATGAATGAGCTGATGTCAACAGAAGGAGGTCTGCCATAGGTGAGGCAATAACGGATCCTCAACTAAGGCACGAGAGAAAATAGTAGAGCGACTGACGTACTAATACCAATGATTATGGTGGAATGGAGGGGACTGAGTAGCGAATGGACGACTTCCCTTGCTAGAGCATAAAGGGCATGAATGACATGGCAGCGACTGACACAATATCATCAGGGATAAGGGACAGTGGGACTAAAGGCCATAATGTGCGACACAAGAGAGAGACCAAGCAATGAAGGATGGAGGACTATAGCGGGGTACAAAGGGACTCGGGATAGACTCCATGAATGCGATGATGACTCAACTTGGATGCTCTAAACAAGGGCGACTCGATGGTGCTGCCACACAAAAAGGGTCCCATGGGGGACAATGGAAACATGAGTACAAGATGGTAACTCACGACGAACATCAACATGAGCATGGATAAGTATGGAGGCCAAATGGTGCCCCTAGTATGAGTGTTGCAAGTGAAGAAATTCGATTTTGAGGAGGGTTATGGTTGAGGGGCATAGGTGCCCCCAAGCATGGTGTGGTCATGCCAAAATGTATTTAGAAAAAGGGAATCTAAACACATTTTAATGATGTGGTGTGCTATTTGGTTTCGTTATGGTTATGCAGTTTGAGAAAGGAAATGAAGGATTACCAATCTCTTTTAGTATTGCATATATGAAGAAAATTGACTTTAAGTTTTCGGGTTGGCATACCTGGTGTCACTATCCCAAAGAGAGGATTTGGAGATAATGAACTGATGCTCCCCTAGAAAACCCATAGGTTGGTCAACAACAATGTCTAGGAGATTGGGTTGCTGATGTAAGATGAAGGAATGATAAGGGGTATCATCCCTACAGTGATCTGAAGTGAGATGGGACTCTAGAGTTTCTTCTAAACGTGGAAGAATAATGGTACTAAAGTCGGCACGACCAGATACACTAGGAGAGTTGTGGAGAATTTCTTCTCTTGGTCTCTCAAATGTGGGTGCCCCCTTACCCAAACATTGGGTTTCAATGTAATGGCCACAAGGTGTATGTGGTGTGAATGCATGGGTTCGATGTAAGGGGGAATATATAAAGTTAAGGGTGGGGATTTGTTCCATAATGTCATCATCGTGATAGAAGATGGGGTGACTGGTGGAAGAAAGACCACCTGACGTGGCGAAGCTACCTGAATCATCATCATGAGAAGAGAGGTTCACATGCGCATCGTCACAAGGGGTGACAGAAGAGTAAGTAGATAAAGGATCTATCGATGTTGAGCCCAAGGTGATCACTAAAGGAAGTTCAAGCGAAACAATAGGGGAGTATTCAGAGGAAATGCTCCTCGAGGGTCTCATGGATGATGATAGGTAGAAAATGCTAGACGAAGGCTCCATCATCTCGACATCAGGAGGGGGAATTTCAATTGGAGTCGTCATGTCTGGTAGTTCTGCAAAAGCAAAATGCGCAAATAGGGGAGAGGTTGACTCATTGCGCTTGGCCTCGAATTGGCGGATCGCGGCTAGAGAGGTGCGGAAGTCCTTCAGGCAGGGACAAAGGTGGGTGTAATGGCCATGGATATCACACAAAGCACAGTGGTGGTTGGTGTGAATAGTGTTGGGGTTCTTGGCCGTGGTCACGGAAGGAACAGAGGCTTCTGGAACCATGGACTCAGGGAACGCGACATTAACCATGGGCTTGAGATGAAGCAATTCAGGACAGGTATGGGAGGTGTGACCGACAACATCACACAAAGTACACTGGATGGTATGCTTTGGAGGCCGAGGAGGGGCAGGGTTTGTCGGGTCAGCCTTGTCCTTTGATGCCCCCTTGCCAGCTTTTCCCTTCTTACCCGAAGCGGTCACAATAGGAGGTGGTTCCTGTTGAGGTGACCGAGGCACTGTTGCAGCGGGAGAAGTCATGGGGACCGGTGGAACCGGGGTCAAAGCAATATAAGGTTTAGGTTGACCAGGCGGGGTTGCGGCTAGAGGATCATGGTACCAGACAGGAATCCCAAGGGTCAGGTTAGGAAGAGAGAGGGTGGCCATGACAGGTACCGCATACACTCCTGGTGGGGGAGCTAGGAACGATATCTGACCAGAGGGGTAATGGCCAGGTGGGATGACTCCTAAATGGCTAATGCTTGGAGGAACCATTCTAGGAGGATAAAGAGGCTCAGGACTACCAGCTGCAGGTGAAAGGCTAGGAGCGGGTTGCAGAGAGTGTGGTTGCTGACTAACCGAAGCAGGTTACTTGAGAGCATCCTGAGACGATTGCATCATGCAAACATTCGATGAGCTGGGGTTGGATACAGGAGGAGGAGGAAGACCAGGGAAAGTTCCAAGAAGGGAGGAGTCTTTGTAGACGCCGAAAGAGACACTGGTCAAGGAATCGATGGTTTGCATATTGGCTACAGAAGAGATGGTCGTCTGTGGGGAGGTTTGAGACGGTGGCTCATGATAAGTCAACTGGTCGATGGTGACTATCTTTCCATTGTGAGGAAAATACATCTTGCAAAAAACCATGGATGGGACAGCAGACATGGCATAGGTGTAGCTTTGCCCCAATAGAATGTTGTAGTCTAGAGGGGCATCTATGACTTCGACGTCAACGCAAACAGTCTTTCCTGCAAGGGTGATAGGACAATTGTGGAAAAGGCCAATGGGCTGGGAGGCGTGGTCGTCCCACACTCGAAGGGTGATCGTGGAAGGGGCCAACTCAGGAGATTCAAGTTGCTTCCAAACCGAAGCGGACATCACACAGGTGGATGCCCCCTCATCAAATATACACCGAGAAATGTTGGCATTCCGGATTTTGACTGGGATTTGGAAGGCGACGGAAGCAGGAAGAGGAGGATGTTCTGATTGATGGGCGTAAAAAAAAATCATTTGGTCATCGGCAGGATCTACAGTGCCCATGGCAGATAGCAGAGCCTTATTTTGGGAAGGACACGACTGGACAAGTTCCAATGTGGAAATGACAGCAGGGGATTGTGCCAAATCATCTACTATGCTATATGAATGAGTAGCTCGACCAGAAGCAGCATTTCGACGTAATGGTCCCTTAGGAATCTTGGCATGAACCTGAACTTTGGGTTGAGGGATATGTAAGGGACCATTGGATGTCGAAAGAGGATCTATAGAACCAGAAGAAGGGGACTCGGGGGCAGATGGAGCGGGAGGCTTGGGGTACGGAGGGGCCCGATTTTGATGGTTAAGGTCGACGGTTGGAGGTGGATCAGAGTTCATCATGACGATCTGGTAATTGGAGGAAACAGAAGGGGAAGGTTGATTGGCCACCTATTTGTCAGGTGGTTGGGTAGCCACGAATCCCTGCTGTGCATCCACTTGCGCTTGAGGGGGAGGTGACTGCAGTTGCAGGGGTTGAGAAGGCAAGGGAGGCGGAGGTGTTGATGCTGGAGGAGCTGGAGCACCAAACTGTGGATACGAATAATAAGGGGATTGGGTAACAGTATGGTGAGTAGGAGGTTGGGCCAAAAGAGGAGGTATGTTGTATCCTGGATACGTGCTACCAGGAGGGGGACAAGTGCGGGAGGTGCTTCCCCCTCCCCCAGGAAAACCATAACCCATGGGAGGTTGGGCATATGGATGAGAGAGAGCTCCAACGATACCATCAGTGGCATGAGGTGCCCCGTGTGCATTGACACCACCGGGTCTGGGGAGATCAGGTAGAACGGTATAAACATAACCTGTCTGAGCGTAGATCAAGTCATATTTTAATGCCAGTTGGAGGGTGGCTTCTTCGGTTTGGGGAAAATGCGATGTGACATCTTTCCCGATAGGAGGCAAGAGAGATCTAAGGAACCAGTCCATGTAGACACGGTCTTCGAAAGTAGGGGATTGACATAGGCTCTTTCTTCTCCGCCATTCCTGGACATGATCGGATAGGCGGGTCGCAGATGATTGACAGAAAGAAGTCAAAAGTTTGATACCAGTGTCATAATGAAGGGGAAGCTGGAAGTAAGATAAAAAAGCCTGGGCAAGAGTTGCAAAGGTGGTATGAGAGGAAGTGGCCTGATCAACATACCACTTAGAAGCCGCGCCTATAAGCGTTCGTTGGAACAACCAAAGACTGACAGAGTCATCGGTAATGGAGGTAGATGAACACCACATGTGGAAAGATCGAACATGATTTGAAGGATCTTCTCCAGCAAGGCCTTCAAACTTTGGGATGTCAGAAGGGAGCTTTGTCGGCATAGCAGGCCAAATAGCATCATAGTGTATAGGGTCATTTGTCAACCGGTCCAAATCGGGGAGGCTGAGGCTTACCATGAAGGGGAGCAAGGGCGCAGCCAAGGTAGTTCCTATGGCGGTTTCGCTAGTAGCAGTCTCGGCATTAGGGCCGGGATTACTGCTAGCATAAGGCCCTGGACAAGACATAGTGAAGGTGATAGGGGGAGAACCAGAAGTAAAAGGAGAACCCAATGAATCAGAAGAGGAGTCGGAGTGTGGACCTGGAGGAGGACTAACTCGTCGACGATGGGAAGGAGTAGGTCGACCAATCGGAAACTGAGGGTGAATGCCAAGAAGTCTCCAAGATGTTCACCTTGGGGGCGTAATGGTGACAACACAAACACGACACGAGGGGAAGAAGAACGACTGTCAAAGGCAAGGAGGTGCAGAATCAAGTGATTACAATGTCGAAACAAGGGCAGAAAGGTGCAGTGTCAATTGATTTTAAAGTCTTTGCCTGGCGATGTAAACCAGGCTCTTCTTTTCTTAGGGTAAGTGTGTGGCATGCATTAATTTTAATTTTTAAACCCTTTTCGTTTTGAGATGAAGAGAAAAAGTGTGTTGCGTAACTGAAAATAATGCTGTAAAAAACATTATATAATGCTGAAATAACAGAAAATTAACAGCTACTAGTGCATCAATCTAACCCAAGAAGGTGGGTCTCTCAAAACTAAGCTAAAAGAGGGAATAAATCTAGTCAAAACACACTAAAAAGAGGTCAATAGATCGAAGGTGAGGAGGGACAGGGATCTAAAGGGAAAAACTGCTGAAAAGAGGTGCAGAACATAGCCAGAGGCAGAGGCAAGGTGGCTGTAAAAAAGGGAGGAAATCAGCTAAAGGCAGAAGCGAAAAGAAGGAGACCCTAAAGGCATGTCCAAACAAAAATATAGGAGGTGATTTTAAAGGGAGAGGAGATGATTTAAAGGGATCTGAAAAGGAGGGATTAGATCTGAAAAAGAAATGGCTGAAGACTCTGAAAATTTAGACACTTACAGCAGCTAAAACTTTTCCACAAAAAGTGGAGGGTACTGAGGCCCTAGGGGGTCAGATTCCCACTTAGTTGAGTAAAAAAGAGCAAGAATAGGTCTAAACAGTCAGAGACGGAGGTTAGACAACCCTGACAGAGGTTCAAACAAAACCCATAAAAATTTCAGAAAAATTCCAGAAAAAAGTACAGGTCGCAGTTTTTGACTTGTTTTTCGCTCAAGTAGAAGTTTTTGGGTTGTTTTCCACTTCTAAGGTCGCAGTTAATGGGCTAAAAAGTGAAACCTAGAGTCCAGGTCATAGTTTCTGGACTGAAAAGTGCGACCTAAAGCTCCAGGTGTCCCGACGACAAATTTCCGAAAATGTTGCCTTCTCAGTTGCAGCTGATGTCTGTCACATGCGCAATATGGCCAGAAACATGCGGAAGTTAGAAATTTTAATATTTTAGGGTTTATAGGTGAAAAAAAACATGAAAATAGGAAAGACAAAAAGCTGAACAGAAACCCTAGGGTCTGAAGTAGCTGGATATGTAGGAATATGAAATTATTTTGTTCCGGTTAATGTGTCATTGGATTAGGGACATGGAGCATGAGGGGTTTTAAAATATATTAATTTTGAATTTCGGTTATCGTGATTTAATGTATGAAAACAAGTTTATTTAGATTATTGAGTCCACTTGTTAGGAATCACTCAATAGTGAGTTTTTAGTGGTTGCTCATGAAGTTCCGTTCAGGTGGATGTTTTGGGGAGGTTTTTTTGTATTATAGTGGCATTTGGACGAGTTAGGTTGATGTTTCGGGGAGGTCTTTCATGCATTATAGTGGCATTTGGAAGAATTTTGTTTCGAACCTGTGATCAATTCCAATTTTGGTGCTATTTTTCTAGTGTATTGTTGGAGGGTCTAGAGATGGAGAGTTTCAGAGATTTTTTTTGTGGGGTGGTGGTACTTGTATTCTGCAACCCTCTTACTATGGTGATCTTGGGAGGGATTTCGGGGTGTTGGAGTATTGCGTGGGTTGGCTGGTCTAGAGTGAGGCTTTGGTAGACAACTTCTCCTTTTTTGTAGACATGCCAAAGCACAGGGAGTGATAGTGCAAAGGGGGTGGACATCTTGCCCAAACCATTGCTAGTGGAGTTAGAGAAACTTCTTAGAGTGAAGAGAGCTTAGACAATACAGACATAGAAGAGGAGATAACACATAATTGTGCTCCTTCTTTGGTAAACTTCGATGTAGTGGATGATCATAGGTATGAGGACTGCAATGAAATGGTGGCATATTCAAATGACATCCAATTTTCTCAATTTGAAATTCTGGAATAACTTTGTCGAACTCAACAAAGACTGCAAGTGATAGAGGCTTGGTTGGAACACATGGACTTCCATATACATGAAAAGCATGACAATCATGTTTCACATTGGTCACCTTGAAATATCGGTCTTTCGTTGTTTGCTTATTTTGTCATTTTTTTGGTTAATATGGCTTCGGTCCCTCCATAAATAAGATATATATATTGTTAAATCTCAAGCTATGTTAAATTTGGTGCTATATATTAGAACTCTCCTTCGCAACAAATCTTGTCGAAATGAGGTAAGCCAAGCAATAAAAACTCTATATCTACTTCTTTTCAATTTAATAATATAAATTGAATGTTTTAATTAAAAAAACTCACAGCGATACACTGAAATGATTTAGTCAAAAATAAAAACTTTTAGTAAATTAATTATTATATATATATATATATATATATATATATAATCTAAGGTCATTCTAAAGTTCAACAAACTTATTGATTACTATATAATTTGTAACAATTAATAGATTTAAATGTGAAAATAAATAAATGTAATAAAGCAAAACCAAAGTACATCAACTAATTTATATATATATATATATATATATAGAATAAGTTATTCAATACAACTAAATTCTAAAAATCAAAGTGTTAGAATATTCCAAAGTAAAATATAATTATTATATTAAAAAAAAAAAACACAGACTAGTAAATTGGATGTGTATATTTTATAAAAACAATGTGGGGATGATATATAAATAAATATTTTTAAAGAAAAAATGAACAAGAACAAAAATTGAAAATGGGGAACAAATAAATTATAGGATGATGGAAAAACACTCGGAAATCAAGATAATTAAGAGGGGAGGGAAGCGATCCAATAACTGCTAATCCTCTAGCCATCATCCCTATTCTAATTATTAGCCCTTCTCTCAATTTCTATGGCCTCTCTGAACATCCCGTTATGTAAATGATTGATTCTAGAAATGACCTCGGCCTCTTTAACATATATGTGGTGGTTCATCCTCTCTGCATGCTCTGCCAATTCCGAGGTGTGAGTTCTATAATGTTTGATGTTGATCTCATGCTCATAAATCCTCTAATTTACAAAGTGACTAGTTTCTCCAATGTAGTAGGTCCCACATGAACTTGTGATTACATAAAAAAACATAAAGATTTTTAGGGTACAGGGTCTTTGACTAATCTAAGGGAGATTCAAATGGTTTTTAGGGGCCTAATGGTGGAACGAACTTTTTGCTTAAGAATTCAATCAATCTTGTCCATGGTTCCTTGGATGAAGGCAACATGTACCTTTGAAATCACATCACCAGGTTCCTTCTATATTCTTGGACCTTTGCCAACTTTTAGAAAATCCTTAAGAGCTCAGTGCCTCCTATAGCCATTACTTTCGAGAACTTTAGGGAGATGACTTTTCTCACTCTCAAGATGACTCTCATCAGAAAATCTTATTGCAAGATTAGCTAATGTATTGAAAACAACCAACTTTTGCAAGAGCTAATGATGGGACTTTGCATGAAGATATTGTTTAGCGTGAGTCTTCTAACAAAATACTTTGTTAGATAATGTACCATCATCCTTCTTAGAGAAAATAATTTCAAGGAAATTTAAGTTTCCATTTACTTTTGGTTCCATTGCAAACAATGAAATGGGTCATGGTATTTTGTGCATGTGATATTAGTAACCCATGGTATTGGTCCATGGTATTGTAACACTCTATTTTGAAGTTAAAAGTATCAATGATAAACAATCTTCACAATCAAATTCTTGCGACATTTTTTTTAAATGTTTAAATGTTTCACTCATATATTAATTATTTTTATAAATACTTGCCTAGAACCATCTTAAATTTGTATGTATCAAGTTCTGAGAGGGATCAATTTTGATTGGAGGATGGATCTAAGATGGTACTCCGACATTCCACAATAGATTTCCTCAAGCTTTTAAATGGGCTTCGCTATAAAAAATACAGTGGAAAAATAGGATGGGCTATGCAACATCATGGGATTGTAGACTACCATCGGTAAACCCATAAAGTGACTAAGTCAAACTTATCTTAATAATTATGATTTATTTATTTTAACTTGATTTTAATTATTTGATAAAGTCAACATAACATTACATAATGTTTTACAATATTTCTACTTAATAATTTATATGATGCATATGATCATGATTAACTTCCACTAATATCAAAATAGCTTAACGAACCCTAGGAAGGTAAGAGATTATTCAAGATTCTTTATCACCTTATTTTTTATTTTATAGTCCAAAAAGTAGTGGGTCTAAACCTTGGATTAATAAAACATGAGCTAGGCTCATATAATTTATTAAAATAGCTAGGGTTTTCATCCTACTTGGGCCACACCAACCCAAACTCATAGTTGGATCATTCTCATTGTGTTTCAAACTTGTGAATTTTTCACCACAAGGTGCCTTAACATATCACCCTATCACCATCTAGTCCATGAATAATGATTTAGAACTCTATAACATCTTACTATCCTCTAAAAACAATAATATAAATTCTTCAACATCATGATACTCCTATTGACTTAAAAATTCAAGATGGTTGGTAGTGTGACAAATAATTTTAAATATATATCTAATGTGTGTACAAGTGGGAAAACCTAAGAGGCAACATTTTTCACCTTCAACGCTCTTATTTTCATAACTATTAAGAGGCCCAATTTTTTACCTTGTGACCCTCTTATTGTCATAAATGTGAAATACGCTTTCATACCATGGTGTTTTAGGAATACAAAAATTCCTACTTTCACTATGAAAGCTATACCGAAGAATCTATTTTTATTTTAACATTGTTTATATTATTGTTTACGGTGGTAAGAAGGATATATATATATATATATATATATATATATATATATATATATATATATATATATATTTATTTATTTTCAAGATTGGGGTTGATAACGTCGTTATAATATCTTAGTTCCCTTGATCCCTCTCACTTTTCATTACGTAAAAAATTATTCTTCAATGTTACAAATTATAAGGTGGTATATATCAAGATTAATCAATGCTCCAAATTACAAGGCGGTAGATTACACCTATTTAAATAAACATGTATTTGTAATCTTAGTAATGTATCTTGTTCTTTTTCTCCCAAGGAAAAATAAAAAATTTATTTAGAGAGTAAAATAAAATTTTAGAGATGCTTGAGAGCATTCAACCATATGAGTCAGTTACACGTGCCCAAGAAAATAAAAACTAAGAAAAAGAGCCACAATAAACCAAAAGAAAAAAAAATACATTTGGGAGCAAAGTATGATGCACCAAGCTACTATTTTTTGCCTTTGTTTTTCTTCACTTTACAATAATCATTAATGTTTGGAGTGGAGGTTAGAATAACCATATAGTTATATTCCATATTCATAGAGAATCTGAACTTTATCGGGAAGGAATTACTTTTATTTGCAGGAACATCTGTTTCAAGACTCATATTCCCATTTTTCTACATTTCAATTGTAGTTTATTTTTCCATGTTATTGATCATTATTTGAGCTACAATTCTTCTTTACTCAACTTTTCCTTCCTCTAATATTTCTTTTGACTTCTACACATCATTATTTGTAGCATGAGTTTGTGATGTCGTATTTCTCTATGTCTGAGATATGCTCTAAAATTTTTATTCCTTTGGCTTTGGGGTCTTTTTAAATATTTTTTTTCAGATCTTTCTTTGCTTGAGAATGCAAATTGTGTAAATGTTCCATTTTTTAACAAATTTTACATCTAAATGTCATGTATTCAAAATATAACAGTTCATTCCACTAAACTCTATTATGAAGAAAAAGTATGTAATAAAGTAAACCTTTTCTAAGATCTACCTTCAAATAAATCCTAGGAAAAGTAAAAATGTCTTTTTATGCTCTATCCATATCAAAAGTTATAAATTTTCCTAATATATTTATAATTACTTCTAATACTTTTTGATGCCAGAAATAGAAGGGAGGATTATGTAAACTAACCTAAACCAACATTGTGCCAAACATCATGACATTTGTGATCCAAATTTATGTAAGAATGCAACAGAATACAGATATAACCATAAATACAAAGATACAATGGAAATAACACTTCATTTCATTAATATCAAAGAACTGAAATTCGCTTACAGATAGAATGGAAATAAAATAGCTAGGACACTGGTAGCTTATCACTAAGAAGAGATGTCGCAGCTACAAGCCTTTGAGTTGTGTTCCAATGAGGCTGGAGGGCCTATTTATTATAAAGAAATAATGGAAAACCCTAAATATCCAAAAACCTAACCCTAGGAGATGAAGTGCCAAAACTATGGGCCCCGTTTGGGTAAATTGGTGTTTCAACTTCTCGGGGTCGTGAATTTGGCATACTATCTATGTTTGACGTACATGATACATAGTTAGAAAGATCTATTCGAGCACTATAGTTGTTGGCCAATAAAATCAATTCTGGAATGGAATCATATTAGTTGGAATCGTGATGCCCAAAAAATGTTGTTTAGGGCCTAAAAATGGCTTGGGAAGTTCAGGACTCGAAAAACTACTAAAAATAGTAAGTTTTGCTGAAACTGAAAGAGACAATGGTGTCGCCCCAAGTGGAATAGGCACGTTCCCACCTATATCCACCTAGATCATTCCTCCCCCTTAGGAAGCAATGGTCCCCATTGTGTTGAGTTTCTCCATGAGATGAGGAATTTTCTATTGAACTTGGTGAGTGGTGAGTCACTTGCCTTAGTGGAAGAGTTGGCCAAATTTGACAACCTGATGTAGTTGGATCTTCTGTTGGAAAGTGTTCTTGATTTTCATGTCCATGATACAATCTGTCACGGCATGTTCCATGTAGTCTGGGTTTAACTCTATTTGTGTGAGTTGTTGTGCAATGTGAGAGGTGTCCAGTAGAGGTGGGAATTAGGAATGAAGGCGGTCCACATTGAATACTTAGTGCAGACCAAGGAATGGTGGAATACTAAGCTCGAGGTAACTGTTCCCTACAGCCTTGTTGATGGTGTATGACCCATATCAGAGTGCGTGAAGCTTGCAGTGGGGTCGAGTGAGGCGCTGCTTCTGCAAATGTAGCCACACCTTGTTGCCCACGTGGAAGTTGTGTGGCACCCGATGTTGATCATGTCATTGCTTGTACTTAGCATTGGATCTATCCAATATGTCATGAACTTGTTGGCGAAAGTACTGAATGCGCTCAATGAAGATGTTCGATTTGTCAGCTTCAAACTGGACATGAGCCGAATCAGCCTGAGTAGGCACAAATGGCATGGCGACGTCAATGGGACAGAGTGGCTGGAATCCCAATCTCACCTGAAAGGGGCCATGGCAAGTTCAGATGTAGAGAGCTCGGTTATAACTATATTGTACATAGGGGAGGCTCTCATCCCATGTGTTTGGATGCTTTGAATTGTACATCCGAAAAATGTGTACAACCATCCTGTTGATGACTTCTTTTTGGCCATCAGTTTGGGGATGGAAATTTGTGGACTTGGTGAGCTTGGTGTCCATCATTGACCGGAGGATGGACCAAAATGTGCTCAGGAATCTACTGTCCCGGTTTTATATGATAGATAGTGGGATCCAAAAGTGAAACCACACTTATTCAAAGAAGAGTTTAGCGGTGGCTTCTATTGTGATATTCTTCTTGCAGGCCACCATAATGGCCATCTTCGAGAATCTCTTGATGACCAAAAAAACACAGTTGTTTCCATGCTTAGTAGAAGGAAGGCATGACATGTAATCCCTGGACATGGATTCCCAAGGTTGACACAGGGTAGGTAGAAGAGTATATAGGCCGTGCTTATTGATGGTAGGTTTGGCAATGGCACAAGAAGTGCAGGATCTGATGTACTTCCTGACATCCTGTCGAAGGTTTGGCCAATAGAAATACTTCTATAGTACTAACACTATTTTCTCAACCCTAAAATTCCCAATGACTAGACTGTAGTGTGCTTCCCATGTCATCTTGGCATGCTCGCTTGAAGGAGCAGAAAGGTGTCCCAGGTGACATAACAAGGCATATTGGAGGTGAAAATTTGGAACTCGCGTACTCCCCAAGAGTGCCTTGTATGTGGCCAAATTATGGATCGCTCTTGTAGACAAGCATCCAATCAAAAGTCTCATGCCCACAACAGTTGAGAACGGTTGTTAGTGCCACAATCGGTGGTCGGTCGAGGTAGTCTGCAACATTATTGGTGATTCCCTTCTTGTACTTGATGTTCAAATAAAACTATTGAAAATATGTGGACAACTTCTGATGGAAATTGTTTTTCTACTTCCGTGTGTCTGTATGAACTACAGGGGTCAGTGGTCTATGTGGATGATTGTTTCCTTCCTCAGAATGTATTGCTTCAATTGGCCAAATGCTTGCACAATGGAATACATTTCTTTTTCATAACTTGTATAATTGCGAACTGTGTCAGACAATGTCTCACTATGATATGCCACTGGATTCCACTGTTCAGTAAGAGCTACCCCAATAGCATAGTCATAGGCATATGTCTCGATTTCAAATGGTTGTTGCAAGTCTTGTAATGTGAGCACTTGGGCAGAACATGGGTGATGTTTCAATTCTACGAACACCTTCTGTTGAGATTCCGACAAAAATAATTTTGCTTTCGCTCCTCCCATGGTGACTTAACTCAAGGGCCAAGTGATATGAGAAACTCCCAACATGAACGGGAAGTAGAAGCTAGCAAGACCCAGAAATTTGCAAAGCTCTATTAGAGTGGTTGGGGTTGGAAAATCTCGAATGACTTGGATCTAGGTTAGATCCACATGCACCCCCCTTTATTCAATATTGTATCCCATATATTGAACCTCGGTCATGCCAAAAGTGCACTTATCCAAATTGGGACACAAATTGTGTTGCTGCAGTGTTTGGAGGACTTGTAGCATGTGGTGGAGGTGCTCTTCCCAAGTCTGGATGAACATCAGAATGTCATCCAAGTACACCACTACAGATGAGTTGTTCAATGGTCCTCGTCGATGTTTACAACTTCACCAGATTCATATTTTCATGGTGGCCCTATGGTCCCATCAAGTTATAAATATTTATCCAGAGTTCTCTACTACATCTTCAAACCAATGGAATTCACCAATGTCATCATCTAGTATTCCAACTGGAAAACCTATAGTGAGTATTGAATGGATTGATTCTTTATACACATCATTAGGGCAATATCAGGCTGGTCCTTCTGGGTCTATTCCATTCAGTACCATATCAACTCGACTCTCATCATTTGGAGAGAAATATTTTTCGTTTTATTATCCTCGTCATGATGGTGGGAAAACTTTGGTCACCCAATATGATAGTACTCTATCACTTTTTGGTCAACTTAATGTCGAAATGAGTGTTTGTAAATGCCAGCCCACTATGCCTATCCAATCACAAACATTTGTACACTCGTATCAACCAATTCAACCTCTTACACCCACATCATTTCCACTTATTAATACATGTTTACCCCTATTACATAATTAAAATGTTGTAGAACAACCTTTCCAGGTGGGTCCTTCAACTCAATACCCTCAAGTATTCGGCCCACAGACTCCAAATCCTTCAGTTAATTTACAACATCAACCTATACCTGGAATCATTTATTCACAAGATGGTTTACCATTTTATGGGTTGTTACAACCACAATCTGGTTATACCTATCCTCAACCAAATCCAAATTATTCTAATTTGGGTTATAACATTGGTGGACAGACCCCTTGGAAGCCTGAGGCACAAATACCTCACACTTCATTTCAACAATTATCATATCCAGGTTTTAGTCAATAGAATCCTTAAGCATTTTCCTTTCAAAAAAACCTCAATCTGAGTTACCAGTAGCAGATTCCTTATACTTGTGCTCAAAGGCCCGTTGTTCAAGAAATTCCACCATACCCTAGCTATTCTCAACCTGACCTTAATCGACAGTTTCCCTTTATTGCAACTTTTGAGTTACTAGATTTAAAACGTATAACCAAATATCCAATCAACTATGCTCCTTGGTGGCTCGTGATACCTCACAAATTACCCTCAGACATTCCTAAGTTTGATGGAAACCTTGGGGAAGACTTGTCGACTCATATCAAGACTTATCATTTATGGTGTTCATCAAACTCCCTCAATGATGATTATGTTCGACTATGTATTTTCCATCGTACGCTCACTGGTCCAGCTACAAAAAGGTATATTTAGTTACCTAAAGCATCTTTTGATAATTTCACTACCCTAGCTATTGTCTTTATGACTCTCTTCTAGTTAGCCATACAATATTAAACTCAAACAAAACTCTTGACCAATTTCAAACTGAAAAATGTTACTCACATTTCTGATCATATTCATGAGTGGCATCATCATCATAGAATGTTTAAGACATTTGTTCCGGATCAGCTCCTTGCTGAGTGGTTCATAAATTCCCTGTTACCATCTATTACTAAGGATGTGTCTAAGGGTGGTGTCATCACATAAGATTAAGTTATTGCTCGTGCCCAATATTTAGATTTGATTTATACTCAATCTAGCACGCTCTATGAAAAAATTCCTAACGTGCCGAGATCTAATTTTACTATTCCTCCTCAATTAAAGGACTCTCATACCAGAGACGGCTTGATTGGTACTACAAGCACACATCATACTACTACATCTAATCCTACACCTTCTTCTGAAAATAATTTCATGTCATTTGACAGGGGAAAATGTGACAAGCAACCTAGAAGTAAGAAAAAGGGGAAATGTAAGAAAAACAAAACCTCTAACTTGCAGGAAAGATCATCTGATCAATTGTCTGGACCTAGGAAAACTCATTATCTGTGCATAATATGTAATGAGGAAAATTTTTTTCGGGATTGTCCTCATGTGCTGAAGTCTCAAAAATCATTAATAATTTCCATGTGTCAGTTCTATTGATGGATCCATTTCCAAATCCAGACACAAATTTAGTTGCTACAGATCCATCTTCTCATTCCGAAGTACTTATGTTATCTGTCACAAAACCTTCAATAGATATTTTCGTGTCAACATGTAATAAATATTATGGTAGTGAGGCCATTGATCAACTTACTACCTCGACTACGAATCTGTCTATAGAATTTGTACCGCTTACTACTATTCCTGAATTGACAATTAAGCCACCAAAGGGAGTAATTCACAAATCGACATATAATCCTCGAGCAAGAGCTACTCAAAATTATAATATAGTTCAATATTTGGCTCAATCCCCTTCAACTATGTCCACTCTAGAGGTATTCAAAATTATTCCTCCCAGAAATAGGCTCTATTGTCGACTATTGGTGGAATTGATTCGACTGATTATAATCTAGTCATCTTTAATCATACGTGCTATGTACCACAATTATCAGCAGAATTGACATTCTCCATACAAGTAAATGTTCTCAATCACCTTTTTCAGCTTATTATTATTGATGAGGAAGCATCTACATGTATTATGTCTCTAATTTGTTGGAATTCACTTGGCTCACCATGCTTATCTCAATCATCAATGACGATGAAGGCTTTTGATGGATGTACATATAAACCTTGTGGTATTATTAATAACCTACATATTGAACTAGTGGGAAAAATAGTGAATGTTGATGTCGAGGTTGTTGAAGGACCCCTTGACTATAATATTCTTCTTGGAAAGCCATGGGTATATGATATGACTACAATTGTTTCTACATATTTTAGAATGATCGCCTTTCCATGTAAAGGTACAATTACAGTCATCAATCAACTATCCTTCTTTGCCTCTGCTTTGCAGGTGACTAGAAGCGTTTCATTCGTTCACGCACCATAACTATAACTTTAGAACATTGGTGTAGGACTCTTAAAGGATTCCACTCTCATGGGAACATTTTCATTACCGCTGTCTATGACATCGGTAGAAATTGGAAAGCCATGGGTATATGATATGACTACAATTGTTTCTACATATTTTAGAATGATCGCCTTTCCATGTAAAGGTACAATTACAGTCATCAATCAACTATCCTTCTTTGCCTCTGCTTTGCAGGTGACTAGAAGCGTTTCATTCGTTCACGCACCATAACTATAACTTTAGAACATTGGTGTAGGACTCTTAAAGGATTCCACTCTCATGGGAACATTTTCATTACCGCTGTCTATGACATCGGTAGAAATTGCAAGTATAGAGACCTGCTACAGTATCTCTTCCACCCATCTCGCTTAAGGGAGAGTACGGGTGATTCTGAAATTGTTATGTTGGATGAGTTTTTGTCGCCCAACCCTATTGAAATGGCATAACAATCAATCTATCTGGCTTGGGTAGCGAATCTGCAATCAGCGTCGCTAGTTGTTTGGGTTGATCATAACTTATATTTTAGTACTCCATCTCATCCTTTTTCCTCAAATTTCTTGGCATATGAGAATATTTTGGAAGACATGATGTCAGAAGGAGAACCATCGGAAGATTATCATCATCGTTCCCATATTTTTTATTATGAAGAAAATTATCTTAGTGAACTATATCACCCATCAATCAAAAATTTCTTTTTGAATTATTTACCTATTAATGCAACTGATTCCGAGCAAAATCTGTCAAATATTGAAGAAACCATTTCTATCAATATTTCAACCAAACCTTGTGTTGTATAAAATATTCATGTTGGTGTGTCTTGTTCTACATCAGAACTTGAAACATATCAATCTCTATTTCATGAATTTCATGATGTATTTGCTTGGTCTTACAAGGAAATGCCAAGTATAGGTACTAGTACTGTTGAAGACACTATTAATATGTATCCTGATGTCAAACACATGCCAGACAATGTCAATGTACGCTGAGCGTTAAGGAGTTTTGAGGCATGCTAACACATGCCAGATAATGTCAATGCATGCTGAGTTTTGAGCAATTTCGAGGCATCACAAGGTAGAATTAGGTCAAAATGCATTGGAATGAACAAATAAGAGTGTGTGTAAGGAAGTGTCAGTGAATTCAAGTGTGCCAAGGATGAAGTGTCTTAGACGAAGTTCATAATATGATCTGAAAGAGGCAATCATACGATTGTGATAATGGGCTCGAAAAAGTAGTTTTAGACAAATGTAGACTTTTTGATGGGCACAACACCATTTTTCCTTTATCTATTATTTTTATATGACATGTGGCACGCTTTGGCTGAATGCTCATGTTTTAAACTATTTTAGATATTTTCATATTATACATTGTTGTCAATACGTTTTGGGGCACGCGCCTTGTGCCAACTTATATCTTTTGTGTCTTGTGTATCTTGTGGTTCTTGCAAACTCTGAGTTAATGCTAAAATGTTTAAATGAACTCGACATACATGTGAAATATTGTCTATGTAAGCTATGATGCTTAGTTTGTTTTATTTCCATGGCTAGATGTGATCCCTGTGTTGGGAAGTTCTTAAGTGGTACAAGTTCAACTTGGACATGAGTAGCCTAAGATGAGGTATATGTAGTTCTTAGGTAAACAAAACAAAATCTAGTTGTAGTAGGTGAAATTGGTCAAACAAACCAATGTCACATGAATTGCAGTAGTTAGGGACTTGATTTGGTTCGCAAGTCATGAAAAAATGTAAGGCTAGTTGTGAGGCCATTAGTTCCAAGGCATTCTAGGGAATGGTTACATGTGCTAGATGATTCGAAGGTAAGTGCCAAGTGTTAGTGCATTCTAAGTACCAAATCATCTTTTGTTACTTCTCATCTTAGAGAATAAACCTAATAGATATTAATCATGTATTGAATCATAGAAAAACTGTATTCTTATTACTAGAGGGAAATGGTACATAATTACTTCCTAACAAATTGAATAACTCTAACCACTATATTGTAGTTTTATTTGTTGGTAAGAACTATGATTTATAGTTTGTTTAAAATATGGTCTCTTAAGTATACCTTAAGTTATCATAACAAATTAATTGTATTTATGTCACTTAGAGCATCCTTAACATTGTTTTCCTTACCTTTGACAAAGATATCTTAAAATACTCATTAACCAACTAACTCTAATGTCAACACTAAGAGTTAGGGTATTTTTAGTAAACTGTACTTAATTGATTCTCCAGATTCTAATTTTACTTGAAGCATAAGTAAAGTATCTTCGTGCCTTCTTTAAAACTACATCTATACTTGGCTCTAGGTAGATTTGCATAAGAAAAAATGATTTCCTAGGTTAAGTAATCTTAAGAATCACACAATTGTCAATTATCATTTTATGTCTAAAATGCTTCTTCATATTCATCTCTCAAATTTAACTATTTTCTATATTAACCTATCAACCCAATAAGTGTGCATACTTACTAAATATTTTAGGTGTAAGATAACAAATTGTATTTTACATTTTTACTATGATAAACTATAATACCTCTCCACTATTGATTGTAAATATAATTGATTAGATAGGTTTCCTTAGAGGTTTTTATGGTGCTGAATCTATTTTCAACATCAAAATCATGATTCAAACAGTGTCACTATAAGATTTCATAAAAAAAATTAAGATGAATTAGGACCATTTTTTGCCGTCTGAGCAATTCCTGCATCTCGTTAGACAACTCCTTTATTTAGGGACTTTTTGGAAGTAAGCGTACAGGTGCACCATAGTTTGAAATCTGACCACCATGTTCCAACGATTCTCGAGGAGGAGGTGACGATCAAGGTAGAGGCCTGTTTGCAAGCTGATCACCATGATCGAACAATTGCGGCACAGATAGCGGTGGAGGTACAACCATATTTGCAATTTCATTACCGTGTAGCTACTTCACAGGTTTTGGCACTAGTTATTATTTTGGGTACATTATGAACTTTAACATATGTCGTGGATGTCTTTTTTTTATGTATATCTTTACAGAAATGCATAGTGTTATATGGCTGGGGTTGATTAATTTCCCCCTGAAATTTGAATTTCCAGTCATTTTTTAACTTGCTTATTCATTCCCTAAATCAGCATTTTACAATCTGACTCTACAATGTTGTCTTTCTCATTGAAATTTGTTCAATTTGAGAATGTATTTGAAAATGTACTGGTATATTTTTAATATATGCAGCGTTTTTTTTCTTCTGAAAAAAAAAAGTTGATTACCGTGTACGTTGAACTCTTGCGAGGGACTAAGTTCATTTGAACGATTTGCAAGTTGATCCCCATGTACGTTGAATTCCAGCCTATTGAGGGGACGTCGAATTTCTAGATTACGCAATCGAAGATTCATGCGAATCATTTCCACTCTAGCAGCCAGGTCCTTTTTATCTTCATTCTTGGCTTCCACCCTAGCAAGCAGAGATTTGTATTCTTCTGGAATTATATATTCACATTTACGAAAAGGTTGCGTACGAATCGTCTTCCCCTCTGGATGGTTATAGTGTTACCCATTCGAGGGGAGTTCCAGAGCATGGAACTTAGGATATATGGCAGCCAATTTCTTGGAGGCTTCCTCCCTAGTAGCCAGAGCCTCATTAACTTCTATCTCAAAGCCATAAATATAACATCTGTTGCATTGTGGACAGGGTTTCCCTAGTTCCCCAGTACGTGGACCACAAATATAAAAATGAAAATTTGAAATTGTCTATCTGCAAACATAACAGAATTGGTTCCCATAGCTTCATGTCATGGTATTGCATCCACCCGACTTGATTATCGATGACTTCCAAACACTACATTGTCTTATCACAGCTTTCACCATCCTCTCTTCAACTTGCCTACGAAGAGCAGATTCAGCTAATTTTTCATCAACCTCTTCACAACGTAGCAGTAAGTGACTCAACCCCTTGCATTGCATACATGATGATTTTAAACAGAGTTGTCTTCTCAGGCAACATAATAGCCCAGACAGCTGGTTTTTGCTAGAATCCGGTTCATGAAAATTCAAAAAATGAGGTAGTTGCAGTGTTTGAAATCAAATTTTGAGAGTGGAAATGGATTCAGCACTATGAAAAACACTTAGGACACCCAAACTACTAAAGTTTAACAACTGTGATCAAGATTCTGATAAAATCTTTGGATATTTTTTCAAAATATCTACCACATTCCAGGCCATTCTATTATTTTTTTAAACTACAGCATTTTAAAAATTTAGGGTTTAGACAATCCAAGACTTGTGCACAATTCTCTATTTCATATGGAATGCTACAAAATGGACAATAAATTAAATTCTCAATTTGGATTCAGCTAATGTGTCTTTTGCCTGTCGATATTCATATGTTTCAACAACATCATTTGGAATAGCTTTACTAATCTCTGAAAAGGGAATTGATTCCTTGCAGTCTTCATCAGCAACGAAGCAAGAAAGAGAGCCATGTTCCCTTACACCTCCATAAATGATTTCATTAACCTGGTTCTCTATACATTCAAAACAAAACTGATGCCCATCTCCACACTGTACCACATTTTTACATTGAAATTCCCAATAGAAACAACTACATTCTAACCCTTCTCCATCCATTTCATCAAGTTCTAAATTCTCTGAAGTGCCTACTGTTTTACCAAGCATTTCTTCATCTTTAATTATGAACTTGTTTTGGGAATTACTAAGTTGTCACGTTAAAGGTCTTTATGCTACTGTGGTCCTCGGTTGATTGCCTACTCTCATGTCTTCTGAAGACTCATCGTTCGACGCAAAAAACTTTTCTGAAGATGTTCCCAAAGTTTGTGAAGATTTTCTGATTGAAATTTCACGATCGAAATCAATAATGCGAGAATGATCCCTCACCACTATAAATCTATTTTTCTATTTTACTTATATATAAATCATACATAATTCTACGGATACACACCTGGAAAATGCGTTAATTCGACAATATTCTTCAATGCTCCTAAAACCTTGAGATTTTGGAGCACGTGGTGATTTTGAAAGTCCCCCAATGAAATTATTTTGTTCCGGTTAATGTGTCATTGGATTAGGGACATGGAGCATGAGGGGTTTTAAAATATATTAATTTTGAATTTAGGTTATCATGATTTAATGTATGAAAATAGGTTTATTTAGATTATTGAGTCCACTTGTTAGGAATCACTCAATAGTGAGTTTTTAGTGGTTGCTCATGAAGTTTCATTCAGGTGGATGTTTTGGGGAGGTTTTTTGTGTATTATAGTGGCATTTTGACGAGTTAGGTTGATGTCTCAGGGAGGTATTTGGTGCATTATAGTGTCATTTGGAAGAATTTTGTTTCGAACCTGTGATCAATTCCAATTTTGGTGTTATTTTTCTAGTGTATTGTTGGATAGTCTAGAGATGGAGAGTTTCAGAGATTTTGTTTGTGGGGCGGTGGTACTTGTATTCTGCAACACTCTTACTATGGTGATCTTGGGAGGGATTTCGAGGTGTTGGATTATTGCGTGGGTTGGCTGGTCTCAAGTAAGGCTTCGGTTGACAACTTCTCCTTTTTTGTAGACATGTCAAAGCACAGGGAGTGACACTGCAAAGGGGGTGGATATCTTGGCCAAACCATTGCTAGTGGAGTTAGAGAATCTTCTTAGAGTGAAGAGCGCTTAGAAAATACAGACATAGAAGAGGAGATAACACATAACCGTGCTCCTTCTTTGGTAAACTTCGATATAGTGCACGATCATAGGTATGAGGACTGCAATGAAATGGTGGCATATTCAAATGACATCCAATTTTCTCAATTTGAAATTCTGGAATAACTTTGTCGAACTCAACAAATACTACAAGTGATAGAGGCTTGGTTGGAACACATGCACCTTAAAATATCATTCTTTGGTTGTTTGCTTATTTTGTCATTTTTTTGGTTAACATGGCTTCGTTCCCTCCATAAATAAGATATATATATTGTTAAAACTCATGCTATGTTAAATTTGGTGCTATATGTTAGAGCTCTCCTTCCTAACAAATCTAGTCGGAACACTAGTAAAAAATGATGAAATTAATGACTAGGTGACTAAAAATGTTAGTCACCACCATTATTTCAAGTGAATTAATACTAAATTTGAGAAATTTTATGTGAACAAACTAAAAATGACTAACTTAAATGACTAATTTAGTCTTGGAATAAAATATACCACTAGATAATAAGTGACAAAACTAAAAGAGACTAACTTAAACGACTAATTTATTCTTGGAATAAAATATACGACTAGATAATAAGTGACTAAACTAAAAGAGACTAACTTAAATGACTAATTTAGTCTAGGGATAAAATATATGACTAGATAATAAGTGATTAAACTAAAAGCGACTAACTTAAATGACTAATTTAGTCTAGGATTAAAATATATGATTAGATAATAAGTGAAAAAATTAATAATGATTAATGTAAATGACTATTATAGTCCAAGAATAAAAATATGCTCAAATAACAAGTACAGAAAGTATATGGATTATTCATTATGTCAATAATTTTTAATTGCGTCACTCCATATACGAAAAATTTCAATTTTGGTACCAAAGTGTTACATTTCACTATAGGTGTCTCTGAATCCATTTGCAGTGTTAAAATTTAGAGACAAGGGGATCTCTGAATTTACAGTGTTAAAATTATGAATACCATTTTTTATCTAAAGTTTAACAGTGCAGATGGATTCATCTACAATTAGCATAATTGCATGTATCATCTATCAACTTTACACTAATGCCTTCATTATAATTTTAGTAAAGGTTATAATTATATTAATTATATATCCAAATTAATATTTATATTTATATTTAATATTTGGTCATAAAGTTTAATTTTTAAACTTCATTGATTTATGTTAAAAGTGAGAGTTGTTTTAAATCTAAGGTTAAATCTTTATATTTACATTTAATAAATAGATAGATATAAAATTTCTTATGTTAAACATGTGAGTTCATTTAAATCTAGTATTAAATCATAATATTTACATTTGATACTAAATAGATAAACCTAAAATATATATTTATAGACCTATTTAGTAAATAGGTATGGAAATTTCCCAGATGCAGGTGAAAGACCAAGCTAACCAGCTTTTCCACTCAGACGCAGGGTGGCATGGAACTTGTCCTCCCCATGTGAATGCACATGGCTGCCCGATCAGGTTTAAATGTTGGAGCATGGGGCATTTACTTGCCACCCTCGCTCACCTCCCATTGACGTCCTCCACCTTAATAACTGTCCTCTGCACATTTACTCTGACAGCCCTGCCTTGGTTTCCTCCCATGGCCCTTAAATCCTCCACCCCTACTCCTCATTCCACAATTCTACTCTCCGTTCAGCTCTGCGCAGACGCTTCTGGGGCCTCAGCCAAGCCTTGGCTCCTCTGCCCAATTCCTTGCTCCGCTGTTCACTTTTCTTTGGACTTTAGTCCCCCAGCTTCTCCCTCAGACACTTCTACAATTCAACAATCATCTCAAACCCATTCCTACTCCTCCGCCATTCCTAGGCGCCACCACATGAGGTGCTACAGAGCAGGGGGGTGTGGGCTTCCCTCCTGGCCTCCCATCTCTGCCTCTGCGGGTAGGACGGTGAATCTCTCAGTTGACAGGGCAGAGCCGGAAATCCTCAACCCCATCAATATCTCTTCTCACCTATCTCTCCAACTTTTGGATTCTCCTTCTGAACCCTCTGGCTCCGGCCTCCGCCCCATAAAAATATCCCACAAGTCCACCATCTCTCCCGATCCTGCCTTCTCCCCCCACAAGATGGTAGCCTTACCGGTGCAGAGTGCTTTGAACAACGACCATGAAAGCTCTAGGGAGGAACCAGTGCGGGTGCTGAGACTCATGCGGCTTCCTCCATTTCGCTTAATGCCCATGCGATGCTTCTTCCTCCATCGATAACCCACGCGTCCAAGCAGGAGGAGGATAAGTTAGATTATGCATGAAGAATCATGGAAGAGTCGTTCCAACCTCTAGAAAAGGATGACAACTCTCCATCTGCTTACCTGTTGGGTGCTTGTCTCTCATTCCAATCAATTTTTTGTTATTTCAAGGTTTCTAGTGTTCTTGTTCTATCTTAAACATGTCACTAGTAAGGTTGGTTTCCCGCTATGGGAAATGTATTATCAACTCTCTATGCTCCACTCTTGGGCTGGTTTCCCCGTCTCGGGCAGCACTTTTTTTGTGATTTTGAAATTGAAACTTCCTTCCGGAATTGGCTTTCCAACTCCAGAGGACGAGAAATGTAATCTTTTGGACTGTATGATATAATAGAAGTAGCCTAATGTAGAAGGAAAAAAAATAGGTATGGAAATTTATTAATTTAAATATGAAACTTATTTAATTTTTAATGATGTATGAACCTTTGTTTTTTGTAAGTCAATGTTATATTCGTGTAGGAAAAAAGGAGTACATATACCTAGTTAAAAAACAGGTGGTCTCACCTCGACTTGATTTGTTGACAAAAATTGCACCAGATGAAAAAAAATACAAAAGAGGGACTAGGGACATTGTCGATAAAAGGTTGGGCCAGAGGCACCAAAACACATATAAAACATAATTAAAGAACACCAAATAGCATACTAGTCATCAAACGTGACGGATGCAGGGTTGTCTGGGGTTGTTCCTAGATGCGGTGGAGGACAGAATTCACACTAACTGTGCCCTTCAAAGTGTGCCAACCAAGTCTCCAGCTTTTATACTTTCTTAGTGAGTTGATTTTGGCCTCACCAAACCACTACTAGTCTCTCCCAGACTTGGCATTGTAAATAGTGCATTCGGTCCATTAATGTTGTCATCTGCACTACATGCTCCTCATGACATAATCTCTCAGTTGTGTCCACTCTTTCCATCAGTTTTTTGATAAGTGCATGACAGTTCTCTAGGTAGCAATGTTAGATAACATGCCCCTCATTTACCTCCAATAAATCAAACCCACGATTCTGCTTGCCACCACAACCTCCTCTACCCCGACGACTCTGATTTTGAACCCTCAAACCCCCACCTTTGTTATCCCCTCGCTTACCTCCTCCACAGCCCCCATGCGCACCCACACTGGCGAGTCGCACACGCCCCACAGTTTTTCCACCCTATCATGGAGCTGCCATGATTATTTTTGAGACTGCCACACCCACGGGACCATGAACGACAAGGGATGGAGAACACCCACACCACACCGGGGGCTTCATAATTCACCAAGGTCAAGGAGCCCTGTCGTGTGCAAAGTCCAGAGACTAAACCCCTCACTATAGAAAACAAACACCACCAGCGAAGGAGCCAAATGTCATCTCCCACCGCGAAAGGGAAGCACAAAGACACTTCCCACTTCCAGATAAAGACTTCCACCACCAGCAAAACCAAATACCATCACTCAGCAAACCAACATAGAAAATTGAACAAAAAACGATGACAAATTAGTCGACACCTAAGCGTAACTTCCCCAAGGGCAGTGACCAGCATCCAAATTCTCCACATAGAAACCACACACCAATCCACCACACGCTGCCACACCCACGTTGGAGGGCATGACATTTGGAAAAGAAACTAGTTTTCCATCACCACACTCGAGGTTTCCTGGACTGCAAATTCTAGCTTCCTCTCTTATCACGAAAAAATAGGCTCACCGAAAGCCAAGAAAAATGGAAACCAGTTAACTCACTTCCCTTCAACTTCCTATCCTTAACCCATGCACAGTTAATGGCTAAGAAATTGAGCAACAGGGACCAGTTGAACACATCGCACTAGCAAATGCCCACGACAAGCACACACAAACCACAGCTCCCTCTGTAAACCTTCCTGTGACATTTACACTTCCTCTTCAGAGGTCACCATCAGGACCATCACCAAACCATATTTAGGAGTCTAATGTTGGGTTCCCTCATCTTCCCTCGCCTTATCCTTTCACCACCTCCAAACTCCAATGCACAGTTATTTTTCACACGAACTGCCAACGTGAAGCCAGTACCTCTCCCACTGCATCTGTTATGGTGAAGGGACAGGGAGTACCATCCCTCACCCTCGCTCCACTTATATTTACTCATGTGAGATGCCTTCCATGTGTTGTTCAGACCTCACTCCCATTGGGGAGTATTGTATGAACCTTTGTTAATTTAGTTATGAACTTTTATTAATTGTTTGATATGAACCTTGGTTAATTTTCAATGGTATTATGAACTTTTGTTAGTTGTTTAGGTATGAAATTTATTTAATTTTTTAATAATATATAAACCTTTATTAATTGTTATAAATATGTAATTAAAAATATTTAAGTATGGTTTATTGTGTAATAATGGATAAATGTATTTAGTTTTATCAATTTCTATGAGAATTGTACCAATGAACATATTTATTTCATTTAAAACATAATTTACATTATTATATGAAATTAAGCTTTAAATAAAACAATATTATTGGTTTTATATTTGATTAATAATCAAAGTAGGAAATTTCGTTTTGCAAAAGAGCTCCCCTAAACTCATGCATAGTAGGGACTTTGAAGCCCTTTCGTGTAGCTATAATAGAGTCCCACATAGCTTTGTAATAAGGTGAGCGAACAACATTAAATGAGATATTTGCATCATACCACCATCTAGAAATGTATTGCAAAGAATATTCTTTGCATAGTTACAAGACATGCAATATAACCCTCGATGATGGAGAGCTTGACCTTCACATTTTTGTTTGACAGCTCAGATTTCCTGATGGGGGAGATGGTGAAGGGGGTTTATTAGCATATATGGCAGCACTAATGAACCTTGATTTTGGAGCAAAGAATGGGAAGAAGGCTCCTTTTGGTGGAGTGACGACTTTGGTATATTGACAGAGGAAACCAAATATCTATGATAAACAATGTCTCCATAATTCCATTTCTCTATCAAGATTTATTCGTCGAATACTCATAATGTCCCTTAACCCGACATGGTGCCAGGTTTATGTACCCAAGCTCATGTAGACGACCAAAGACAAGATAAAAACCCCTACAATGTCACCATCTTAGAGCTCGAAGGTGTGACTGTGGATTGGAGACAAAATCAAAACCATTACAACATCACCATCTCGGAGCTCGAAGGCGTGTCTTGAAATAATGAGAGGGTTTTCAAGCTTATCATCGTGGGATTTGGCCTCAACAGAACAATATTGCCTTTCATTCTCAACTGCACCAATTTATACTCCCTCGACTTGTTAGAAAACTGTTTGTCTGGCGAGATACCAATGAAGCTCCAATATATGGTCAATGAAATATAAATCCCTTGTCGTGAATCCTATGCGCTTATCTAAATGTCAAAGATCTCCATGATAACAGGATCACGAGAAAAGGTGGTGGACTTTGGACATTCAAATATTTGATCCAAAGGTATTTTTGGCCCTTGGGTACCTTGATCACAAATACTTAAGAAGGCAACAACTGACATAGAAATCTAATGTGTATTCTTTTGGAGTAGTGTTACTGGAGTTCTTGTGTGCAAGGGAAACTCTTAATCTTGTTATTCCCAAAGAAAAATTCAATATAGAAGAGTGGGAAATGCACTAGGAGAAAAACAACAAGCTTGAAAAAATCATTGGCCCTCACCTTATTGGGACCATCAACTTTGGTTCTCTGAAAATGTTTATGGAGACAACCAAAAATTTATTGGAAGAGATGGGCTTCGGCAGGACTTCAATGGGAGATGTTCTATGGAACCTGGAATATGCATTTCAACTCTAGGAGATATATCCATGCAAAATGATTTAGATGAGAATAGTACAAATCATATTGCAGATGTTCCTTTGCGCTACCCAGATATTGAGCCTTTTGGTCCAAGTTGAGTATGACTTCAAGTCTTATACGAAAGTTCTCAATTTATAGATTTCATTAATGAGAATGTGGTATTTTGGAGTTCTCAACATCCCACAGAGGATTAGTTGTGAGAATTTACCTATTGTTTGGAACTTTTTCTCCTTCAGTGGATATGACACATAGTGGATCCATACCTTGGTGCAACAATTCCTTACCTCAGGATGTTTGGACAAGATTCAGGGAAAAGTGAACAGACAACACTAGTGGCTTTGGTTTGGGAGGAGAGCTACAAGTATGTAGAAGAGATCGAGGGCGCATGCATTATGTTCCTTTTTGCTGTCGAGAGGCTGAGACTTTTTATACTAGCGTTATTGGATGAGGTGTTGGTGGAAGTGATGATGATTTAGAAGATGCAACTATAAGCGTTGTGTTCTCACAATTGGTGAATCCTCATGGGAGGTGATCACAAAACAATACTCCTTTTCCATGTTCCAAATTTACCAAATTAGCACATGCAGACAGAACATTAGTGAATGTGAAATGGTTAGGTTCAGTACTTGTTTTTTTCATATCACATTAAAAATCCAGTGTCTCCTCGTAAAATCCTCTCATCGTATAATCGACCACCATTACAAACGATTACACAACATTTGGTTTAGGCATTTACTTAGGTAGGTAGGGTGCCCCCATCTCCCATCTCCTTATAGAGTAATTTTTTCATGTATTCTTTCTTCTGTGATACTGTTTCCTCTCTCTTAAGTCCTATCTCTCGTCCTTCCTCTCTCCCTTTCTCTCCTACCTCCCTCTCTCTTCCCCAATGTTAGGTGGAGCAAGAGTATAAGAACCAACTTTCTCATGAATGTGGGACACTCGAACTTAATATTTTATGTAGCAGTCATGAGGTGTAGTGTGGTTATTGAGACTTCATCATATGGCCATTCTCCTGACTTAAATTAATGTGTGACAACACTGTGGCTGAGTTTGAAGCTGGAGATTGAACATACATTTGGTTTAATTTAAATAGAAATTTTCAACAATAAATGTAAAGCAATGGCTAAAAAATACTACAAATTAATAAATAAAGAAGACATGGCAACAAGCAACAATACCTACAAAATTGTTACACTAAGACATAAAGAATAAGAAACTATTGTGCACGTAGTTGCACAAACAAAGACCATCGAAACTATCATCTTAACCCCTAACCCATTTAACCCCCTAAACCTCTAAACCCCTAACCCATTTAACCCCTAAAACCTAAACCTCTAAACCCTTAACCCATAAACCCTAAACCCTTAACCCGTAACCCATTTAACCCCCTAAACCCCTAAACCCCAATTTCATTTAACCCCGTAAACCCTTAACACCTAATCCCTTAAACTGTAATTCTCGACCCCTAACACATTTAACCCCCTAAACCCTTAAAACCTCAACCTATTTAACCCCCTAAATCCTAACCCCATTAATCCCTAACCCCTAACCCCTAAAATCCTTAATTTCTAAATCTTCTAACCCCTTAAACCTCTAAACACCTAACCCATTTAACCCCCTAAACCCTAAACCTCTAACCCCTTAACCCCTAACCCATTTAACCCCTATGCCCCAAAACCCCTAACCCATCTAACCCCATAAACCGTACACCTCTAAACCCCTAACTCCTAAACCCTTAACCCATTTAACCCCCTAAACCCATAAACCCCTAACCCATTTAACCCCCTAAACCCTAAACATCTAAACCCTTAACCCTAATCCCTTAAACCTTGATTCTCGATCCCTAGCCCATTTAACCCACTAAAACCCTAACCCATTTAACCCCCTACCCTAAACCCATTAACCCCTAACCCCTAACCCCTAAAATCCTTAACTGCTAAATCCCCTAACCCCATAAACGTCTAAACCCCTAATCCATTTAACCCACTAAACCCTAAACCTCTAACCCCTTAAATTGTAACCCCTTAATCCCTAAAATCCTTAACTCCTAAATCCCCTAACCCCAACCCCTAACCCCTTAAACCAAAATTCCCAACCCTAACCCATTTAACCCCCTAAACCCTAACCCCATTATCCCCTAACAACGCCTAAACCCTAAAATCCTTAACTGCTAAATCCCCTAACCCCCTAAACCTCTAAACCGCTAACCCATTTAACCACCTAAACCCTAAACATCTCACCCCTTAACCCCTAATTACCAACCCCTAACCCATTTAACCCCATATACCCCTAAACCCCTAACCCGTTTAACCTCCAAAACTTTAAACCTCTTAACCCTTAACCCTTAACCCCTAATTCCCAACCCTTAACCCATTTAACCACCTAAACCATAAACCACTAAACCCTTAAAATCCTAAACCACTAACACCTAAACCCCTAACCTCTTAACCCCTAAACCCCTAAACCGTTAATGCTTAACCCATAACCCATTAACCCCTCACCCCTAACCCCTAAAATCCTTAACTGCTAAATCCCCTAACCCCTAACTCCCTAATCCCTAATCCCTTAACCACTAACTCATTATTCACCTAACCCCTAACTACACCTAAATCCCCTAACCCCTAACCCCCTAATCCCTAATCCCTTAATCACTAACTCATTATTCCCCTAACCCATAAATGTGCCTAAATCCCCAAACCCATAACCTCCTAATCCCTAACCCCTTAACCACTAACACATTATTCCCCTAACCCCTAAGCCCCCAATCCCTAACCCCTTAACCACTAACTCATTATTCCCCTAACCCCTAAACCTTAAATCTCTAACCCCTAAGCCCCTATTCCCCTAACCCCTAAGTCCCTAATACTTAATCCCTTAACCACGAACTTATTATTCTCCTAACCCTTATAACAATCCTTAAAACCTGTTGGGATTAGCCATTCCAAACAAGGGCAAGTCTAGTTGGGACCTACCATCGAGTTAATTCCCCCTTCTTGGCAAAGTGGAATACCATGATCAAAACCATGAGTTGCAAAAACCTCTCTTAAATTTAATATTTTATCTCAATTTTATTTTAATAATTAATTAATTAATTACTTTAAAAACTCCTATGGATAAATCACATAAATTTTTTATAATTAGACCCCTTTCGAACTACTGATTGTGTGGTTCATCATCAATATTTTTAAAATAAATCAATACCGGGAATCTCACTCAACATCCATCAAACCAACAGTGGCTATTATATTAAAAATGATACTTAGAGGGCATAATATTAAAAATAATGTTTGAAAAAATGGAGGGAGATGGTATTCATTTTTCTTTTAAATTTTAAACTTAGATTATATTAAAAATGATATTTAGAGGGCATAATATTAAAAATAATTTTTGAAAAAATGGAGGGAGATGGTATTCATTTTTCGTTCAAATTTTAAACCTCATAAGATTTTTCGCTCGCCCAAAACACATCACTTTGTTTTGGTCCTCCGACTGGCTTAGTGATTAGAGCTTTTGATGTGGGTATTGCTCTTGCTTACTACAATTCTTGACACAATTTGGTTACTCTCATTTGATAAATCTAAACAAATCGAGTGATGAGGGTAAAGATCTTGCAGTTAATGGCAAGGATTCACATGGTCGCCCGACTCTGGATGTTGAGGTTTTTTCTGATATATCATAATTTATGATTCAGGTGTTGGAATTCAAATTAGGTGTCTGTTATAAAATTTGATGTAGATTTGAAGACCGAAAGGGAAGAAGTTGCAGTTCTGAGCAATAAACTATGGTTTTTCTGTTGCACGAAGCTGGTTTTCCCAAATGTAAGTTTATGTATCCCTCTTCTGTAATATTGTCTCATTTTCCTTTTATGTCTGTGTTGTGATTCATTGTTTTTCTGGTTATTTTTACCTTGGTTATTACTAGATCCCTCCCTTATTTCAAACTGATGATCCACCAAATCCCTTTCTTGTAATATAAAACTAAATTTAAAAACCACCGGAGCTATGCCTTTTAAGCCAAATCGATTACAATGTTTGTTCAAATCAGTTTTGCTAATTGTATTTCCCAGGTCCGGTACAAAGCCGAAAATTCACCAGAAAGGGGGAATTTCATTAAGTCCCTCTATTTCCAATTTCATAGCTTGATTCTTCTTTTACAATCGTAAATGCGATAAAGGATCTGACGAAGTTAAAAACTATCTGAGACAAAGAAATGTCATAGGTAAACTGCTAATCCATGGCTTTCAAATATAGTTCTATCGATCAAATCACCAAATGCATAATTTACTCATCCTTAATAGAAATGGATGTCAGTTTACTGCAAGTTTATCCAACTTTCTAAACCACATAGGCATCTCCATTGAAGGTTCGTCGCCTCCCATACAAGAAAGGTAAAGAATGCAAGACCAAATTCTTTCCTTTTAGAGGAGGACACGACTAAATTTGGAGCCTATGAGAAAGGTGGTATTTTCACCTAGGTAAAGCAAGCAAAGGTATTAAACTTTAAGTCGCTGAGTGAAGCACTGCAAAATCCTGGTGAATTCCTTTTAGTGATTTTTCTAAATTTGACTGCCCTCCACTTCTGCACTTGGCTTTTCAAGCTCTTGATAAATTTTTTCATGAGTTTGGGTGTTTCCCTCTAGCTGCTTCTGAGGGGGATGCCAATAGATTGATTGAATTTACAAAGGCTTTAAATGACAGCCTGTCAGGTGATCATAAGTTGGATGCCATTGACGAAAATGTATTGAAAAATTTTGCAAGTGGTTCCCGTGCAATGTTAAATCCAATGGCAGCTATGTTTGGTGGGCTTGTTTGGTAGGAGGTTCTGAAAGCATCTTCTGGGAAGTTTCATCCACTTTTCCAGTTCTTTTATTTTCATTCTTTGGAATCCCTTCCTCTAGAACCCCTTTAGCCGGAGGATGTTGCACCCTTGAATTGTTGGTATGATACCAAATATCTGTATTTGGAAAAATAAATGTAGAAAATGTTGGAGGATGCAAAGTTGTTCATTGTTAGCACTGGTGCTCTGGGATGTGAGCTTCAAAAAAATTTAGCTCTCATGGGAGCCTCTTCTGGAATCCATGGAAAACTAAATATAACAGATGACGATGTCATTGAGAAGAGTAATCTGAGTAGACAGTTTCTCTTTCGATATTGGAATATTGGGTTGGCAAAGTCAACAGTGGCTGCATCAGTAGCAACTGCAATCAATACACATATTAAGTTTGAAGCATTGCAAAATTGTGTGAGTCCAAATACAGAAAATGTTTTTGATGATTCTTTCTGGGACAACCTTGATGTTGTCTTAAATTTTTTGGACAATGTCAATGTCAGGCTTTATGTAGATTCTAGGTATGTCTATTTCCAGAAGCCTTTCCTTGAGTCTGGAACTATGGGAAGAAAGTTCAATACTCAAATGGTTATTCCTCACTTAACGGAGAACTATGGAGGATCACGAGATCCCCCAGAAAAGCAGGCACCCATGTGCACAGTTCACTCATTTCCACATAATATTGACCATTGTCTAACATGGCCAAGGTCAAAATTTGAGGGTTTATTAGAGAAAAATCCAGCTGAAGCAAATGCCTTTCTCATGAAACCAGAAGAATATAAAGCAACAATGAATTCAGCAGGAGATGCTCAATCTCGAGAACTTCTAGAGCGTGTTGTTGAGTGTTTGGTTTCAGAGATATGTAAAACATTTGAAGATTTTGTAGCTTGGGCAAGAAGAAAGTTTGAGGACTATTTTTCGAATCGGGTGAAGAAACTTACCTACACATTCCCTGAGAATGCAACAACAAGTGGAGGTGCACCATTCTGGTCTGCTCCAAAGCATTTTCCAAAGCCCCTAGAATTTAATTCCAATGATCCTAGTCACATGTCCTTAATTGCTGCAGCATCAATTTTACGAGGTAATACATATGGAATTTCCATTCCTAAATGGGCCTCCAATTCAAAGAAGTTCGCAGAGGCAGTTGATAAAGTGCATATTTTAGATTTTAAGCCAAATCAGGGTGTGAAGATTGTGACAAATGAGAAGGCTAAACATGCATCCATCGACAATTGATGATAGTGCAGTGATTGATAATCTAATTAGAACACTAGAAAGTGGGGTTAGAAATCTGTCTTCAAGCTTTCGTATGAGTCCTATTCAGTTTGTAAAGGATGATGATACAAGTTTTCACATGGATCTTATAGCTGGTTTTGCAATATAAAGCAACAATGAATTCAGCAGGAGATGCTCAATCTCGATAACTTCTGGAGCGTGTTGTTGAGTGTTTGGTTTCAGAGAGATGTGAAACATTTGAATATTTTGTATCTTGGGAAAGAAGAAAGTTTGAGGACTATTTTTCGAATCGGGTGAAGAAACTTACCGACACATTCCCTGAGAATGCAATAACAAGCGGAGGTGCACCATTCTGGTCTACTCCAAAGCGTTTTCCAAAGCCCCTAGAATTTAATTCCAATGATCCTAGTCACATGTCCTTAATTGCTGCAGCATCAATTTTACAAGGTAATACATATGGAATTCCCATTCCTGAATGGGCCTCCAATTCAAAGAATTTCATAGAGGCAGTTGATGAAGTGCAGATTTTAGATTTTAAGCCAAAGCAAGGTGTGAAGATTGTGACAGATGAGAAGGCTAAACATGCATCCATCGACAATTGATGATAGTGCAGTGATTGATAATCTAATTATAACACTAGAAAGTGGGGTTAGAAATCTATCGTCAGGCTTTCGTATGAGTCCTATTCAGTTTGTAAAGGATGATGATACAAATTTTCACATGGATCTTATAGTAGGTTTTGCAATATAAAGAAACAATGAATTCAGTAGGAGATGCTCAATCTCGAGAACTTCTGGAGCGTGTTGTTGAGTGTTTGGTTTCAGAGAGATGTGAAACATTTAAAGATTTTGTATCTTGGGCAAGAAGAAAGTTTGAGGACTATTTTTTGAATCGGGTGAAGAAAATTACCTACACATTCCCTAAGAATGCAACAACAAGTGGAGGTGCACCATTCTGGTCTGCTCCAAAGCATTTTCCAAAGCCCCTAGAATTTAATTCCAATGATCCTAGTCACATGTCCTTAATTACTGCAACATCAATTTTACGAGGTAATACATATGGAATTCCCTTTCCTGAATGGGCCTCCAATTCAAAGAAGTTCGCAGAGGCAGTTGATAAAGTGCAGATTTCAGATTTTAATCCAAAGCAGGGTGTGAAGATTGTGACAGATGAGAAGGCTAAACATGCATCCATCGACAATTGATGATAGTGCAGTGATTGATAATCTAATTAGAACACTAGAAAGTGGGGTTAGAAATCTATCGTCAGGCTTTCGTATGAGTCCTATTCAGTTTGTAAAGGATGATGATACAAATTTTCACATGGATCTTATAGCTGGTTTTGCAAATATGCATGCGAGGAATTATAATATCCCTGAAGTGGACAAGCTGAAAGCTAAATTCATAGTCGGGAGAATAATTCCCGTAATTTCCATACAACTGCACTGGCCACTGGTCTAGTGTGTTTGGAAATTTATAAGGTTACATTAAACCACAATTTTGAGAAGTATCACAGCACTTTTGCAAACCTAGCCCTCCCTCTTTTCTCTATGGCAAAACCTGTCCCTCCAAAGATGGAAATCTGAGCTTGTCTTTCTAGGATTGATGGGTCATTGTTGGGAATCTGACTTTGCGAAAATTGTTAGACTGATTCCAAGATAAAGGCCTAAGTTCCTACAATATATCGTGTGGGAAAAGCTTGATTTATAATAGTATATTTCCTAAGCATAAAGAACAATTGAATATAAAAGTTCTTGACCTCGCAAGAGACATAGCAAAGCTAGAGATTCCTCATGATCGTCGCCATTTTGACATTGTTGTTGCTCGTGAAGATGATGATGGAAATGATGTCGATGTACCTTTGATATCCACATGCTTCTGCTAGTTCCATTGTTTCTAGGTAAAATATAATCAATTGTGGTATTACTAAGCAAAGTCTACCAGGAAAAATTCAGGAATATTTGTTTTTCTTTCGGGAGATATCAATTTATGAATCTTTTGTAACCAAAAAGATTTGCTATATGGTCATTTGTATTCTGGAGGTACCGCTGTGACATGTCACATTGCTAGTATAGCAATGCTATGCATTATCTTCACATATAGGGAGGTATATGCTCCTCATTGGGTGTTATAAATGCAGGAAATAACTGATAATATTTCACAATGCACACAACAAATGCTTAGCAACATTCTTGAGCATCACTCCAATGTTTTCCAGGATCAGGATCACTCCATGCATAATAGTTTTACACTCATAGCCTCAAGAGATTTTCCACACCCCTGGCTGAGAACATTTCAACAATTATCTGACCATAAACTAGGCATAAACAAATACATCTAGAAATCAGTCCAGACGTAGGTTAGTGAATAAGATTGATTTTATCTTAAGATTCAATGTATTAAAATTAAATCGTTTTTTCTTGCGCTCATTCTTCCATAAGCAACTTTTCTTACTCAACACAGCAGTGATATCTTCCATTTACAAGTCCTACCACATAAAACTACAATAATAGGTTTATGATTCTGCACAAGTCCACACAAAGCAGATTATTTTTCTTATGCAAGTTCAATCAATGTCCACACAAAATGGAAAAGAATTCAATTAATGAAAAGTATATATTTACACATGGTTCAAAGGTCTCCTTGTCCTAATTTACATTGGCTAGCCAATTCTGGCCTTCAATCCAGTTCTTGGATTTGACGCACAAATTTTTCTGGTTATTCATGAAATCACAAGGCCTCTAGAGCGGAAAAAGGGGCTAAAATAAATCCAAAAACAAAAAAATTCATTCCTCTGAAATTAATTGTAAAGCTGGAAATTTGATGCCAACAACAAGCGAACATGTTTTAAAGGTCGATTTGAAGCAAACAAAGAAAAGAAAATCATACAATATAGACAAATCTGGAAAGAAAGATGTTATCAAGGGGATCAATGATGAGTCTATTTATGTATTTGATTTTCAGTTAGAGGTTGCTGAAGCAAAAGTAAATTTGAAGAAGAAGAAATGCAAAGAAAAGAAAGAGATGGATGAAATAATTTTTCCTCAAGGGCTGCCAATGCAGTTGATTGCACGCATAGAATTTTCGTCAAATGATATTTGATCAACATTGTAGTTTCTGGAATTTTGCTCAGCATATGAAAAAGTATGAACCTCTTATCCAAAATGTGTTTTAATTTTATATCTATGGTTCAAACTGAAAATTTTTCACCGTGGATATTTTATTTTACATTGTCGTAGTTATACCTTCTGCAGTACTAATTTTTTGCTACAAACACACTAGTGTGGCGGTATGAAGTGGAAAAAGTTTAATATTGGTCAGTTTACATGATTATTTGGGCTAACATAACTTCCTACTTATTCAGTTCTTGATTTCTTCAACTTAAATATAGCCCATAGCACCTTTCCATTCTTTCAAAACTATGATTTTACACTAGTCAACAATAATTGTTATAGAAGTTCTTTGATTGTTAATATAAAAGTAATATTTCCAAGGCAAACTTTTGGAAGTATCTGTAAATGAGGTCTTATAGATGTACCTTACCGATAGATGACAATATATGCTATGCTTAGTGCAAGTGAAATACCAAAGCCTCTATGATCATCAAGAAAATATGGTTTTGTAAGGTCTTTTTATTATAATGAATTTCCATTGTGTTGTTGTCCACATGCTTATATTGAAACTATGAAAGTTTAGTTCTATCCGAAACAGCTCCTCTTGTTATAGGGCTTTAACATGTGCTTACCATTCAACATAGCAGTATATGATAAACCTTGTATTCATAAACAAATGAGCAATGATGACTAAAAAATTGCCACTAAATGAATGAAAAAACCATTGTTCTATGGGGATGTGTCCCTTAGGGTGGGAGGGGGCCCCTCCATGTTTCCCATGTTCCCAAGGTGTATTTTTCTTGTAGGATGCTCCAAGAAACATTTTTCCACACATCTCTTTTGGGAAATGCGGTGAAACATAGAGGGAAATGCATTTCCCCAAAAGGGTTTTTATGTTTCCCTTTTTTGGGATGATTGAAGCAACATTTCTTTACATATCTCTATGGGAAATGTAGATGGAAAATTTTCCCAAATGTGAAGGATGCATTTTCCAAAAGGAGGATTTTAAGCTTTTCCCTGTAAAAAAATGAAATTTTGGATGTCTCTTAGAAAAAATGAGTTGCCAATTTTCATGGTGTCCCAAATGCTTCTACTTGCTTGTTTGACCATCCCTATACATGCAACCAAGACTGCCATTCCGTGTATTCCTTCTCCAAGTGTCTCTTTATTCATGTTGTGTTCACTCTTTCCAATGCCATTGCAACACTTGCCTAGTCCAATATACCATAATTTCGACACGAGTCGTTGATCCACATTGTACTTTTAACTAATCAATGCTAATTAAATTGTACTTTGTCAATTTTGGATTTTTGGCCATGTTATTAGAACCCCATTTTCGAGGTTCCTAATGTAGTCAATGTTCTTTATCCACGTTCTGTTCACTCTTTCAAATGCAAGTGCAACCCATACCTAATCCAATATATCATCATTTCGACATACGTAGTTGATCCACATGGTAATTTTGACTAATCAATACTCATTAAATTGTGCTTTGTCAATTTTCGATCTTTGCCGATGTTATTAGAATCCCATTTTTGAGGTTCTTAGTGTGCTTGATGTTCAAGGTGATCAAAGGTTATAGAGCTTTTTCCACTTTCAGTGGTATGTAGAAGTAATTGATTGATTTATAGTAATAAAAGTTTGTTTGAATTATATATTATGCGAGCTTTTAAAAGCCAAAAAAATTCTCTATCACTTTTCGGATAATATCATTGGATTTTTTACATATATAATCACAAAATATAGCAATAAGTGAGACAAAAAACTAGATATGGAGGGCAGCAACCCCCACAAAGTTATTATTCGTATACTCTTGGTTTTCTATCACTTGTGGAATAAGTTGGAGAGCCTCCTTGGAGAGATTGTCTGCTAAGGTATTGAGTTCATGGTATATATGGCCACAAGAGAACCAATCCAACTTGTTGTAGACTTGTTTGATACCTTGCAAAATGTGAGCCAAATGAGGGGCCACTATGCTGACTTTGTCGCAGACTCAATCCACAACAAGTTTTGAATCCCCCAAAAGATTTAATTTTTTGACATATTTTTTGTTGACCACATTAACAAGAGCCTAGAGAGTTGAAAATTCAACTCTCATGTTTGTGCCCATACTTGGAGCATATTTGATATGCAAAAAATGAGCAAGGTTTTCATATTTCTTTCCACAATGATTTTATTTCATTGCTTTGATCTTTGATGTTGTGCAATCAATTAAAGATTCCATTCCTCCATTAGTAGGACTACCTACATACAGACCTCCACTTTCAGGTTCTATTTCTTTAAGTGGTTCACGCCCAATGAATTTCTACTCATCGATGCTAGTTGGGTCATATGGTAGCATTTCATCTACTTTTCATCATCCTTTAAAGAAAAAAACCAACATATCAAATGATTCGCGCCCATTAACAAGACAAAATAAACTAGCTACAATCCATTCTAGTGAGATGCTGGATATATTGAAACCATTCCCATAGGCTTCAGAAACCACTTTGGATCCAATTAAAGTTATGGATGAAAAGACAAAATCCTTGCTAGAATCTATTGGAAATCAATCAAGCTCTATTGTAGTTTCATTTTTCAAGAACGAAGATAATTGTAGTTTATAGTTTTCCATCAATCCCCGATTTGAAGTATTAACTATAGATAAAGAATATGGAGTTAAATTGTCACCAGTGAACATTGCTACTGCGAAAAAATGTGATCTCTCTGATGGTATGGTTTCAAATTGTTCTGTAGTTTCTGCACTTGTAGTGAAAAACAGAAAAAAATATCTAAAAAACAAGAAGGTATTTCAACAAATGAATGTTCAAATAAGATGACAAAATCTGAGCACAAGCCTAAAAAGCAGCAGATGCAACATGTGTCATTGGTAGGAAGCTCTTCAACTATGGAAAGGGAGTCAAAAGGATAGGTGTTTGAATAGGAGTCTAAACTTAGTGGTTCTCACAGGCAGGTGGAGGAGTTACTTTTGAGTGAGACTTCATCATCTACCTCAACAACTCCTTTAATGACAACCCTACAAAAGACAATTAAAGTTGTTGATGGAGGGGCTAGTTTTGACCTAGCTATAGAAATAGTTCCACATTCTTCACTGCCAGAGCCTGATTTCGTAGCCCATCCTTGTGGTTCATTTAGCAATCCCACAAAATGTGAAAATACACTATTACCAAAGAATTCATTAGGAAACATGGTTAATGTTGTAGACACTCCCTCGTTAGGGATATAAGGATCATCTATAGATGAGATCACCGAAAGGGATATTTCTAGGGGAGCCTTGGAACCTTTACAAGATTCAGAATCTGTGAGTGAATTAATCATTGCAGATATGTCCTCATTTTTGGGAGGCTATGGTGAGGGATATGAAGGAAAAACATAAACTTATGGGCTAGTTATAGAGTTTTCTACAAAGGATGTTGTATTAAAGAAAGTTGCAGAAGATATGAAGTTTGATAACAATAATGTTCTTGTAGGAACATTGAAGAGCCAAACATGCAGTGAAGATAGCATTAAATCATATTCAAAACTTAGAAATGTGAAGAATAAACAATTTGAATCAACAAGTGATAATGCTAGACAAAGCTGCAACAATAATTTTGTTAATTCTGTAATTGGAGAGAAGAAAGATCTTGGAAATGTTCTCCATCCTAAGCATGGGACTATTTTAGTTTTTGATTCCCCATCTCAGTTGTCAAGTTCACTTGATGTTGACATAAACAAAGAGCTGACTTATTTTTCCAATTCTGTAATTGGAAAATAAAAAGCTAGTTTGCATGTCGGGGAGAGAAAAATCAAGGCATGAGAGTAGATTGGCATCTCAACTAGCTACACATGACATTAATGGAACAATGATTGTTGATCAAAATTTTCTCAAAGACAAAAAGGGTGAAGTGTTAGTTGTATATGAGCAGTCAACAACAAATACAAGCAAGGTGTTTGAATGGGAATTACAATCAGAAGCTACATTAATCCTCCCTAAAGTTGATATGGCTATTTTGGAGGAAAAATTAGGTTTTTTGTCTGGTAACAAAGTTGTTGACTACAAAAAATCTTTTGTATATAGAAACAAAGGTAGGGTTAACTATGATAGTCCCAAAGTACTTGGGGGAAGGTTCAACTGCCAATGTGAAGGCAATTGACAATTAAGATAAGGGTCAAGTATCTCCCCACTAATAGTGATATTTGTGAAATGTATCCTCAACTTCAGGTGTCATATTTTCATGTTGGAAGTGAAGGAAAGCAAGATTTAGTAGCTATATTGATAGAAAAGGAGAATAAAATTTCTTCCAATGTTTTTGTGAAGAATAGTGTTGCAAATATTGGTGATGTTGCCAAGGTAGTAGTTGTCAACAAGAAGAAGAAAAAGAAGGATTTTTCTAGTAAGAAAAATGTTGCAGCTCTCACTAGGATTTATATAATATTTATAAGGTTCAAGAGGAGAAGGAGGAAGATGTGAAACTTCTAGAACCATCTAAAATAGTAATCGATGTTGTCAAGAATAAGACTTCTTGAAAGAGCTTGAGAAGCAAGTCCTGAAAGAAGTGGATGACTGGGAAGATGCAGTCGAGGTTTCAACTCCTATGAATCAAGTGGCTATTTTAGTTACTGAATGTTCAGGAGACAGAAAATACTCCAGAGATTTTTTGTTGACAATCAAGGATGAATGCAAATATCTACCAAATCATTTTGAAAATTTTCCAGACATTATTGAATTACTTGGAAATTCCCAAGAACTTGTGAGTCATGTAGGAGAGGCTGATGGATTAGAAAGCACTGCAAGAAGACTTGATAGGCAACTGGGTGGGAATTATCTACTTGAACGTCATGGGAGAAGTATGTCCAGTTTGGATGATGATAGATGGGCCAAGCCAGTGGATGATTTTGTTGATGGCTGTGATATGCGGATGGATGCAAATCTTAGTGGTTCCTCTGTTGTGTTTCAACCTGGCCAAGGTTATAATATTGGATTTTCAAGAAATACCTGTGCAACACAAATGAGTATGAATGTCATCCTTCCTGGAGGGCCTTATGTGCGAGCACCACTTCCACAAGTTGGACTAATGAGAAATAATTCTGATCCTAATAGGTGGCAGCATGCTTCTGGTTTGCAGAAGGGTTTTATTCCTCCTCCATAACCTTATTTTCCCACAATTCATATATCAGAGAACCAATATGAAGTGGGCAAGGTTTCTGATGAGGATCAGTTGAAACAAAGACAAATTAAATCCATCCTTAATAAATTAATGCCCCAAAACTTTGAGAAACTTTTTGAACAGGTCAAAGAAGTGAACATTGAATTGGCATCATGTCTTCATGGTATAATATCTAAAATATTTGACAAAGCCTTGATGGAGTTGTTTTTTTGTGAAATGTATGCAAAATTCAGTTTTCAGCTTGCTGTAGGAATACCAGAATTTTATGAACATAATGAGAAGGTTGTTTTCAAGCGAGTTCTTTCGAAAAAATGTCAAGAATAATTTGAAAAAGATGAAAGAGAAGAGGCAGAGGCTGATAAAGCATAAGAGCATGGTGAAAAAATGCTTTCAGCAAATGAAAAACGGGAGAAGAAGGTTGCAACACGACGATGAATGCTAGGAAATATGAGGTTTATTGGTGAGATTTATAAAGAAAGTATACTGACCGAAAGAATTATGCATGCATGCATTAAGAAATTAATTGGTGAATTTCAGCATCCAGAGGAGGAAAATGTTGAAGCTTTGTGCAAACTGATGAGTGCCATTGGTCATATGATTGACCATTCAAAGGCAAAGGAACATATTGATGCTTACTTTGATAGGATGATAAAAATTTCCAATAACCAAGGGCTTCTCTCTAGGCTGTGGTTCATGTTGAAGGATCTGATTGATTCGAGGAGGACTAGATGGCAAAAAAGGAAGAAAGTTGAGGGCATCCGATGTGGGTCGATCGATGGTTGCAAAAAGAGCGTGGGTGGTAGAAAGTGCGACAGTGAAAGGCAATAAGAGATGGGTGAAAATCAGGAGGCTACGATAGGAGGTGTAGGCGGTCTCAGCAGAAACCCCACCCCAGGGATGACACATGTGATCATTCGTGGGATCGCGATGCTGCAGTATGTGTCAGAGCCCCCTCCATATTGCATCATCCCTAATCGCCGAGCCTTTTCGAAACCCTTGGCGAAAAAAATCTCAGATCGCCTTCCATCCTCATTCACATAATTCAATCATCAACATGGTAGAGATGTTGTAATGTCCTCAACATTCCTATGTTATACCAAAATAATTTTTGGTTAACATTCCTATCTGATACCTGTGTAAAGGATTCTTTTATCAACCATTAGATATAGCCAACACAAAAATACACTTTTTTGGTTATCAGTATTAGTATATTAGTAAAATTGTGACTAATGCCACTCTCTTATTTGGTTCAAATTGAACTGAATCCAAAACTCTAACTATAAATTTTAAATTGTATATTTATTTTTAAAATTGCAATATGTTAAAACATATTAACATGACTGTTTATTTTGTTTAAAATTATACAAATTCACAACATATATATGTAAAGGGAGAAAAACAGAAAAGGAAAAAGAAGAACCTATGTTTTCATTTAAAACAAAATCCCAATACTTATTCATATTAAGCTTAGATCCAAACAGAAAAGGTCAAAACAGCTAGCCCCATTGGAAAATTTTCCACATAAAAAGACACCAAATACTGCTTGAAACATGGATGCTGAGTGAGATATTATCAAATGGCTATCATATAAACCACAAAATTGAAATTTCGTGTTTGTTCTTATTCAAGTTTGAGTTTATTTCAAGACTGATACAGTCTATGGTCATGTGAGATTATGAATTATAACTATATATAATTTTGATGTTTCTAGGTTGGAGACTGTACTATTCTCATTGGAGGATGATACTATTAATGCACCCAAGGCTCTTGAGTTACTTGATAGGATTCTAACAAAACTGGTTGTTGAAGGGATATTCTTTATTCAAGATATAGCAAGGGAAATCAAGGATGGAGGTACATAGCCATGAAGCTTATTAGAAATGAGGGGATTTTGAGGTATTTCTCAAGAAAAAAATTTCAAGTTAGTCTACTCACAATTTTAATGCCTGATCAATTTTGTGGTTTATTTGTGATCTCTCATGTTGACAAGTGAATGGTTGGTTAGTTTTTAGCTTGTGCTCACATTAGTTGGTTCTTGAAGCTCGAGCACTTTATAACAAAAATAGGCAAAGTCAAACAACACAAATGGTCCACTAACTCTCTTTTCATTTGCTAATATTATAATGAAGTTTTATTAGAGGCATTGTTTGTTTGTTTGTTTTCGTTAGAAAAGGGTTTTCTCTTGGTTTTATGTGATTTTCAATTTATCGTATGTAGCATGTTGAGAAATGGGAAAGAATAACGTGACATTTATTTTACAGAAATTGATGCTGAAGGAAAATTGCTTTGACATTGTTGATGTTAAGGTATATGTTGTATAAACTATTTATAGTCTAATTTATGTTATATTCTAGTGTTAATTGTCTTTCATTGCTTACAATGCATTGTATTTTCTTTTGTTTTCAGAAAATGAAATCAGTGTTGATGGTAAGAAGCATGAATTGAAAAAAGAGGAGAACAATAACATTGGAGCGACAAATGCAAAAAGAGAGAGGAGAATTGGTCTAGTGATACCCTTAGAGACAATATCTCGCATAAGACACACATATAAAGACTAATGATCAAGTCTTGAGAGTTGTTGAATTCACCTGTAATGCCTTGACAACACAACGATAATGTTTTGAAGTGATGAAACATCATTTCATGTGTAAATTGTAGTCCAACTAATATTAAGTTGGAAACTCATATTGTATTACTTTAACATTTCATATAATATAATTTGTGTGATTGAAATTATTTATAGTTGCACTTTTTGTTGTTTAGTATTGTAATTAAAATATGCGACTTTGTGTTTTCATATTAGATGAATATGCACATTGTATGACATTTTTTAAATCATACAAATTAATTTATGTTGATTAATAATTAACACAAAAAAATGAATATAAGACTAAATTAGTCATTTATAATGATTATTAATGAAATTAAATGAAATGAATATAAACTACTAAATTAGTCGTTTATATAATGAATAAATGGCTACTGGAAATGATAAATTTGTGACTGGAAATAATGACTAAATTTTGCATATAAATGACTATTAATAGCTAATTTACAATATCTTATAACACGACTAAAATTTAGTTATATCTATTTGGTCATTAATTGGTTTTCTTGGGTGATCATATAGTAATATATTTTGTTGTATATTTGGTCATTAATTGTGACATTTAATGACCAAATCAAAGACCAAATCAATGATTAAATGAATTACTAAATTAATGACCAAATGAATGACTAAATGAATGACTAAATCAGTGACAAATGAATGACCAAATGAATGACTAAATTAGTGACCAAATCAGTGACTAAATCAATGACCAAATATACAAATAGATAACAAAATTGAGATAACCAATTAATGACTAAGCTAAAAACGACCAAAAGTTGGCCGCGTTATAAGATAATGTAAATTAGCTACTATTGGCCACCGACTGAAAAATAGTCGTTTATATGAAAATTTTAGTCGTTTTTTTAGTAACTAATTAGCCATTTTGTACTAGTGGAATGAGGTAAGCCAAGAAATAAAAACTATAGACCTACTTCTTTTCAATTTAATAATATAAATTGAATGTTTTAATTAAAAAAAATCACAATGATAAACTGAAATGATTTACTCAAAAATAAAAAAATTTAGTAAGAATAATTATTTAATATATATATATATATATATTTTGTTACAAATTTTTTAGTAATCAATGTTTTTGTTGAACTTTATAATGACCTTAAATTATATATATATATATATATATATATATATATATATATATATATATATATATATATATATATATATATATTTTAAGGTCATTCTAAAGTTCAACAAACTTATTGATTATTAAATAATTTATAACAGTTCATAGATTTAAATGTGAAAATAAATAAATGTAATAAAGCAAAACCAAAATAAATCAACTAATTCTAATATATATATATATATATATATATATAAATAATAAGTTATTAAATACAACTAAAATTCTAAAAATCAAAGTATGAGAATATTCGAAAGTAAAATATAATTATTATATTAAAAAAAAAAACACAAACTAGTAAATTGGATGTGTATATTTTATAAAAACAATGTGGGGATGATATATAAATAAATATTTTTAAAGAAAAAATGAACAAGAACAAAAATTGAAAATGGGGAACAAATAAATTATAGGATGATGGAAAAACACTCGGAAATCAAGATAATTAAGAGGGGAGGGAAGCGATCCAATAACTGCTAATCCTCTAGCCATCATCCCTATTCTAATTATTAGGCCTTCTCTCAATTTCTATGGCCTCTCTGAACATCCCGTTATGTAAATTATTGATTCTAGAAATGACCTCGGCCTCTCTAACATATATGTGGTGGTTCATCCTCCCTGCATGCTCTACCAATTCCGAGGTGTGAGTTCTATAATGTTTGATGTTGATCTCATGCTCATAAATCCTCTAATTTACAAAGTGAATAGTTTCTCCAATGTAGTAGGTCCCACATGAACTTGTGATTACATAAAAAACATAAATATTTTTAGGGTACAAGGTCTTTGACTAATCTAAGGGAGATTCAAATGGTTTTTAGGGGCCTAATGGTGGAAGAAACCTTTTTCTTAAGAATCCAATCAATCTTGTCCATGGTTCCTTGGATGAAGGCAACATGTACCGTTGAAATCACATCACGAGGTTCCTTCTATATTCTTGGACCTTTGCCATCTTTTAGAAAATCCTTAAGAGCTCAGTGCCTCCTATAGCCATTACTTTTGATAACTTTAGGGAGATGACTTTTCTCACTCTCAAGATGACTCTCATCAGAAAATCTAATTGCAAGATTAGCTAATGTATTGAAAACAGCCAACTTTTTCAAGAGCCAATGATGGGACTTTGCATGAAGATATTGTTTAGCATGAGTCTTCTAAAAAAATACTTTGTTAGATAATGTACCATCATCCTTCTTAGAGAAAATAATTTCAAGGAAAGTTAAGTTTCCATTTACTTTTGGTTCCATTGCAAACAATGAAATGGGTCATGGTATTTTGTGCATGTGATATTAGTAACCCATGGTATTGGTCCATGGTATTGTAACACTCTATCTTGAAGTTAAAATTATCAATGATAAACAATCTTCACAATAAAATTCTTGATACATTTTTTTAAAATGTTTAAATGTTTCACTCATATATTAATTATTTTTATAAATACTTTCCTAGAACCATCTTAAATTTGTATGTATCAAGTTCTCAGAGGGATCAAGTTTGATTGGAGGATGGATCTAAGATGGTACTCCTACATTCCACAATAGATTTCCTCAAGCTTTTAAATGGGCTTCGCTATAAAAAATACAGTGGAAAAATAGGATGGGCTATGCAACATCATGGGATTGTAGACTACCATCGGTAAACCCATAAAGTGACTAAGTCAAACTTATCTTAATAATTATGATTTATTTATTTTAACTTGATTTTAATTATTTGATAAAGTCAACATAACATTACATAATGTTTTACAATATTTCTACTTAATAATTTATATGATGCATATGATCATGATTAACTTCCACTAATATCAAAATAGCTTAACGAACCCTAGGAAGGTAAGAGATTATTCAAGATTCTTTATCACCTTATTTTTTATTTTATAGTCCAAAAAGTAGTGGGTCTAAACCTTGGATTAATAAAACATGAGCTAGGCTCATATAATTTATTAAAATAGCTAGGGTTTTCATCCTACTTGGGCCACACCAACCCAAACTCATAGTTGGATCATTCTCATTGTGTTTCAAACTTGTGAATTTTTCACCACAAGGTGCCTTAACATATCACCCTATCACCATCTAGTCCATGAATAATGATTTAGAACTCTATAACATCTTACTATCCTCTAAAAACAATAATATAAATTCTTCAACATCATGATACTCCTATTGACTTAAAAATTCAAGATGGTTGGTAGTGTGACAAATAATTTTAAATATATATCTAATGTGTGTACAAGTGGGAAAACCTAAGAGGCAACATTTTTCACCTTCAACGCTCTTATTTTCATAACTATTAAGAGCCCAATTTTTGAACTTGTGACCCTCTTATTGTCATAAATGTGAAATACGCTTTCATACCATGGTGTTTTAGGAATACAAAAATTCCTACTTTCACTATGAAAGCTATACCGAAGAATCTATTTTTATTTTAACATTGTTTATATTATTGTTTACACAAATTAAGTGAAGGATATATTTTTTTTTATTTTCAAGATTGGGGTTGATAACCTCGTTATAATATATTATTTTGCTTGATCCCTCTTACTTTTCATTACATAACAAATTCTCCTTCAATGTTGCAAATAATAAGGTGGTATATATCAAGATTAACGAATGCTCCAAATTACAAGGCAATAGATTACACCTATTTAAATAAGCATGTATTTGCAATCTTAGTAATGTATCTTGTTCTTTTTATCCTCAAGGAAAAATAAAAAATTTATTTAGAGAGTAAAATAAAATTTTAGAGATGCTTGAGAGAATTCAACCATATGAGTCAGTTACGCGTGCCCAAGAAAACAATAATTAATAAAAAGAACCACAATCAGCCAAAAAAAAAAAATATATATACATTTGGGAGCTAAGTATGATGCACCAAGCTACCATGTTTTGCCTTTGTTTTTCTCCACTTTACACTAATAATTAATGTTTTAAGTGGAGGTTAGAATAACCATATAATTATATTCCATATTCATAGAGAATATGGACTTTATGGGGAAGGAATTACATTTTTTTGCAGGAACCTCTGTTTCAAGACTCATATTCCCATTTTTCTACATTTCAATTGTAGTTTATTTTTCCATGTTATTGATCATTCTTTGAGCCACAATTTCTCCTCACTCAAATTTTTCTTCCTCTAATATTTCTTCTGACTTCTACACATCATTATTTGTAGCATGAGCTTCTGATGTCGTCTTTCTCTATGTCTGAGATATGCTCTAAAAATTGTTATTACTTTGGCTTTGGGGTCTTTTTAAATATTTTTTTTCGGATCTTTCTTTGCTTGAGAACAAGAATTTTGTAAATGTTCCATTTTTTAACAAATTTTACATCTAAATGTCATGTATTCAAAATATAACACTTCATTCCACTAAACTCTATTATGAAGAAAAAGTATGTAATAAAGTAAACCTTTTCTAAGATCTACCTTCAAATAAATCCTAGGAAAAGTAAAAATGTCTTTTTATGCTCTATCCATATCAAAATTTATAAATTGCCCTAATATATTTACAATTACTTCTAATACTTTTTGATGCCGGAAATGGAAGGGAAGATTTTTTAAACTAACCTAAACCAACATTGTGCCAAACATCATGACATTTGTGATCCGGATTTATGTAAGAATGCAACAGAATACACATATAACCATAAATACAAAGATACAATGGAAATAACACTCCATTTCATTAATATCAAAGAACTGAAATTCGCTTATAGATAGAATGGAAATAAAATAGCTAGGACACTGGTAGCTTATCTCTAAGAAGATATGTCACTGCTACAAGCCTCTGAGTTGTGTTCCAATGAGGCTGGAGGGCCTATTTATTATAAAGAAACAATGGAAAACCCTAAACATCCAAAAACCTAACCCTAGGAGATGAAGTGCCAAAACTATGGGCCCCGTTTGGGTAAATTGGTGTTTCAACTTCTCGGGGTCGTGAATTTGGCATATTATCTGTGTTTGATGTACATGATACATAATTAGAAAGATATATTCGAGCACTATAGCTGTTGGCCAAGAAAATCAATTATGGAATGGAATCATATTAGTTGGAATCCTGATGCCAAAAAAATGTTGTTTAGGGCCTGAAAATGGCTCAGGAAGTTCAGGACCCGAAAAACTACTAAAAATAGTAAGTTTTGCTGAAACTAAAAAATGGAAAGAGACAATGGTGTCACCCCAAGTGGAATAGGCTCATTCCCACCTATATCCACCTAGATCATTCCTCCCCCTTAGGAAGCAATGGTCCCCATTGCATTGAGTTTCTCCATGAGATGAGGAATCTTCTATTGAACTTGGTGAGTGGTGAGTCACTTGCCTTAGTGGAGGAGTTGGCCAAATTTGACAACCTGATGTAGTTGGATCTTCTGTTGGCAAGTGTTCTTGATTTGCATGTCCATGATACAATCTGTCGTGGCATGTTTCATGCAGTCTGGGTTTAACTCAGTTTGTGTGAGTTGTTCTGTAATGTGAGAGGTGTCCAGTAGAGGTGGGAATTAGGGACGAAGGCGGTCCACATTGAATACTTGGTGCAGACCAAGGAATGGTGGAATACTAAGCTCAAGGTAAATGTTCCCTACAACCTTGGTGATGGTGTATGACCCATATCAGAGTGCGTGAAGCTTGCAGTGCGGTCTAGTGAGTCGCTCCTTCTGCAAATGTAGCCACACCTTTCCGCCCATGTGGAAGTTGTGTGGCACCCAATGTTGATCATGTCATTGCTTGTACTTAGCATTGGATCTATCCAATATGTCATGAATTTATTGGTGGAAGTACTGAATGCGCTCAATGAAGATGTTCGCTTTGTCAACTTCAAACTAGACATGAGCCGAATCAGCCTGAGTAGGCACAAATGGCATGGCGACGTCAATGGGACATAGTGGCTGGAATTAGAATCTCACCTGAAAGGGGCCATGGCTAGTTCAGATGTAGAGAGCTCGGTTATAACTATATTGTACATAGGGGAGGCTCTCATCCCATGTGTTTGGATGCTTTGAATTGTACATGTGAAAAATGTGTACAACCATCCTGTTGATGACCTCTTTCTGGCCATCGGTTTGGGGATGGAAATTTGTGGATTTGGTGAGCTTGGTGTCCATCATTGACCAGAGGATGGACCAAAATGTGCTCAAGAATCTACTATCTCGTTTTGATATGATAGACTGTGGGATCCGAAAGTGAAATCACACTTATTCAAAGAAGAGTTTAGCGGTGGCTTCTGTTGTGATATTCTTCTTGTAGGCCACCATAATGGCCATATTTGAGAATATAGGCCTTGCTTATTGATGGTAGGTTTGGCAATGGCACAAGCAGTGCAGGATATGATGTAATTCCCAACATCTTGTCGAAGGTTTGGCCAATAGAAATACTTTTGTAGTACTAACACTATTTTCTCGACCCTAAAATGCCCAACGACTAGACTGTAGTGTGCTTCCCAGATTATCTTGGCATGCTCACTTGAAGGAGAAAAAAGGTGTCCCGGGTGACATAACAGGGCATATTGGAGGTGAAAATTTGGAACTTGCGTACTCCCCAAGAGTGCCTTGTATGTTGCCAAATTATGGATCGCTCTTGTAGACAAGAATCCAATCAGAAGTCTCATGCCCACAAGAGTTGAGAACGATGGTTAGCACCACAATCGGTGGTCGACTGAGGCAGTCTGCAACATTATTGGTGCTTCCCTTCTTGTACTTGATGTTCAAATAAAACTATTGTAAATATGTGGACAACTTCTAATGGAAATCGTTTTACAACTTCCGTGTGTATGTATGAACTAAAGGGGTCAGTGGTCTGTATGGATGGTTTTTTCCTTCCTCAGAATGTATTTCTTCAATTGGCCGAATGCCTGTGCAATTGAATACATTTCTTTTTTATAACTGGTATACTTGCGAACTGTGTCAGACAATGTCTCACTATGATATGCCACTGGATTCCCCTATTCAGTAAGGGCTACCCCAATAGCATAGTCATAGGCATATGTCCTGATCTCAAATGGTTGTTGCAAGTATGGTAATGTGAGCACTTGGGCAGAACATGGGTGATGTTTCAATTCTACGAACACCTTCTGTTGATATTCCGACGAAAATAATTTTGCTTTCACTCCTCCCATGGTGACTTAACTCAAGGGCCAAGTGATATGAGAAACTCCCAACATAAATGAGAAGTAGAAGCTAGCAAGACCCAGAAAGTTATGAAGCTCTATTAGAGTGGTTAGGGTTGGAAAATCTCAAATGACTTGGATCTAGGTTAGATCCACATGCACCCCCTTTTCTTCAATATTGTATCCCATATATTGAACCTGGGTCATGCCAAAAGTTCACTTATCCAAATTGGGACACAACTTGTGTTGCTGCAGTGTTTGGAGGACTTGTAACATGTGGTGGAGGTGCTCTTCCCAAGTCTGGATGAACATCAGAATGTCATCCAAGTACACCACTACAGATGAGTTGGTCAATGGTCCTCATCGATGTTTAAAACTTCACCAGATTCATATTTTCATGGTGGCCCTATGGTCCCATCAAGTTATAAATATTTATTCAGAGTTCTCTGCTACATCTTCAAACCAATGGAATTCACCAATGTCATCATCCAGTATTCCAACTAGTAAACCTATAGTGAGTATTGAATGCATTGATTCCTTATACACATCATTAGGGCAATATCAGGCTGGTCCTTCTAGGTCTATTCCATTCAGTACCATATCAACTGGACTCTCAACATTTAGAGAGAAATATTTTTCGTCTTATTATCCTCATCATGATGGTGGGAAAACTTTGGTTACCCACTATGATAGTACTCTATCACTTTTTGGTCAAACTAATGTCGAAATGAGTGTTTGTAAATGCCAACCCACTATGCCTATCCAATCACAAAAATTTGTACACTTGTATCAACCAATTCAACCTCTTACACCCACATCATTTCCACTTGTTAATACATGTTTACCCCTATTACAGAATCAAAATGTTGCAAAACAACCTTTTCAGGTGGGTCCTTCAACTCAATATCCTCAAGTATTCGACCCACAGACTCCAAATCCTTCGGTTAATTTACAACATCAACCTATACCTGGAATCATTTATTCACAAGATGGTTTACCATTTTATGGGTTGTTACAACCACAATCTGGTTATACCTATCCTCAACCGAATCCAAATTAATATAATTTGGGTTATAACATTGGTGGACAGACCCTTTGGAAGCCTCAGGAAAAAATACCTCAGACTTCATTTCAACATGTATCATATCCAGGTTTTAGTAAATAGAATCCTCAAGAATTTTCCTTTCAAAACAACCCCAATTTGAGTTACCAACAGGAGATTCCTTATACTTGCGCTCAAAGGCCCATTGTTCAAGCAATTACATCATAACCTAGCTATTCTCATCCTGACCTTAATCGACAGTTTCCCTTTATTGCAACTTTTGAGTTACGAGATTTAAATCGTCTAACCAAAGATCCAATCAACTATGCTCCTTGGTGGCTCGTGATACCTCACAAATTACCCTCAGATATTCCTAAGTTCGATGGAAACCCTGGGGAAGACCCGTTGACTCATATGAAGACTTATCATTTATGGTGTTCATCAAACTCCCTTAATGATGATTATGTTCGACTATGTATTTTCCATCGTACGCTCACTGGTCCAGCTACAAAAAGGTATATTTAGTTACCTAGAGCATATTTTGATAATTTCAGTACCCTAGCTATTTTCTTTCTCACTCACTTCTAGTTAGACATACGATATGAAAATCAAACGAAACTTTTGACCAATTTCAAATTAACAAATGTTACTAACATTTTTTATCATATTCATGAGTGGCGTCATCATCGTAGAATGTTTAAGACATTTGTTCCGGATCAGCTCCTTGCTAAGTGGTTCATTAAGTCCCTGTTACCATCTATTACTGAGGATGTGGCTAAGGGTGGTGTCATCACATAAGAGTAAGTTATTTCTCGTGCCCAATATTTATATTTGATTTATACTCAATCTAACACGCTCTATGAAACAATTCCTAACTTGCCGAGATCTAATTTTACTGTTCCTCCTCAATTAAAGGACTCTCATACCAGAGATGGCTTGATTGGTATTGCAAGCACACATCATACTACTGCATCTGATCCTGCACCTTCTTCTGAAAATAATTTCATGTCATTTGAAAAGGGAAAAAGTGACAAGCAACTCGGAAGTAAGAAAAAGGGGAAATCTAAGAAAAACAAAACTTCTAACCTGCAGGAAAGATCATCTGATCAATCGTCGGGACCTAGGAAAACTCATTATCCATGCATAATATGTAATGAGGAACATTTTTTGGGGGATTGTCCTCATGTGCTAAAGTCTCAAAAATCATTAAGAATTCCCATGTGTCAGCTCTATTGATGGATCCATTTCCAAATCTAGACACAAATTTAGTTGCTACAGATCCATCTTCTCATTCCGAAGTACTTATGTTATCTGTCACAAAACCTTCAACATATATTTTCGTGTCAAAGTGTAATAAATATTATGGTAGTTAGGCCACTGATCAACCTTGTACCTCTACTACGAATCTGCCTATAGAATTTGTACCGCTTACTAGTATTCCTGAATTGACAATTAAGCCACCAAAGGGAGTAATTCACAAATCGACATATAATCCTCGAGCAAGAGCTACTCAAAATTATAATATAGTTCAAGATTTGGCTCAATCCCCTTCAACTATGTCCGCTCTTGAGGTATTCAAAATTATTCCTTCCAGAAATAGGCTCTATTGTCGACTATTGGTGGAATTGATCCGACTGATTATAATCTAGTCATCTTTAATCATACAGGCTATGTACTACAATTACCAGCAGAATTGACATTCTCCATACAAGTAAATGTTCTCAATCACCTTTTTCATCATATTATTATTGATGAGGAAGCATCTACATGTATTATGTCTCTAATTTGTTGGAATTCACTTAGCTCACCACACTTATCTCAATCATTAATGACGTTGAAGGCTTTTGATGGATGTACATATAAACCTTGTGGTATTATTAATAACCTACATATTGAACTAGTGGGAAAAATAGTGAATGTTGATGTCGAGGTTGTTGAAGGACCCCTTGACTATAATATTCTACTTGGAAAGCCGTGATTATATGCTATGACTACAATTGTTTCTACATATTTTAGAATGATCACCTTTCCCTGCAAAGGTACAATTACAGTCATCAATCAGCTATCCTTCTTTGCCTCTAATTTGCAGGTAACTAGAAGAATTTCATTCGTTCATGCACCACAAATAGCACTTCAAAACATTGGTGTAGGACTCTTAAAGGATTCCACTATCATGGGAACCTTTGCATTACCGCTGCCTATGACATCGGTAGAAATTGCAAGTATAGAGACCTGCTCCATGATCTCTTCCACACATCTCGCTTAAGGGAGAGTACGGGTGATTCTAAAATTGTTATGTTGGATGAGTTTTTGTCACCCAACCCTATTGAACTGGCATAACAATCAATCTATCTAGCTTGGGTAGCGAATCTGCAATCATCGTCGCCAATTGTTTGGGTTGATCATAACTTAGATTTTAGTACTCCATCTGATCCTTTTTCCTCAAATTTCTTGACAGATGAGAATATTTTGGAAGACATGATGTTAGAAGGAGAACCATGGAAAGATTATCATCATCGTTCCCATATTTGTTATTATAAAGAAAATTATCTTAGTGAACTATATCACCCATCAATCAAAAATTTATTTTCAAATTCTTTACCTATTAAAGCAATTGATTTCGAGCAAAATCTGTCAAATAATGAAGAAACCATTTCTATCAATATTTCAACCAAACCTTGTGTTGTAGAAACTATTCATGTCGGTGTGTCTTGTTCTACATCAGAACTTGAAACATATCATTCTCTATTTCATGAATTTCATGATGTATTTTCTTGGTCTTACGAGGAAATGCCAAGTATAGGTACTATTATTGTTGAAGACACTATTAATATGTATCCTAATGTCAAACACATGCTAGACAATGTCAATGCTTGTTGAGCATTAAGGATTTTTGAGGCATGCTAACACATGCCAGATAATGTCAATGCATGCTGAGTTTTGAGCAATTTGGAGGCATCATAAGGTAGAATTAGGTCAAAATGCATGGGAATGAACAAATAAGAGTGTGTGTAAGGAAGTGTAAGTGAACTCAAGTGTGACAAGGATGAAGGGTCTTAGACGAAGTTCATAATATGATCTGAAAGAGGCAATCATACGATTGTGATAATGGGCTCGAAAAAGCAGTTTTAGACAAATATAGACTTTTTGATGGGCACAACACCATTTTTCCTTTATCTATTATTTTTATTTGACATGTGGCACACTTTGGCTGAATGCTCATGTTTTAAACTATTTTATATAATTACATATTTTACATTGTTGTCAATAAGTTTTGGGGCACGCACCTTGTGCCAACTTATATCTTCTGTGTCTTGTGTATCTTGTGGTTCTTGCAAAATCTGAGTTAATGCTAAAATGTTTAAATGAACTGGACATACATGTGAAATATTGTCTATGTAAGCTATGATGCTTAGTTGTTTTATTGCCATGGCTAGATGTGATCCTTGTGTTGGGAAGTTCTTAAGTGGTATAAGTTCAACTTGGACATGAGTAGCCTAAGATGAGGTATATGTAGTTCTTAGGTAAACAACACATAATCTAGTTGTAGTAGGTGAAATTGGTTAAACAGACCAATGTCACATGAACTGCAGTAGTTAGGGACTTGATTTGGTTCGCAAGTCATGAAAAAATGTAAGGCTAGTTGTGAGGCCATTAGTTCCAAGGCATGCTAGGGAATGCTTACATGCGCTAGATGGTTCAAAGGTGCCAAGTACCAAGTGTTAGTGCATTCTAAGTACCAAATCATCCTTTGTTACTTTTCATCTTAGAGAATAAACCTAATAGATATTAATCATGTATTGAATCATAGAAAAACTATATTCTTATTACTAGAGGGAAATGATACATAATTACTTCTTAACAAATTGAATAACTCTAACCACTATATTGCAGTTTTATTTGTTGGTAAGAACTATGATTTATAGTTTGGTTTAAAATATGGTCTCTTAAGTATACCTTAAGTTATCATAACAAATTAATTGTATTTATGTCACTTAGAGCATCCTTAACATTGTTTTCCTTACCTTTGACAAACGATATCTTAAAATACTCATTAAACAACTAACTCTAATGTCAAAACTAAGAGTTAGGGTATTTTTAGTAAACTGTACTTAATTGATTCTCCATATTCTAATTTTACTTGAAGCATAAGTAAAGTATCCTCGTGCCTTATTTAAAACTACATCTATATTTGGCTCTAGGTAGATTTGCATAAGAAAAAATGATTTCCTAGGTTAAGTAATCTTAAGAATCAAACAATTTTCAATTATCATTTTATGTCTAAAATGCTTCTTCATATTCATCTCTCAAATTTAACTATTTTCTATATTAACCTATCAACCCAATAAGTGTGCATACTTACTAAATATTTTAGGTGTAAGATAACAAATTGTATTTTACATTTTTACTATGATAAACTATAATACCTCTCCACTATTGATTGTAAATATAATTGATTAACTGGGTTTCCCTAGAGGTTTTTATGGTGCTGAATCTATTTTCAACATCAAAATCCTGATTCAAACAGTGTTACTATAAGATTTCATAAAAAAATTTGAGATGAATTAGGACCATTTTTGGCCGTCTGAGCAATTCCTGCATCTCCTTAGACAACTCCTTTATTTAGGGAATTTTTGGAAGTAAGCGTACATGTGCACCATCGTTTGAAATATGACCACCATGTTCTAACGATTCTCGAGGAGGAGGTGACGATCAAGGTAGAGGTCTGTTTGCAAGTTGATCACCATGATCTAACAATTGCAACACAGGTAGTGGTGGAGGTACAACCATATTTGCAAGTTGATTACCGTGTATGTTGAACTCTTGCAAGGGACTAAGTTCATTTGAACGATTTGCAAGTTGATACCCATGTACGTTGAATTCCAGCCTATTGAGGGGACGTCGAATTTCGATATTACGCAATCGAAGATTCATGCGAATCATTTCCATTCTAGCAGCCAGGTCCTTTTTATCTTCATTCTTGGCTTCCACCCTAGCAAGCAGAGATTTGTATTCTTCTAGAATTATATATTCACATTTACGAAAAGGTTGCGTATGACTCATCTGCCCCTCTGGATGGTTGTAGTGTTACCAATTCGAGCGGACGTCTAGAGCATGGAACTCAGGATATATGGCAACCAATTCCTTGGAAGCTTCCTCCCTGGCAGCCAGAGCCTCATTAAATTCTATCTCAGAGCCATAAATATAACATCTGTTGCATTGTGGACAGGGTTTCCATAGTTCCCCAATACGTGGACCACAAATATAAAAATGAAAATTTGAAATTTTCTATCTGCAAACGTAATAGATTTGGTTCCGACAGCCTCATGTCATGGTATTGCATCCACCCGACTTGATTATCGATGACTTGCAAACGTTACATTCTCTTATCACAGCTTGCGCCATCCTCTCTTCAACTTGCCTACGAAGAGCAGATTCAACTGATTTTTCATCAACCTCTTCACAGCCTAGCGGTAAGTGACTCAACCCCTTGCATTGGATACATGATGATTTTAAACAGAGCTGTCTTCTCAGGCAAAAAAATAGCCCAGACAGCAGGTTTTTGCTAGAATCCAGTTAAGAAAAATTCAAAAAATGAGGTAGTTGTAGTGTTTGGAATCCATTTTTGAGAGTGGAAATGGATTCAGCACTATCAAAACCCCTTAGGACACCCAAAACACTAAATTTTAACAACTGTAAACAAGATTCTGATAAAATCTTTGGCCGATTTTTTCAAAATCTCTACCAGATTCCAAGCCATTCTATTACTTTTTTAAACTAAAACATTTTTAAAATATAAGGTTTAGACAATCCAAGACTTGTGCACAATTCTCTATTTCATTTGGAATGCTACAAAATGGACAATAAATTAAATTCTCAATTTGGATTCAGCTAATGCGTCTTGTGCCTGCCGATATTCATATGTTTCAACAACATCATTTGGAATAGCTTTACTAATCTCTGAAAAGGGATTTGATTCCTTGCAGTCTTCATCAGCAGAAAAGCAAGAAAGAGAGCCATGTGCCCTCACACCTCCATAAAGGATTTCATTAACATACTTCTCTATACATTCAAAACAAAAATGATGCCCATCTCCACACTGTACCACATTTTCACATTGAAATTCCCGATAGAAACAATTACATTCTAACCCTTCTCCATCAATTTCATCAAGTTCTAAATTCTTTGAAGTGCCAACTATTTTACCAAGAATTTCTTCATCTTTAATTCTAAACTTGTTTTGGGAATTACTAAGCTGTCTTGTTAAAGGTCTTTCCACTACTGTGGTCCTCGGTTGATCTCCTACTCTCATGTTGAAATATTAAAGTCATCTGCATGCCCTTGGGAAGGAAGAAAACAAGTACAAAGGCAACAGGAGAAGTGTATGCGTACACAGCATTACGCATTGAAGAAGAATGGAGATTTGTAAGGAAGAATTAAATTTTTGATGGGCCGCAGCCACAATAGCAGAGGAGAATTAATTTCTTATGGGCGAAGTCATTTTTTGCAGAGGAAGAAGGATTTTCCGGTAGATCTGAACTACGGAGGAGCAAAAGTTATTAAAACAGTCATTTCGGGTTTTAAAGCCCTCAAAAACCAAATGAATGAAATATTTATTAAAACAGGCGGAAGTCCTTTTAATTTTGAAAAGGCAGGACAAGTGGTCCCTACCACTTATTCGCAAATCTCAAGTTATTTTGAAGCGTCTTGTTGATGAGGAGTTCTGCGATGCGATGCGATCACAATCGCAATCGCAAATCGCAACACATAAAGCTCATAGCCCAAGTGTCTTGTTGATATGGGAGAGTTCCACAAGCGGAACATTTTAATACATTGCAACTATATTATAAATCTACCCCCCATCGCAGCGGAGGCCTGTGGGTCCACAAGACCATGCGGCGTTAAATTATCGCATATCGCATTGTAAAGTTTTGCGATGTGATCGCACGATCGCAATATCGCAAATATTAAAATCACCCTTCGCACATTGTATGTTCTACGATGCAATCGCGCCATCGCGCAGATCGCAACATCGCATAATCGCAAGCTTTGATTGTTTTGCCAATCCATCGATTTCTGATCTGCCGACTGCGATGTGGTCCCCACTTGTACATCACGCTCATGTGTATTTTCTTTGTAATTTTGTCTTATTTCTTTGAAATTTTTTTTAAAGTCTTTTATATAGTTATATGTAATTTTTTGACATATGTGCGACATATAAGAGAAAAAGTCCTAAGAGCCAATAGAAGTGTCATATTATTGTAATTGCATTGTTTTGTTTTCACACAGTAGCGCGGAAGAAAAGAAAACACATCAGTGTTGGTTATATGAGATAGAGTGTATTTTTTTTTAGAGAGACAGAGATTTGTTTTGTGGAGCACTGCATCTGTAGCAGTCAATATTGTGTATCCCTCTGTATTGAGGAAGACTTTTATAATAGTTTTTAAATTTTGTTAATGAAATAGAAGAAAGAATTTTCATGCCATCTCTATCTGCAAGAAAAACTTTTGTTTTAATTTCTCTGTGTTTAGAGGAGAGGAGTTTATTGTCTCTATTTCTATTGTTTGGAATTTCTAAAAATTCCAACATGGTATCAGAGCTAGTTTAGGCTCTTTGAAGGTTTCAAAGAAGCTGAAGAAGAAGAAGACTTGTTGAAGTGTTTTTTCCGGCAGTGTGAAAGCCCAACCGAAGTCAAAGTTCAGGTATTTATCAAAGATAACAGAGCTGTTGTTTTTGTTTTAAAAGGGCGTGTTCTTTCAAAAAAAATGAAAGAAAAATTGTTTAAGTTCAGAAGTTCAATTTAAAAGAAATGGCTGGACCAAGTACAGGAATGAACATTGGAAATGTTCAGCTTCCACAATTTAATGGAAAGAATTATGATTATTGGGCCATTACCATGAGAGCCCTGTTTGTCTCACAAGACTTATGGGAATTTGTAGAAGATGGTTTTGTTTAACCAACTGATAAGCAGGCCTTTAATGCCTTAACTCAAGCAGAAAAGGATTTATTGAAGAATAATAGAAAGAAGGACTCTAAAGGCCTCTTTTATTTTTATCAAGCAGTAAATGAGAGTGTGTTTTTGAGGATAGCAGCAACTAAGAGATCTAAGGATGCATGGGAAACTCTAAAAGTAGCCTATCAAGGTATGGAGAAATTTAAGACAACAAAAATTCAGTTTATAAGAAGAGATTTTGAAACTCTTTGCATGAAAGAGTTAGATAATGTAAACACATTTTCTACATGTATGTGATTGGGATTGTAAATCAGATAAGATCCCATGGAGAAACTCTTGAAGAAAGAAGGATTGTGGAGAAACTTTTGAGGAGCTTACCCTCAAAGTTTGATGTTATTGTTACAACCATAGAAGAGACCAAATATCTCTCAAGGTTCACGGTAGATGAAATTCATGCCTTGTTGATAACTCATGAACATAGATTGAGCAGAGATGAACATTCATCTCTTGAGCACGCCTTCAAGACCCATATGCCTTCAGGAAGAGGAAAAGGTCAAGGCAAAGGAAGAGGAAGAGGCAGAAGCCAAAACAGAGGTGGAAGGAACAGCCCTTCACATTCACATGGAAGGAGCAACAGTCAAAATCAGAGCCACGGCCAATGCAACAGCCAGCAAGGTGGAAATCAACATCAACATGCTCATGGACAAAGGTATGACAAATCCAATGTCCAATGTCATTATTGCAAGAAATATGGGCCCTATGCCAATGAATGTAGAAAGAAGAAAAATGACATGAAAAATAAGCAAAATGCTAATGTAGCAAAAGAAGAAAAGAACCCAAGTAATGTGTTGTTAGCTTGTAATGTAGCACAAGATAGAGAAGATAATGTTTGGTTCTTAGATTCAGGATGTAGTAATCATATGACTGGAAACAGAGCAATGTTTTCCAATCTAGATGAAAAAATAAAATTAGAAGTGACCACAGGTACAGATACTAAGATATCTGTCAAAGGAAAAGGCTGAGTTAGTATTCGAGCAAGAAATGGGGAGCAGAAATTTGTCCTTGATGTATATTATGTTCCAGGTCTGAAGTGTAATCTTTTGAGAATTGGGCAACTCATAAACAAAGGTTACAATGTGATTTTAAGGGATGATGTGTGCACAATAAAATATATACCTCCAAGCAAGAAAATTATTGCTGAAATACAAATGACAAGCAATAGAATGTTTCCACTCAAGGTCAACACTGACTTGAAGGGAAAAGGAAAGAGCATAGCAGCTGTAACACAAGAAGCCTTTCAGAAGGAAGCAAAAGATGAAAATTAGGTATGGCACCTGAGATTTGGACTTCTCAATTTTTAAGGATTAAATTTGCTGCACAGAAAAGGAATGGTAAGAGGTTTGCCATTGATTGAGAAGCCTGACAGCCTATGTGAAGGCTGCATCTTGGGAAAGCAACACAGAGAAAATTTTCCATAAGGGAAAAGCATAAGGGTGAAAGCACCCTTAGAGATCATTCACTCAGATTTATGTGGGCCGATGCAAACATCATCAGTTTCAGGTAGCAACTACATGCTGAGCTTCATAGATGATTTCACAAGAAAAGTGTGGGTTTATTTCATATAATATAAGAGTGAAGTGCAACTTTGAAGCTATTGTAGAGAAATAGAGTGGGAAGTACATTAAAGTTCTCAGAACCGATAGAGGAGGAGAATATATGTAAAAGGAATTTCTACGTTTTTGCAGAGAGAACGACATACACAAACAGTTTACCACAAGGTACACACTGCAACAAAATGGAGTTGCTGAAAGGAAGAATGGAACCATAATGGAAATGGTGAGAAGTATGCTAAAGGCAAAACACTTGCCGAATGAGTATTGGGTAGAAGCATCAAGCTATGATGTATACATTTTAAATAGATGCCCTACAAAAGCTGTGATGAACAAAGTTCTAGAAGAAGCGTGGAGTGGCAGAAAACAAGGAGTCACCCACATGAGAGTTTTTGGATGTGTAGCATATGCACACATTCCAGACAAGTTGACGAAGAAGTTGGATAGTAAGGGGGCGAAGTGCATTTTCCTTGGATATGGTGAAGATTCCAAAGGATACAGGCTATATAACCCATCCACAAAGAACTTTACGATAAGTAGAGATGTGCAATTTATTGAAGAGGAAGCGTGGGATGGAAGCATTGAGAAAGAAGTCAATGTTAAGAGTTGTTTATCTCATAATGAAGATGAGGAAGATGTGGTTGAAATTAACAACCCATCTGTAGCACAACCTCCACCAACACAAGGACAGCAAGGGGCACTTCAAGCAGTAGCAAGAACACCCTTGAGAAGAAGTGGAAGTGCATCTCCAAGCACAACACATGGAGTAGAAATAAGTTCTTCATCAAGCACGACTACACCAAGTGAAAGAGGAACAAAATTTAGAAGTATTAGAGAAATCGATGAGTAGGGAGCAGCAAATGAAGGTATGAACTCCTTATTTGCATTGTATTGTCAAGTTGATGATCCTATTCATTTTGAAGATGTTATTAAAGATAGAAAATGGATAGAAGCTATGCATGATGAAATTAATGCCATAGAGAAGAACAAAACATGGGAGTTGGTTGATCTCCCAGAAGGTAAAGAAGTTGTTGGAGTTAAATGGGTCTATAAGACCAAGGGAAATGCTGAAGGAAAGATAGAAAGACACAAGGCCAGACTTGTTGTCAAGGGATATAAGCAGAAGCATGGAATTGATTATGAAGAAAATTTTGCACCAGTTGCAAGAATGGAGACAGTAAGAGAAGTACTGTCCATAGCAGCACAAAATAAATGGAAAGTATACCAGATGGATGTAAAATCCGTATTTCTAAATGGAGTTTTAATGGAAGAGGTATATGTGGAACAACCTCTTGGATATGAGAAGAAAGTCCGAGAGCATAAAGTCTGCAGATTGAAGAAATCTCTTTATGGGCTGAAGCAGGCACCAAGAGCATGGTACAGTAGGATAGACTCCTATCTACTGGAAAATGGATTTGAAAAGTGTGAGGGAGAACCCACCCTCTACATTAAATAAAAGGATGGTAAAATGTTTATTGTTGTTTTATATGTTGATGATTTAATATTTAGAGGTAATGATGATTACCTTGTTGAAAATTTTAAAACAGTCATGAAAGATGAATTTGAAATGACTGACATGGGCTTATTGAGATACTTCTTAGGAATAGAAGTAGAACAAAATGAAAAAGAGATTTTTATTTCTCAAGCAAAGTATGTGAATCAAGTTTTAGAAAGATTTAATATGCAAGAGTGCAAAGCTACAATTACTGCCACAGTAATGGGATTGAAGTCGAGTAAAGATGACAACAGCAAGGATTTTGATCCAAGTTTGTATAAAAGCATAGTTGGCAGCCTCATGTATTTGACTGCAACTAGGCCAGATATAATGCATGCTGTTAGTTTAATTTCCAGATTTATGGAGAAGTCAAAAGAAGCACATTGGCAGGCAACAAAGAGAATTCTGAGGTATGTTAAAGGAACTAAAAGATTTGGTATTTTATATACTACTTCAGAAAATTTAGAATTAGTTGGATACACTGACAGTGATTGGGCTGGAAGTGTAGATGATCGGAAGAGAACTTTTGGTTATGTTTTTCATATGGGTTCAGGAGCCATTTCATGGGCTTCTAAGAAACAACCTATTGTAGCATTATCTACAGCAGAGGCAGAATATGTGGTAGCTACAGCAGCAGCGTGTCAAGAAATTTGGATGAGAAGAATGTTGAGAAGTTTATGCCAAGAATAGGTAAAAGGGACAGTGATTTATTGTGACAATAGCTCAGCTATTGAATTTTCAAAGAATTCAGTATTTCACAAGAGAACAAAACACATAGACACAAAATTTCATTATATCAGAGAATTGGTGAACAATGGAGAAATTGTTTTACAACATTTTAAAACAGAGGAGAAATATGCAGATATATTAACAAAGCCATTGGGGCAGAAGATATTTTAATTTTTAAGAAAATGCTTGGGTATGATGGATAACCCAGCAGCTGATTTTAAGGGAGAGTGTTGAAATATTAAAGTCATATGTGTGCCCTTGGGCAGAAAGAAAACAAGTACAAAGGCATCAGGAGAAGTGTATGCGTACACAGCATTACGCATTGAAGAAGAATGGAGATTTGTAAGGAAGAATTAAATTTTTGATGGGCTGCAGCCACAATAGCAGAGGAGAATTAATTTCATATGGGCGAAGTCATTTTTTGCAGAGGAACAAGGATTTTCTCGTAGATCTGAACTACAGAGGAGCAGAAGTTATTAAAACAGTCATTTCGGGTTTTAAAGCCCTGAACAACTAAATGAATGAAATATTGATTAAAACAAGCGGAAGTCCTTTTAATTTTGAAAAGGCAGGACAAGTGGTCTCTACCACTTAGTCGCAAATTGCAAGTTATTTTGAAGTGTCTTGTTGATGAGGAGTTCTGCGATGCAATGCGATGGCAATTGCAATCGCAGATCGCAACACATATAGCCCATAACCCAAGTTTCTTGTTGATATGGGAGATTTCTGCAAGAAAAATGTTTTAATACATTGAAACTATACTATAAATCGCCCCCCCATCGCAGTGGAGGCTCGTGGGTCCACAAGACCACGTGGCGTTAAATTATCGCATATCGCATTGTAAAGTTTTGCGATGCGATCGCACGATCGCAATATCACAAATATTAAAATCACCCTCCGCACATTGTATGTTCTGTGATGCGATCGCGCAATCGCGCCATCGCGCAGATCGCAACATCGCATAATTGCAAGCTTTTATTGTTTCGCCAATCCACCGATCACCGATCCGCCGACTGCGATGTGGTCCCCACTCGTACGTCGCGCTCATGTGTATTTTCTTTGTAATTTTGTTTCATTTCTTTGAAATTTGTTTTAAAGTCTTTTATATAGTTATATGTAATGTTTTGACATATGTGCGGCATATAAAAGAAAAAGGCCCGAGAGCCAATAGAAGTGTCGTATTATTGTAATTGCATTGTTTTGTTTTCACACACCAGCGCGGAAGAAAAGAAAACACAGCAGTGTTGGTTATATGGGACAGAGTGTATTGTTTTGAGAGAGACAGAGAATTTTTTTGTGGAGCACTGCATCTGTAGTAGTCAATATTGTGTATCCCTCTGTATTGAGGAAGACTTTTGTAATAGTTTTTAAATTCTGTTAATGAAATAGAAGAAATCATTTTCATGCCATCTCTGTCTGCAAGCAAAACTTTTGTTTTAATTTCTGTGTTTAGAGGAGAGGAGTTTACTCTCTCCATTTATATTGTTTGAAATTTCTCAAAATTCCAACATCTCATCTCTTCTGAAGATTCATCGTTCGATGCAAAAAAAAATTCTAAAGACGTTCCCAAAGTTTGTGAAGATTTTCTCATTGAAATTTCACGATCGAAATCAATAATGCGAGAATGATCCCTCACCACTATAAATCTATGTTTCTATTTTACTTATATATAAATCATATATAAGTCTACGGATACACACCTGGAAAATGCGGTGATTAATTTGACAATATTCTTCAATGCTCCTAAAACCTTGAGATTTTGGAGCACGTGGTGGTTTTGAAAGTCCCCCAATGAAATTATTTTGTTCCGGTTAATGTGTCATTGGATTAGGGACATGGAGCATGAGGGGTTTTAAAATATAGTAATTTTGAATTTAGGTTATTGCGATTTAATGTATGAAAACAAGTTTATTTAGATTATTGAGTCTACTTGTTAGGAATCACTCAATAGTGAGTTTTTAGTGGTTGCTTATGAAGTTCCGTTCAGGTGGATGTTTTGGGGAGGTCTTTTGTGTATTATAGTGGCATTTGGACAAGTTAGGTTGATGTCTCGTGGAGGTATTTCATGCATTATAGTGGCATTTAGAAGAAGTTTGTTTCGAACCTGTGATCAATTCCAATTTTGGTGTTATTTTTCTGGTGTATTTTTGGAGAGTCTAGAGATGGAGAGTTTCCGAGATTTTGTTTGTGGGGTGGTGGTACTTGTATTCTGCAACTCTCTTACTATGGTCATCTTGGGAGGGATTTCGGGGTGTTGGAGTATTGCGTGGGTTGGCTGGTCTCGAGTGAGGCTTTGGTAGACAACTTCTCCTTTTCTGTAGACATGTCAAAGCAGAGGGAGTGACAGTGCAAAGGGGGTGGAAATCTTTCCCAAACCATTGCTAGTGGAGTTAGATAATCTTCTTAGAGTGAAGAGCGCTTAGACAATACAGACATATAGAAGAGGAGATAACACATAACCGTGCTCCTTCTTTGGTAAACTTCGATATAGTGCACGATCATAGGTATGAGGACAACAATGAAATGGTGGCATATTCAAATGACATCCAATTTTCTCAATTTGAAATTCTGCAATAACTTTGTCGAACTCAACAAAGACTGCAAGTGATAGAGGCTTGGTTGGAACACATGGACTTCCATATGCATGATAAGCATGACAATCATGTTTCACATTGGTCACCTTGAAATATCATTCTTTGGTTGTTTGCTTATTTTGTCATTATTTTGGTTAATATGGCTTCCTTCCCTCCATAAATAAGATATATATATATTGTTAAATCTCATGCTATGTTAAATTTGGTGCTATATATTAGAGCTCTCCTTCCCAACAAATATAGTCGGAATGAGGTAAGCCAAGCAATAAAAACTATAGATCTACTTCTTTTCAATTTAATAATATAAATTGAATGTTTTAATTTAAAAAAACTCACAATGATAAACTGAAATGAGTTAGTCAAAAATAAAAACTTTTAGGAAAAATAATTATTATATATATATATATATATATATATATATATATATTTTGTTACAAATTATTTAGTAATCAATAAGTTTGTTGAACTTTAGAATGACCTTAAATATATATAATTTAAGGTCATTCTAAAGTTCAACAAACTTATTGATTACTAAATAATTTGTAACAATTTATAGATTTAAATGTGATAAAGCAAAACCAAAGTACATCAACTAATTTATATATATAAGTATGAGAATATTCTAAAGTAAAATATAGTTATTGCATAAAAAAAACAAAAACAAAGACTAGTTAATTGGATGTGTATATTTTATTAAAAAAATGTGGGGATGATATATAAATAAATATTTTTAAAGAAAAAATGAACAAGAAGAAAAATTGAAAATGGGGAACAAATAAATAATAGGATGATGGAAAAACACCCGAAAATGAAGATAATTAAGAGGAGAGGGAAGGGATCCAATAACTGCTAATCCTCTAGCCATAATCCCTATTCTAATGATTAGGTCTTCTCTCAATTTCTATGGCCTCTCTCAACATCTAGTTATGTAGATGATTGTTTCTAGCAATGACCTTGGCCTCTTTAACATATATGTGGTGGTTCATCCTCTTTGCATGCTCTACTAATTCCAAGGTGTGAGTTCTATAATGTTTGATGTTGATCTCATGCTCATAAATCCTCTTATTTATGTAGTGACTATTTTCTCCAATGCAATAGGTCTCACATGAACTTGTGATTACATAAAAAACTTACATATTTTTAGGGTACAGGGTCTTTGAATAATCTAAGGGAGATTCGAATGCCTTTTAGGGACCTAATGGTGGAAGCAACCTTTTGCTTAAGAATCCAATCAATCTTCTCCATGGTCCCTTGGATGAAGGCAACATTTATCTTTGAAATCACATCATGAGGTTCCTTCTATATTCTTGGACCTTTGCCAACTTTAGAAAATCATTAAGAGCTGAGTGCCTCCTATGGCCATTACTTTAGAGAAGTTTAGGGAGATGAATTTTCTCACTCTCAAGATGACTCTCATCAGAAAATCTTATTACAAGATTAGCTAATGTATTGAAGACTCCCAACTTTTGCACGAGTTAATGATGGGACTTTCCATGCAGATATTGTTTAGCGTGAGTCTTCTAACAAAATAATTTGTTAGATAATGTACCATCATCCTTCTTAAAGAAAATAATTTCAAGGAAAGTTAAGTTTTCATTTACTTTTGGTTCCATTGTAAACAAAGAAATGGTTCATGGTATTTTGTGCATGTGATATTAGTAACCCATGGTATTGGTCCATGGTATTGTAACACTCTATTTTGAAGTTAAAAGTATAAATGATAAACAATCTTCACAATTAAAATTATTGTTACATTTTTTTTAATTGTATAAATGTTTCACTCATATATTAATTATTTTTATAAATACTTGTCTAGAACCATATTAAATTTGTATTCCACAATAGATTTCCTCAAGCTTTTAAATGAGCTTCAACATAAAAAATACACTGCACAAATAGGACAGGATATGCAATATCATGGGATTGTAGACCACCATCGGTAAACCCATAAAGTGACTAACTCAAACTTATCTTAATAATTTTGATTTTTTTATTTTAACTTGATTTTAAATATTTCACCAAGTGGGACTAACACTTGGATTAATAAAGCATAACCTAGGGGCATATAATCTATTAAAATATCTCGAGTTTGCATACTACTTGGGCCACAACATTTTTGCATGTTGATTACCGTCTACGTTGAACTCTTGCGGAGGTCTAAGTTCATTTGAACGATTTGCAAGTTAATCCCCATGTACGTTGAATTACAGCCTATTGAGGGGACGTCGAATTTCCCGATCACGCAATCGAAGATTCATGCGAATCATTTCCACCCTAGCAAGCAGGTCCTTTTTATCTTCATTCTTGGCTTCCACCCTAGCAAGCGGAGATTTGTATTCTTCTGAAATTATATGTTCACATTTACAAAAAGGTTTCGTAAGACTCGTCTGACCCTATGTGGATGGTTGTGGTGTTACCCATTCGAGGGGAGGTCCAATTTCCAGAGCATGCAACTCAGGATTTATGGGTGCCAATTCCTTGAAGGTTTCCTCCCTGGCAGCCAGAGCCTCATTGACTTCTATCTCAGAGTCATAAATATAACATTTGTTGCATTGTGGACAGGGTTTGCCTAGTTCCCCAAGACGTGGACCACAAATACAAAAATGAAAATCTGAAATTGTGAAATTGTCACATTGAAATCTGCAAACGTAACACATTTGGTTCCCACAGCCATATGTCATGAAATTGCGTCCACCCGACTTGATTATCGGCAACTTGCAAACGTTACATTCTCTTATCACAGCTTTCGCCATCCTCTCTTGAACTTGCCTACGAAGAGTAGTTTCAGCTGATTTTTCATGAACCTCTTCACAGCGTAGTGGTAAGTGACTCAGCCCCTTGCATTCGATACGTGAAGATTTTAAACATTTAGGGTTTGGACAGACCAAGAATTGTGCACAATTGTCTATTTCATATGGAATGCTACAAAATGGACAATAAATTAAATTCTCAATTTTGGCTTCAGCTAACGCGTCTTGAGCCTGCCGATATTCATATCTTTCAAGAACATCATTTGGAATAGCTTTACTAATCTCTTTCCTTGCAGTCTTCATCAGCAGCCAAGCAAGATAGAGAGCCATGTGCCCTCACACCTCCATAAAGGATTTGATTAACCTGCTTATCTATACATTCAAAACAAAACTGATGCCCATCTCCACACTGTACTACATTTTCACATTGAAATTCCCGATAGCAACAACCACATTCTACCCCTTCTCCATCCATTTCATCAAGTTCTAAATTCTCTGAAGTGCCAACTGTTTTACCAACCATTTCTTCATCTTTAATTATGGCCTCACTTTTCTCGTTTTGGGAATTACTAAGCAGTCTCGTTGATCGCCTACTCTCATGTGTTCTGAAGATTCATAGTTCGACGCAGAAAACTTTTCTTCGAAAGAAATAGACGCATTGTCTGAAGACGATGACGATGATGAACCGCGTGCGGCCATGTTTCCCAAATTTTGTGAAGATTTTCTGATTGAAATTTCACTATCGAAATCGGTAATGCGAGAATGATCCCTCACAACTATCAATCTATGTTTCTATTTTACTTATATATAATCATATAAAAATCTACCGATACACCGCTTTTGAAACGAAAAAGTGTACCGACACACCTAGAAAACGCGGAGATTAATTCGACAATATTCTTCAATGCTGCTAAAACCTTGAGATTTTGGAGCACGTGGTGATTTTGAAAGTCCCCCAATGAAATTATCTTGTTCAGGTTAATGTGTCATTTGATTAGGGACGTGGAGCATGAGGGGTTTTAAAATATATTAATTCTCAATTTAGGTGATTGCGATTTATAATGTATGAAAACAAGTTTATTTAGATTATTGAGTCCACTTCTTTGGAATAGTGGTTGCTCATGAAGTTCTGTACAAGTGTTAGGTTGATGTTTTGGGGAGGTCTTTGTGTATTATAGTGGCATTTGGAAGAGTTAGGTTGATGTTTAGGGGAGGTTTTTAGTGTATTATAGGGGTATTTGGAAGAGTTAGGTTGATGTTTAGGGGAGGTTTTTAGTGTATTATATGGGTATTTGGAAGAGTTAGGTTGATGTCTGTGGGAGGTCTTTCGTGCATTATAGTGGCATTTGGAAGAAGTTTGTTTTGAATCTCTGATCAATTCCAATTTTTGTGTTATTTTTCGGTGTATTGTTGGAGAGTCTAGAGATGGAGAGTTTCTGAGATTCTGTTTGTGGGGTGGTGGTACTCGTATTCTGCAACCCTCTTACTATGGTGATCTTGGGAGCGATTTCGGGGTATTGGAGTATTGCGTGGGTTGGCTGGTCTCGAGTGAGGCTTTGGTAGAGAAATTCTCCTTTTTTGTAGACATGTCAAAGCACAAGGAGTAACAGTACAAAGAGGGTGGACATCTTGCCCAAACCATTGCTAGTGGAGTTAGAGAATCTTCTTAGAGAGAAGAGCGCTTAGACAATACAGACATAGAAGAGAAGATAACACATAATCGTGCTCCTTCTTTGGTCAACTTGGATGTGGTGCATGATAATAGGTATGAGGACCACAATGAAATGGTGGCATATTTGAATGACATCCAATTTTCTCAATTTGAAATTCTGGAATAACTTGGTCGAACTCAACAAAAACTACAAGTGATAGAGGCTTAGTTGGAACACATGGACTTCCATATGCATCAGAAGCATGCAAATCATGTTTCACATTGGCCACCTTGAAATATTGTTATTTGGTTGTTTTCTTATTTTGTCATTTTTTTGTTTAATATGGCTTCAATCCCTTCATAAATAAGATATATATTGTTAAATCTCATGCTATGTTAAATTTGGTGCTATATATTAGCAAATCTGGCTGAAATAAGGTGAAATAAGGTAAAAGAAGCAGTAAAAACTATATATCAACTTCTTTTCAATTTAATAATATAAATTGAATGTTTTATTTTTAAAAAAACTCACAACAGTAAACTAAATGACCTCGTCAAAATTAAAAACTTATAGTAAAAATCATTATTCTAGAAATGATACGTTATACATATATATATATATAATTTAAGGTCATTCTAAAGTTCAACAAACTTATTGATTACTAATTAATTTGTAACAATTAATAGATTTAAATGTGAAAATAGATAAATGTAATAAAGCAAAACCAAATTACATCAACTAATTCATATATATATATATATATATATATATATATATATATATATATAATAAGTTATTGAATAAAACTAAAATTCTAAAAATCAAGGTATGAGAATATTCTAAAGTAAAATATAATTATTATATAAAAAAACAAAAACAAAGATTAGCTAATTGGATGTGTATATTTTATAAAAGAAAAATTTGGGGATGATATATTTAAATAAATATTTTAAAGAAAAAACGAATAAGAATATAAATTGAAAAGGTGGAACAAATAAATAATAGGATGATGGAAAAAAACTCAAAAATGAAGATAATCAGGAGGAAAGGGAAGGGATCCAATAAAATCCTCTAGCCATCATCCCTATTCTAATTATTATGCCTTCTCTCAATTTATATGGCCTCTCTGAACATCTCGTTATGTAAATGATTGATTCTAGCAATGACCTCAACCTCTTTAACATATATGTGGTGGTTCATCCTCTCTCCATGCTCTACCAATTCCGACGTGTGAGTTCTATAATGTTTGATGTTGATTTCATGCTCATAAATCCTCTAATTTAGGTAGTGACTAGTTTCTCCAATGTAGTAGGTCTCACATGAACTTGTGATTACATAAAAAAAACTTACATATTTTTAGGGTACGGGTTCTTTGACTAATCTAAGGGAGACTCGAATGGCTTTTAGAGGCCTAATGGTGGAAGAAATGTCTTGCTTAAGAATCCAATCAATCTTTTCCATGTTCCCTTGGATGAAGGCAACGTGTACCTTTGAAAACACATCACGAGTTTCCTTCTATATTCTTGGACCTTTGCCAACTTTTAGGAAATCCTAAAGAGCTTAGTGCCTCCAATAGCCATTACTTTTGAGAACTTTAGGGAGATGACTTTTCTCACTCTCAAGATGACTCCCATCAGAAAATCTTATTGCAGTATTAGCTAATGTGTTGAAAACTCCCAAATTTTGCATGAGCTAATGATGTGACTTTGCATGCATATATTATTTCGTGTGAGTCCTCTAACAAAATACGTTGTTAGATTGTGTACCATTATCCTTGTTGGAGAAAATAATTTCAAGGAAAGTTAAGTTTCTATTTACTTTTGGTTCCATTGTAAACAATGAAATGGGTCATGGTACTTTGTGCATGTGATATTAGTAACCCATGGTATTGGTCCATGGTATTGCAACACTCTATTTTGAAGTTAAAGTTTAAATGATAAACAATCTTCACAATTAAAATTCTTGTTACATTTTTTTTTAAATGTATAAATGTTTCACTCATATATTAATTATTTTTATAAATACTTACCTAGAACCATCTTAAATTTGTATCTATCAAGTGCTCAGAGGGATGAAGTTTGATTGGAGGATGGATCTAAGATGGTACTCCTACATTCCACAATATATTTCCTCAAGCTTTTAAATGGGCTTCACCATAAAAAATACAGTGGACAAATAGGACGGGCTATGCAACATCATGGGATTGTAGACTACCATCGGTAAACCCATAAAGTGACTAACTCAAACTTATCTTAATATTTATGATTTTTTTATTTTAACTTGATTTTAAATATTTGACAAAATCAACATAACATTACATAATGTTTTACAACATTTCTACGATACCCGGATCTAAATTGCCTCTCAAAGTAATAATTTATATGATGCATATGATCATGATTAATGTCCACTAATATCAAAATAGCTTAACAAACCCTAGGAAGGTAATATATTACTCAAGATTCTTTATCACCTTATTTTTTATTATATAGTCCAGAAAGTGGTGGGGCTAACCCTTGGATTAATAAAACATGACCTAGGGGCATATAATCTATTAAAATATATATGGTTTGCATCCTACTTGCGCCACACCATCCCAAACTCATAGTTGGATCATTCCCATTGTGTTTCAAACTTGTGAATTTTTCACCACAAGGTGCGTTAATATATCACCCTATCACCATCTAGTCCATGCCTCATGATTTAGAACTTTATAACATATTAGTATCCTCTTAAAACAATAATATAAGTTCTTCAACATCATGATAATACTATTGACTTAAAATTCAAGATGGTTGGTAGTGTGAGAAATAATTTTAAATATATATCTATTGTATGTACCAGCGGGACAATATAAGAGGAAATATTTTTCACCTTCAATGCTCTTGTTGTCATAACTATTAAGAGTCCCCATTTTTCACCTTGTGACCCACTTATTGTCATAAATGTGACATACGCTTTCATACCATGGTGTTTTAGGAATACAAAAATGCCTACTTTCACAATGAAGGTTATACCGAAGAATCTATTTTTATTTTAACATTGTTTATATTATTCTTTACACAAGTTAAGTCAAGGGTATATTTTTTTTATTTTCAAGATTTGGGTTGATAACCTCGTTATAATATCTTAGTTTCCTTGATCCCTCTCAATTTTCATTACATAAAAAATTCTCCTTCAATGTTGCAAATTATAAGGCGGTATATATCAAGATTAGCGAATGCTCCAAACCACAAGGTGGTAGATTACACCTATTTAAATAAGCATGTATTTGCAATCTTAGTAAATAATCTTGTTCTTTTTCTCTGCAAGGAAAAATCAAAATTTTATTTAGAGAGTAAAATAAAATTTTAGAGATGCTTGAGAGCATTCAACCATATGATTTAGTTACACGTGCCCAAGAAAACAAGAACTAAGAAAAAGAACCACAATCAACCAAAAAAAAAAGAAAAATTATACATTTTGGAGCTAAGTATGATGCACTAAGCTACCATTTTTTGCCTTATTTTTTCTCCACTTTACGCTAATCATTAATGTTTGGAGTGGAGGTTAGAATAACCATATAATTATATTCCATATTCATAGATAATCTGAACTTTATGGGGAAGGAATTACTTTTTTTTTGCAGGAACCTCTATTTCAAGACTCGTATTCCCATTTTTCTACATTTCAATTGTAGTTTATTTTTCACTGTTATTGATCATTCTTTGAGCCACAATTCTTCCTTACTCAATTTTTCTTCCTCTAATATTTCTTTTGAATTCTACACATCATTATTTGATCCAGGTGGATATCGGTGGCCACCCACCTGTTCCATTTGAACCCACGTTGTTACACCAATTTTTGGTCATCTAACCTGTTATTATTAGATGAACCCAGGTACACCATGTAAGACCAATTTTACCCTAAGTAAAATTTCTTTCACCACATAAAATAACTTATTTGTTTATATTTCCTCGTCATATTTAACCCAAAATAAGGAACTTAATTAAATAAATCCTTATTTATTTAATTATTCCCTAAGAATAAGTTATTTAAATCATTATTTGAATAATATTCTTAGTTAAATTTGACTAAATCATCCATAAATAATTAAATAAACCATTATTTATTTAATTATATTCCCATCACTTCCCTAAGATGATAAATAAACCATTTATTTATTTATTTATTATTTATAAATAAAGGAATTGACCCAAGTCAAGAACCCTTTTCCCTCCAACAAATATAATAAAATATTCCTAAAGGGTGCTTCTAGAATTCAATTAATAATATTTTATTCATGAACCGAGTTCTAGACCACCCCAATATTTTGTTATAAATAGGGGGGTTTTCCCCATTCATTAATCACCTTCATTGCATTAGATCACTCTCAATCTACTCTTGGTCACCATTTTCCATTTTGTTTTGTGAACTCCCATTGAGTTCTATGTTTGTTGCTTTACAACAATAAGAGAGAGAAATGTTAGATCTGAAACACTGAGGACTTTCAAGAACCCATCCCATTGAGGACAACTGGAAAACACCTTTCATGTTTTTCTCTCAGGTGCCCCATTCTTTAATATAATATAAAAATTATTTTATTATTTCTTGTCTTGTCCATTGAATGGATGGAGCCATATTATATTTTATCTGCTTAATATCTTTTATGATTAGATCTGAATTTGTGCAGCAAACTTAAAGATATTTTGTAGCCATAATCGATGTTAGGGCTATTTTTTATGCGTAGCTAAAGTGATCTTTTACGACGAAAGATTCATACTAACAATTGGTGACTCCACACGGGTTTTCCTTTGCGACCGCTGTCGTTTTATCTATTTCTGCATATCTAGTTGTTTCAGACCCTAGGGTTTCTCTTCCATTCTTTGTTTTTCCTATTTTTATGGTGATTTTGACACCTAAAACCCTTAAACAGACAAATTTTTAACTTCCGTGTGTTTTTGGCCTTATTGCGCAGGTGACATACATCAGCCGCAGGTGAGAGGACGAATTTTTCTGAAATATGCCGCCGAGAGAGCCAGATCTGCAGGGTGCACTTATCGGCCCAAAAAGTGTGACCTGAGCCTCAGGATGCACTTTTCTGCCCCAAACCTGCGACCTGGACTGAAAACAGGTCAGAATCTGCGACCTGCAATTTTTCTACAAATTTTTCAGCACTTTTTCTGGGTTTGTCTGAAGCTTCTGTCAGAGTTTTCCAGCCTCTGTCTCTACCCGTTTGGATCTGTTTCTAATCTAATTTACTCAAATAAGAGGGAATCTTACCCCTTAGGGCTCTAGTACCCTCCACTTTTTGTGGATGATTCTTTATTGTTTCAGAAGTCTGAATTTCCAGAGTTTCAACCCTCTTTTTCTCTGATCTGATACCTCCTTTTCAGATCCCTTTAGATCAGCTCTTCTCCCTCTCAAAACCACCTCATATCGTTTTTTTTTGGTTCATTTCTAAGGCCACTGCCTTGTCTCTTCTATTTTTAGCTGATCTCCTCCTTTTTAGCAGCAACCTTGCCTCTGCTTATTTGTTGTTCTCTGCCCCACTTTTCAGTAGATTTACACTTTAGATCCCAGTCCCTCCGGAACTTCGATCTATTGGCCTCTTTTTAGCATGCTTTTCCTATTTTTTTCTCTCTTATAGACTAGTTTTGAGAGACCCGCCTTCTTGGGTTAGATTGCTCCATTTTTTAGTTGTTAATTTTCTATTCTTTTAGTCTTATTTACTGCAGATTTCTTTTCCGTTACGCATCACACTCTTTCTTTTACTCTCAAAACGTCTGGGTTTAAACAATTAAAATTAACGCATGCCACACATTGACCCTAAGTGAAGAAGCACTTGGTTAACACCGCCTGGCAAAGACTTTAAAATCAATTGTCAATACACCTTTCTGCCCTTGACCTCACTTGATTTTGTCCCTCCCTTACCTTGTCGGTTTTCTTCTTCCCGTCATCATTGTGCCGCCAAGGTGCCTCTACCGGAGACTTCTTGGCCTTCATCCTCAGTTTCTACTTCGTCGACTTCCTCCTTCCCATCGTCACCGAGTAAGTCTTTCCCCGAGTCCGCACTTCGACTCTTCCTCTAATTGTTCGGGTTCTCCCCCTGTCACTTTCACCATGTCTAATTCAGGGACTACCACCAGCAGTAACCCTAGTACTACTGCTGGGTCTGTTCCAGTGGAACCACCTCGGGACCTACCTCAACTGCACCATTCCTCCCTTATATGGCCGGCCTTAGTCTCCCCAACTTAAATTAGCTGATTAATGATCTTATCTGCCATGATGTTAGTTGGCCTGCTATGCCAACCAAGCTCCCCTCTGACATTCCCAAGTTTGAAGGCCTTGCTAGTGAGTATCCCTCCAACCATATCCGATCCTTCCATATGTGGTGTTCCTCCAATTCCATTACTGACGACTCTATTCATCTTTGATTATTCCAATGCACGCTTATAGGCGAAGCTTCTAAATGGTATGTTGAACAAGCCACCTCCTCCCATACCACTTTTGCGACCATTGCCCAGGAATTTTTATCTTATTTCCAACTCCCTCTCTGATACGACAATGGTACTGAGCTTTTAACCTCCTTCCATCAATCCTCCTCAACCCGCCTTTCCGCTCATGTCCAGGAATGGCGGCACAGAAGAAGCTTATGTCGAGCTCCCCCCTTTGAAGATCGGGTTTACATGGACTGGTTACTTCATTCTCTCTTACCTCCCATTGGAAAACATGTCGCATCCCATTTTCCCCGAACCGAAGAAGCCGCCCTCCAAATCGCCTTGAAGTATGACCTTATCTACGCCCAATTTGGTTATGTTTATATCGTCCTTCCTGACCTTCCCAAACTCGGTGGCCCTAATGCCTCGGGGGAATCTCATTCTGCCGACAGTATCTTTGGAGCCCTGTCACATACCTCTGCCCAACGTCCTCCGGGCCATGGTTTTCCTCTAGGGGCCAGCCCCCCCGGCGTTTTTTCCCCTCCAGGCAGCATGTATTCAAGCTATGGCATGCCTCATCCTTTTTCCCACCCCCTGCTTACCTTACTACTGCCCACCCTACTCCTTATCCATATCCGCAACCTGGTGTCCCATCTCCTCCAGCATTTGGACCTCCCACTCCTTTGCCTTCTCCACGCCCACAACCGCACTTACTACCACCTCCCGGGAAAGTATTTGCACAACAGGGGGCACCTAATTTTCCTCCTTCTCAAAGAAGGAGAAGAGGCAATCCATCTGCTTCTGGTAATCATGGACCCAATCCTTCCAATATCGACTCTACCACTGCCAACCAGCCACAGGGCTCTCAGCCCAAGCTGGACAGGCCACTTCGCACCAATAAGCCCTGTTCGTGTTGCGGTGTTTATGGTCACTACACTCATGATTGTCCATTATTACCACAAATGCAGCAACTTTGGGATTCTCAAGCCACCGTATGGGGACAACACTCCTCCGCTACTACCCCTCCCACCCCTGTTACTTCTCAACCTGTTGTGTTTATAGATCCTTTCCTGCAACAAGGATTCGTGGCCACTCAACCACCTCACGCCCTGGTAACCACTCAACCTTCCCCTTCTGGCTCCTCTGATTACCAAATTCTAATGATGGCCTCTGACCCACCTCTCACTGTTGACCTCAACCTTCAAACTCGGTCCCGTTAGTATTCCACACCTCTTGTTCCGTCTGTCTCTGAGTCTCCATCGTCAGGTCCTACCGAGCCTCTATCGATACCCAATGGTCCCTTGCAACTCCCTCCACCCAAATCCGAGGTCCATCCCAAGACTCCTAAGGGACCATTATGCTGAAATGCTACCTCTAGTCGGGCTTCCCATTCATACAGCATAGTAGATGATCTGGCCCAATCTCCTGCTGCCATTTCAACACTGGAACTCCTTCAGTTGTGTCCTTCTCAAAAGAGGGCTCTACTCTCTGTCGTGGGAGCTATAGATCCCTCTGATGACCAATTGATTTTTTTCGACGCCCGTCAATCAGACCATCCCCCTCTCCCTCCTTCGGTTGCTTTCCAAATCCCAGTCAAAATCCGAAATGCCAATGTTGCTCAGTGTATTATTGATGAGGGGGCATCTACCTACGTAATGTCTGCTTCGGTTTGGAAACAACTCAGATCCCCTGAACTGGCCCCTTCCACCATCACCCTTCATGCATGGGATGGCCATGCCTCCCATCCCATTGGCCTATTTCGTAACTGTCCTATCACCATTTCCGGTAAGACTGTTTGTGTCGACGTTGAAGTTATCGACACCCCTCTTCACTACAACATCCTTTTGGGGCATAGTTACACTTATGCCATGTGAGCCATCCCGTCCGCAGTCCACCACAAGATGTTTTTTCCTCATAATGGCAAGATTGTCACCATTGACCAACTGACCTACCATGAACCAAAATCTCAGACCTCCCGAGAGTCCACCATCTCCACTGTCACCAATAAATCAACTGTCGATTCGTTGACCAGTGTTTCCCCTGGCATCTACAAAGACTCCTCTTTGCTTGAAACTTTTCCCGGTCCTCCCCCTCCTCCCATATCTGACCACAGCTTAGCAAATATTTGCATGATGCAATCATCTCACGCTAGCCTTCCACAGCCTGCTCTGGCTAGTCAGCAACCTCCATCTCGCCCACCACCTCCTGCTCCTAGCCCTTCGCTTCAGTCAACCGAACCTTTTTCACCTGGCCCTTCCCATCACACTTAGGAACCTTCCTACCCTCCTGAGTTTGTTCCCTCAGGTGTCCACCATATGGGATTCATCCCCCCTGGTCAGTACCCCACCGGTGAGATACCTTTCCTTGGTCCCCCCCCCCCCCCACAGCGTCTATTTGGTCCCCGTCATGGCCACCCTTTCCCTTCCTAATTTAACCTTGGGAATTCCTGTTTGGTATCTTACCCCTCCAACCGAGACCCCACCAGACCACCCCAAACCATACATAGCTGTGACACCAGTTCAACCAATCCCCGTCGCTCCTTCCACTACCACAGTGCCCCTCGCCCCTCCGCTAAACCCTCCTAATGTTGCGACAGCTACATGCAAGAAACGAAAAACTCGCAAGGGGGCATCGAATGCCAAGGCCACCGCACCTGACCCTACCCCTCTCTAACCCGCCAAGCCTTGTGCCTTATGTGATGGTATCGGTCATCCCACCCATCTTTGTCCTGAGTTGCCTCGTATCCAACCCATGGTTAAAGTCGCGTTCCTTGAAGCTATGGTCCTTGACACCTTTGTTTCTTCCTCATCCATAGCCAAGAACCCAAAGACTCTTCGCACCAACAAACCCTATGCTCTGTGTGGTGTTCATGGCCATTATTCCCACCAATTCCCTCATCTCACGCATTACCGAGCCTCTTTACAGGTCATTCGCGAGTATGAAGTTGAGCAAAATTAATCCGCCTCGCCCATCCTTGCTCAGTATGCGTCAAGTTTACTTGAGGATCCCCCGACTACCATTGACATCCCTCCCCCTGACGTTGAGATGTCCGAATCTGCTACTCCTCTCTTATACCTATCATCATCCGCACACCCCTCGGAGTACATCCCCTCTGAATCCACTCCGTCTGTTTCTCTTGATCCCCCTTCCACCACTTTTTCGGGCTCTTTATGTTTCGACCATATTTTTACTTGTTCTTCTGTCATTTCCCCTAATGACCTGTATGTGCACCTTTCTTCCTCTACTGATGATCTAGGTAGCTTTGCAGCCTCTTGTGGTTTCCACCACCTTTCCTTGCCTTCCCATCATCCCGATACTCCCATCCATATCTATGATGTCCTTCGCACCATGCGTTCCCGCTTTTCCTCACTTTTCTTGTCTTGTGATGATATTCCCTCAACCCTCTTGTCCACTCATTACCTTGGTTACGCCGATGGTGCCAGTCGTTATTCTCGAAACCTTGCCTCAGCCTCCTGGGCCATTTTTACCCGCTTGCATACCCTTGTTCTTGCAAATGGGATCCGCATTGGTACCGCCACCAATAATCAAGACGAATATGATGCAGTCCGTGGTCTCCTAGCTGATGCTCTCTCCCATCACATCCTCCATTTGCACCTTTATTTAGATTCCCTGCTTATTGTATTACAACTTAATGGCGTCTACCGTGTGCATAATCCTATCCTGTTTAGACAATATTTACAGGTCAAACTTTTGATACGTGAATTTTGATTCATCACATTCAACAACATACCTCAAAGTCAAAATCACTACGTCGATCAAATCACAATCATGTTCTAGACTGGAATTTATCACACACAAGACATAACATTTAAACACCATCAACAAAATGCATCTATATCATATAACATGTTTTTTTAGAGTCCACTACTTTGAAACATACGACATGCCCATAGCATGTTACAAAAACATAACTACAAAACTAGGGGGCACCACTTGCCCCTACAAAAACACTGGGGGGCGCCACCTACCCTACACCTAATCACTCCCTGGAGGATCCCGAGCCAACGGCTCTACTCCCACAGCTCGTAGATCACGCACCGTCTAACCGGCCATCGCCATGCGTCACATGATACCTCGCCATTCCGAGGGTAGCCCAATACACAACTCTATGTATCAGTCGTCTAAATCCTGCCAACCACGCTCTGACACACCGGTCAACAGTCCCTCACATCTACGATGGATGTCCTCTACCAGTCTCGCCATCTCCTCATTCTGTCCTGTCCTAGATCCACTTTCCCCTGTAGATCCTCCTGCTGCAGGACGTCCCATATATCCGACCGATTTTACTGGAGCTATATATGCATTCCAAAAAAGTATAAGGATTAGCACCATGCATACTAGTCACAAAATTTAAACTGCACATAACAGATTAGTTTCTTGTCCCTTACCATCGGGTCCCCATACTCGCCCAAGTGGAAGCGGCAAGTTTGGATCTCCCCAATAACTCATCCCACTATAGGGATAGTCATCTATGTATAACGGCATCTAATCCCAATGGGTGAAGAACTCTGGTCGGAACACCCGTCTGACCTCCCCTCCCCCTCCTCTACTCAGTACCTGTCCCCACCGATGCATCCGGGGCTCTCTCGGGCCCCCATCAGGAAATTGTATATCAGGTCATAAGGTCAGGATCTTCTTAGAGAAGAAAGAGCACAATACCGTCCCATACGAAAAATCGTGATTCACTTGCTGCTTACATAGCGATAACTGTCGTTTCAAGGACCCCAACATCATCTGGGCCCACCCATAGTAGGTCCCACCCAACACACTCTCTACAATCATCATCTACCCTCTAGTGATGTGATGGAATGCCTGGCTGCCCAAAATCCGCAACACTGCTGCTGCCACCGCCCGGGTCTCCAACCTCTCCAGATCCCCAACCGTTATCCGAGTCCCTTTGACTTGTACGCGTGTTTGACGATGTCGCTCAATAAACTCCATAATGTTATGCCCTCATGGTAACACGGGCTGCGTATTCCCCACCATCCCCAATGGTGGGAGATGAGTCAAGAAATAAAGATCCTAGACCGTCAGCTCGATCCTGTGCCCCTGCACTATAAACGCCTCATGATTTGGGTCCCAATAGCTGATAATCCGGGCCAAAAAGGGCTCCACAGCTCTCATCAACGGGTTCTCCAAAATTTTCAGAACCCAAAATATAGCCAGTACATGACAGACACCCTGATCTGCTTGGATTTCCGTCCGCAATGTACCTAAGTGTCTCTCTCTCCATTTGATCAATATATCTGCCATATCTGCACCAAAACATCATTTTTTCAGTCTACAGATCCACAAAATTGCATCTATTCACACCAAAATTGAATCTCAGCCCAAAACAACACTGAAATCACCTCCCTCTCATAGGTCGCACTTTTCAGCAAAAACTTGGTCCAGGTCGCAGTTTTTGCCCCAAAAAGTGCGACCCGACCGTGAGGAAGAAGTAGGGGCAGTTACTGAGATTTCAGGCTCTAATCTGAACTTTGAATCCATCAAAAAAAAAGAGTAGGATTAGACCTCTTACCTGCAACTGACGAATCACGATTCTAATGGTCGGTTTTTCCGCTACGATTGTCGTAAGATTTAGGGCCTTCTCTCCTCTCCACATTCACCACAGCTACAGAAGCAAATGAATGATTTTGGAGGGAAAATGCCTTATTAGAAGAAAAACACCCCTTTTTTCTTTCTCCAGCTGCGACCAAACCGTAGCCCCATTTGAAAAATCGTCTGCACCATTGGAAAGCTCTCACCGAGCACTCAAATGGGTGTTTGTTAGTTTTTCATGTTTTGATACTTCACAAGGACACATTTTTTCCATGAAGGATATTTTCATCTCTTCTCAAAATCAAATTTATTCACTTACAACACTTGTACCAGGGGCACCACTTTTCCTCCTTACTTGTCTTTGTTCGTGTTGATTTTCGTCATGAGCTACCCTATTGTACTCATGCTTTTACGGTCCCCCATTGGGCCTTCACTGCATGGCAGCACCATCGAGTCACCCTTGTTTAGAGAAGTCGAGTCGAGTCACCAGCACATTCATGGAGTCTATCCCAAGTCCCTTTGTACCCCACCATAGTCCTCCATCTTTTCCTGCTCGGTCCCTCTCTCATGTCACACATTATGGCCTTCAGTACCCCTGTCCACTATCCCTCCTGATATTGTGTCAGTCGCTGCCAAGCCATCCCTACACTTTATGCTCTAACAAGGGAAGTCGTCCAACCGCTCCTTCATTTCTCTCATTCCATCATCGTCATTAGCATCTAACTAGTCGTCTCTCTACTATTTTCCCCCGTACCTAAGGTAGGGTCCCCTTATTTTCCCTACCTATGGTAGACCTCCTTCTGTCGACATCAACTCATTTCCTCTAGAAGCCAGGTCTAGGGGGTAGTGTACCTTGGTTCGAGCACTTCCTAGCATGATCGTGATATATACACTTGATGGTCCAGTGACGCAGAAGCAGCTATTAGTGATTCCCAGGCATGTGTGAGATGTCTCAACCCTCATGAGGTGGTGGCCCTGCAGGTAGCCCCCCACATTCCTGGATGCCTTCATTTCAACCCTTGATGCAACTCCTCTCATACGATGATATCGGCCTTAGCCGCTCGTAGCGCCTCTTCGATTTGCACGTATTCATCAGCTTTTGCGACCACTTCCCCGCGTGTAGGGGGCATTTGGGCATATTTATATCTCATGTATTCCATATTATTGTATAAGACCTGACGATTATTCCAGGCATCACATGTATATGGGATTCATCATGTTATTTATGTGGCTCCTGTTTAGGCCAGCACATGCTTCATTATTGTGTTCCGTACTTTTCTGGGCGCCTTATTCTTTGTACTTATTGCGTTCCGTGGTTTTCCGGGCACCTTATTATTTGTACTTTGTCTTGGCGGGCATAGGTATGCCTCCCCCGCCGCCTTTAGCACAGGTACCACTTCATAGAGACTTGTTGCACCTGTAAGTCTCGTCTCCTTAGGGTCTATTCCTTTCAGAGCTCAAACATCCTTACATTTCTCTCTCACCTCTCTCTTGATGCCTAGTGATTGAGTTCTTACAACGTACTTCGGTCATAAGATTTTCGCCTAACACTCATACGTTGGGGGGCAATCTGTTACACCAATTTTTGGTCATCTAACCTGTTATTATTAGATGAACCCAAATACACCATGTAAGACCAATTTTACCGTAAGTAAAATTTCTTCCACCACATAAAATAACTTATTTGTTTATATTTCCTGGTCATATTTAACCCAAAATAAGGAACTTAATTAAATAAATCCTTATTTATTTAATTATTCCCTAATAATAAGTTATTTAAATCATTATCTACATAATATTATTAGTTAAATTTGACTAAATCATCCATAAATAATTAAATAAACCATTATTTATTTAATTGTATTCCCATCACTTCCCTAAGATGATAGATAAACCATTTATTTATTTATTATTTATAAATAAAGGAATTGACCCAAGTCAAGAACCCTTTTCCCTCCAACAAATATAATAAAATATTCCTAAAGGGTGCTTCTAGAATTCGATTAATAATATTTTATTCATGCACCGAGTTCTAGACCGCCCCAATATTTTATTATAAATAGGGGGGTTTTCCCCATTCATTAATCACCTTCATTGCATTAGATCACTCTCGATCTACTCTTGGTCACCATTTTCCATTTTTTTTTGTGAACTCCCATTGAGTTCTATGTTTGTTGCTTTACACCCATAAGACAGAGAAATGTTAGATCTGAAACACTGTGGACTTTCAAGAACCCATCCCTCTGAGGAGAACCGGAAAACACCTTTCTTGTTTTCCTCTCAGGTGCCCCATTCTTTAATATAATATAAAAATTCTTTTATTATTTCTTGTCTTGTCCATTGAATGCATGGAGCCATATTATATTTTATCTGCTTAATATCTTTTATGCTTAGATTTGAATTTGTGCAACAAACTTAAAGATATTTTGCATCCATAATCGATGTTAGGGCTATTTTTTATGCGTAGCTAAAGTGATCTTTTACGACGAAAGATTCATACTAACACATGCCATCAGTTCTTTCAGTTTTCAAGTTGCAGAAAAACTTACTATTTTTAGCAGTTTTCCGGGTCCTGAACTTCTAGAGCCATTTTGAGGCCCTAAACGACGTTTTTTAGGAAAACGGAGAGCAACATGGGTCCATGGATTGATGTTTCTCATTCAAAAGTTGTACTCCTCGGAAAAATATTTCTAAGGAGCTATTGAGTGCGTGAAATGGAGATGGATGCCAAAGTTACATCCCTAGGAAGTTGAACCACCAATTTACCCAAACGGGGCCCCTAGTTTTGGCGCTTCATCTCCTAGGGTTTGGTTTTTGGATGTTTAGAGTTCTCCATTGTTTCTCAATAATAAATAGGCCCTCGAGCCTCATTGTAACACAGTTCAAAGCTCTGTAGCCATCACATCTCTTCTCAGAGATTCGCTACCAGCACCCTACGTATTTTATTTCCGTTATGCCTGTAAGCATATTTCTGTTATTTGATATTAATGAAATGAAGCATTATTTCCACTGCATCTCTATGTTCATAGCTATTTCTATATTTTGTTGCATTCCTGCATAAATCCAGATCAGTGGTATCAGAGCAGGTCTGCTCTTTGTTTTTTTTTCTTTTCACGTCCCCAACGCGGTCAGGGTATAAGGAGTTAGGGCTCGACCTCGCTGAACCCTTGCAATATCAGCCTCACAAACCCCGACGACCTCCCATGGCGGAAGAAAATAAATACGAGGGAGCAGGAGATCCTATCAAAATACTGCTCGAGGAGACCCTCGAGAAACAAAGGAACGCGATGATAGATAACTTTGCTCAAATCCTTCAACGACTACCCACATATGGTGCATCTGCATCCAACAGCCACTCTGGATGCACCACTCCCTTCAAGGTATAGGTAAACTTTGACATTCCTATATTTTAAGGAAAAATATATGCAGACACCATAGATAGATGGTTAAATTTGCTGTAAGGGTATTTCTCGGTCCATGACTTCTCTAACTGAGAAGAGATTATTTTTTCACTCCTCAAAGTCGTCCCCTATGTCAAAGACTAGGGGGAAACCTACCGTGAGCAAGAGGGCGAAGGGGAACCCTCCCTATTCTCAGCCACACCCACTTGGAATTCGTTCCAAGATGACATAAAGGAAAAATATTACCCCGTGGGGAGCTATGAGGACAAATACATCCAATGGACCATGCTGCAGCAACAAAAGGATCAAGATGTGCACGAACTGACGAATCTGTTCCATACCCTGCGCACAAAGTTGGGTATTAAAGATTCATAGAGACATTTGGTGCTCAAGTACCATGGCTGTCTGCACAAACACATTCAAGAGGAAATGTATATCCTTCACATTACATCGCTTGGCATGACATATTGCTATGCTGCCAAGATCGAGTAGAAATTTAAGCAGAAGAAGCGAGACTTTGGATCTGAAAATCCGAAATGTTCCCCCGAACCGAAGAACAAGGGGCAAGACCAAAGAAATGTGACTCAGAACAACACCACAAATCCAAAGAAGGATACATGGAAGTGGTGTGAATTTCATAACAGCCCCACTGACAGCATAAACGAGTGTCAGGCCCAACAGTGTTTGGTGGTCGAACTAAAGGCACCCGAATTAGATGCGTTTTCTGATCCTGAGTTAGAACCAGACAAAGGCAATGACAAAGGGAAGAAGATCATTGATGCAGATCCCAGTGCCATTGTTGCGACCACCAAGATCCAGAGGGAGGGTCGAGAGGATCAAGAGGAGTAGGAGTGCCTTTTCGAGTCACAGATGTGGGTGAAGGGTTCTCTGCTGCAATTTCTCGTCGATAGCGGAAGCCAAAAGAACCTCATTTCAGCAGAGGTCATGAAATGGCTCGGCCTACTGACCATAGCACACCCACAACCATATACCATCAAGTGGCTCCACCCAGGGAGAGATCTCCGCATCCACTAGCAGTGTCACCTTCCATACAGTATCAAGCCATTCAGGGATGAGGTATTGTGTGATGTTGCTCCTCTTGATGTAGCTGATGTATTATTGGGCCAACCATACTTGTGGAGGCGACATGCTGTGTATGAGTCTAGGCCTTGTGCTGTTATTATTACTTTGGGAAATAACTTATACAGGATACCAGAGGTAGTACTGCCTCCTGTCATCTCTTTGACTACTGTAAAACAACGTATTAAGATTATTTCCCAAACCAGGAAATTCATTTTCCTTACAACTCTCTCAGAGGGAAATAAGAATCTTGTGTCCACAACCTCGAAATAGGGCTCCCTTGCATAGCTACAATAGATGGAAAAATTCATGGAGGAATACAAGGACATTTTCTCCTCACTCGTAAAGGTTCCTCTACACTGTCAGGACATGCACTCCTTTGATATGACTCCCAACGCACCACCGCGTGATGTTGTCATACATCCTGAAACTACACATACAAATTCCAAACATGTATTGTCTAAGGCTGGTAAAGAAACCAAATTTACTAAACACATCCAGCATGTCCACCTACAGGTCCATGACATATTCAACACATCTAATACTTAGTTCAACAGAATTTGCCTCATCTCATGGTGGATCTCAACGCAATGGGGAGCATTGCTTCCTAAGGAGAGAGGAATGATCCAGCTGGATATTGGTGGCCACCCACCTATTCCATTTGAACCCCCACCATTAGTTCTTTCAGTTTTCAAGTTGCAGCAAAACTTACTATTTTTAGCAGTTTTTCGGATCTTGAACTTCCGGAGCAGTTTTGAGGCCCCAAACGACGTTTTTTGGGAAAATGGAGAGCAACATGGGTCTATGGATTGATGTTTCCCATTTAAAAGTTTTACTCCTCGGAAAAATATTTCTAACGAGCTATTGAGCGTGTCAAGCGGAGATCGGATGCCAAAGTTACGTCCCCGGGAAGTTGAACCACCAATTTACCCAAACGAGGCCCCTAGTTTTGGTGCTTCATCTCCTAGGGTTTGGTTATTAGACGTTTAGAGTTCTCCATTTTTTCTCAATAATAAATAAGCCCTCGAGCCTCATTGTAACACAGTTCAAAGGTTTGTAGCCATCACATCTCTTCTCAGAGATTCGCTACCAACACCCTAGCTATTTTATTTCCATTATGCCTATAAGCATATTTCTATTATTTGATATTAATGAAATTAAGCATTATTTTATATGCATATCTATGTTCATGGTTATTTCTGTATTCGGTTGTGCTCCTTCATAAATCTGAATCATTATTTGTAGCATGATTTTGTGATGTCATTTTCCTCTATGTCTAAGATATGCTCTAAAAATTGTTATTCCTTTGGCTTTGGGGTCTTTTTAAATATATTTTTTTGGATGTCTCTTTGCTTGAGAACACGAATTGTGTAAATGTTCCATATTTTAACAAATTTTACATCTAAATGTCATGTATTGAAGATATAATAGTTCATTCCACTAAACTCTATTATGAAGAAAAAGTATGTAGTAAAGTAAACCTTTTCTAAGATCTACCTTCAAATAAATCCTAAGAAAAGTAAAAATGTATTTTTATGCTCTATCCATATCAAAAGTTATAAATTTCCCTAATATATTCACAGTTAATTCTAATAATTTTTTATGCCAGAAATCGAAGGGAAGATTATGTAAACTAACCTAAACCAACATTGTGGAAAACATCATGACATTTGTGATCTGGATTTATGCAAGAACGCAATAGAATACACATGTTGGGGGTGTCCCAGGTGACATAATAGGGCATTTTGGAAGTGAAAATTTTCAAATTGCATAACCCCCAAGAGTTTCTTGTATGCATGGTCGAATTTCGGATATTTCTTGTAGAGAAACATCCAATCAGAGGTCTCGTGCCCACAAGAGTTGAGAACAGTGGTTAGTGCCACAATCGGTGGTTAGCTGAGGAAGTCTACAACATTATTAGTGATTCCCTTCTTGTACTTGATGTTCAAATGAAACTGTTGTAGATATATTGACAAGTTCTAATGGCGACCATTCTGCAACTTCCCTTGTGTCTGTATGAACTTCAAGGGTGAGTGGCCTGTGTGGATGATTGTTTCCCTCCCTAGAATGTATTGCTTCCATTGCCAAAAATCTTGCACAATGGAATATATTTCTTTGTCATAAGTGGGATACTTGCGAACTCTGTCGGACAATTTCTCACTATGATATGCCACTGGATTCCCCTATTCAGTAAGAGCTACCCCAGTAGCATAATTAGAGGCATATTTCTCGATCTCAAATGGTTGTTGCAAATATGGTAATGTGAGCACTTGGGCGGAACATAGGTGACGTTTCAATTCTACAAAAGCCTTCTGTTGACATTCCGAACAAAATAATTTTTCTTTCACTCCAGGCTTGGTGACTTAACTCAAGGACCAAGCGATATGAGAAACTCCCAACATGAATGGGTGGTAGAAACTAGCAAGACCCATAAAGCTGCGAAGATCTGTTAGAGTGGTTGGGGTTGGAAAATCTCGAATGACTTGGATCTTGGTTAGATCCACATGCAACCCCCTTTCATCAATAATGTATCCCATATATTGAACCTGGGTCATGCCAAAAGTGCACTTATCCAAATTGGCACACAACTTGTGTTACTGTAATGTTTGGAGGACTTGTAGGATGTGGTGGAGGTGCTCTTATCAAGTCTCAATGAATATCATAATTTCATCCAAGTACACCACTATAGATGAGCTGGTCAATGTACACAAGATGTCGTCCATCAAGATCATGAAGGTTGCGGGAGCATTCGTCAACCCGAAATTCATGGCCAACCATTCAAAAATTCCCTCCTTGGATTTGAAGGTCATCTACCACAAATCATAGGGCTTGATTGGGACCTATTGATACCTAGACCTCAAGCCAATCTTGCTAAAATATTTCGCCCCTTTGGGTTGGTCTGAAAGGTCATCAATCCATGGGATCGGGTACCTATTTCAGATAGCGGTCTTGTTCAGCACCTGATAGTCGATATAGAGCCTCCAAGTCCCATCCTTCTTTTATACCTACATGATCGAGCTCCCATAGGTCGACGAACTCGAACAGATGTGACCTTTCTGTAGAAAATCCTGAATTTTCCTCTTGATTTCATTATTATACAGAATATAGCACTGATGGATCGGTCCGTTGGGTAGCGACGCACCTGGGGTCAGATCAATGGGGTGCTTGACCTAACAGTGTAAAGGAACCCCTGTGAGTGAGATGAAGATGTCCCCATAATCCACCACAACCTTGTACATTTTTTATTGTCATGCAGAGGAGCCCAGTCTATAGGCCGTGGCCACAGTAATCTTCTTGCCCTGGGGGAAAATCATAAGGAAAAAAAATTCTTGGTTTAGGAAATGATCCTACTGCATTGTTTTGCAGTAACAAAAGAGATAGTGGCAAGCAGTGGTACCTCTTCTATCCTGTACAACTTATTTCCAAAAGTAAAAATAACAGCATGCGACTGGGACTCATGCACAACATTTTGGTTCCAAAATTATGGTTGGCCTTATAATACCTCATCCATGAAGGGCTTGATGCTGTATGGAAGGCAGAACTACTGGTTGACGTGGAGATCCCATCCTTGGTAAAGCCACTCGATGGTGTCTGGTTGTGGGTGTGTTGTGGTCGACAAGCCCAACCACTTCATGATGTCTTCTAAAATGAGGTTATTTTGGTTCCCATTTTTTATAATGAACTATAGAGGGGAACCTTTCACCCACATTTGGGAGTGGAAGATACACTCCTCCTCCTTTGGATCTTCCAGTTCCTGCTTCTGGATCTTTGCAGTGGAAAAAGTAGCATTGGGCTCCACATTAATAATCTGTTTCCCTTTTTCATTCCCCTTTTCAGGTTTTGATTTAGAGTTGAAACATGCATCTGATTCAAAAACCCTCGTTTCATCCACCAGTGACTGTTTGGCCTGGAAATTACTTGTGTTGTGTGTGGAGCTCTTATTGAACTCACACCACTTTCACATGTGCTTATTTGGATTCGCAGTGTTGTTCTCTGCTTGGGGCTTTGGCAGGTTGTCTTAGGTCACCATGCCTTCGCTTCATCCCTTTTTATGTGGTTTAGGGGGGCCTTTCCGTTGCTTTTGATTCACAAATCCAAAGTCTTGCTTCTTCTATTTGAATTTCTACTCAATCTTGGCAACATACGCATATGCTATACCAAGTGAGGAGATGTCGAGGAACTCCATTTCCTCCTAAATGTATCTATGGAGACAAATTCCATACTTTAGCACCAAATGTTTCTCTGAACCTTTGATACCCAACATTGTGTACAAGGTATGGAATAGATTCGTTAGCTCATACACACTTTGATCCCTTTTTTTCTACATTATTGTCCATTATATGTACTTGTCCCCATAGCTCCCCACGAAATAGTATTGTTCCTTGATGGCATCTAGGAAAGAATTCCAAGTGGGTATGGCTCAGAAAAAAGAGGGTTATGTCTCATCCTTTTTCTCACAGTAGGTTTCTGACTAGTCCTTGTCATGGGGGGTAGCTTTGAGGAGTACAAAAATAATCTTCTCCCGATCACCAAAGTCATGAACCGATAAATATCCTTCTAATAGATTCAACCATATGTAAAAGGAATTTTAATTTGTTTGACCGTAAAATATGGGAATGTCAAAGTTTACTTGTACCTTAAATGGATTTGTGCCTCCAAATTGGTTGTTGGATGCAGATGCGTTGTTGGTGGGCAGTCATTGAAAGATCTGGGCAAAGTTATCCATCATCGCGTTCCCTTTTTTTTTTATGGCCTCCTCAAGAAATATTTTGATAGGATTTCCTACCCCCTCATCTTTCTTTTCGTTCCCCCTGGGCAGCCGTTGGGGTTTTTGAGGTTGATCTTGCAAAGGTTCAACCAGATCGAGCCCTAACTCCTTATTCCCCGACCTCTTTGGGGACATGCAAAGAAGGATCAAGAAAAAGCAGACCGCTCTGATTACATTGATCCCTATTTATGAAGGAATGCAAGTGAATTCACATATAACCATAAATACAAAGATGCAATGGAAATAATGCTTCATTTTATTAATATCAAAGAACTAAAATTTTCTTACAGACAGAATGGAAATAAACTAGCTAGGGCACTAGTAGCTTATCTCTGAGAAGAGATGCGGTGGCTACAGGCCCTTGAACTGTGTTCCAATGAATCTTCATGACCTATTTATTATAGAGAAACAATGGAAAACCCTAAACATCCAAAAACTTAACCCTAGGAGATGAAGCACCAAAACTATGGGCCCCGTTTTGGTAAATTGGTGTTTCAACTTCCCAGGGTCGTAACTTTAGCATACTATCTCTGTTTGATGCACATGATACATAGCTAGAAATATATATTCAAGTACTACAATTGTTGGTGGAGAATATAGATTTTGGAAATTTTTTTAAGGCTTCAAAATGGCTCCGAAAGTTCTGGACCCGAAAAACTGCTAAAAATAGTAATTTGTGTTGAAACTAAAAAAGTAAAAGAGTCAATGGCGAGGCCCCGAGTGGAATAGGCGAGTGTCCACCAATATCCACCTGGATCAATTAGGAAACCAAGGGCTCATAAAAATTCCTTCACTTCCCCAAACGATGGAACCTCTTTGGGGGGGAAATCCATATCCTTCAACATATAAAATTTTAAAATAAAGAATGCACTAGATCATACAGGAATATCACAGTTTCTTGTCCAAGTGGCGTAAATCCATTACCATAGATCCTCTGAATCTGGCCAAAATTCGTTAAACTACATATAATTGCTAGAGAATAAAAGTCAAAATAGAGAGAATTAACCTTGGGAATGATTACCATCACAATTAGAACTTGATTCATGTCTTCTACCATGAAAGAATGAAGAATTATATTTTTATCAGGTTTTGTTTGTGTCTTTGCCTTTATTTTTACCACATAATTAAATGAAACAAGTCCATTTGTGTTATAGGTCAATTTACGCACCATTCCCAATGACCTGGTTAACTGGACATCATCCCCAAAACTGATGAATAGGATATATCATCCCCTATCATTTCAGTTTCTACATGTCATAAGACAAAGAACAAGGAAAAATCATCTATGACTTCCATTTGCAACGTTTCCAAGATTTGAACTTTATATTATATCATATGTGAGCTCACCAACACTGCCTCTCAAGGGACTAAGTGCATTGTATATGTAGGTAACCCCACTCAAGGGTGCTTTGCAGAGCACTTCCCGACACTCATGGGTGCATTGGTCACATTGGGAGTGAAATTCTCATTGTTCTAGAATCTCCAGTTGGCGAGTGTCTTTTAGAAGAGTTCACATGTGTCAAAACTTGAATCCATGTGTCCATTTGATGCCTCTGAGACTAGGAACATGTATTTCCTATTATTAGAAAGCCATTTATTGTAAAAATATGTTCAGTTCCTCTATAAATTGAGCACAGATCCTAGTTCTTGGTAAGGAAGAATTTGAGTAGAGAAATGCTAGTGGAATTTCAATTGAGGAGTTGATTTGTGTAACATGCTGCTAGAGAGATGTGCCTAGGATGCTGCCAGAGATGGTGAGATCAAATCAATCACTGGGTTGTAACCTTCCCTTCTATCCATTAATAAAGATTGCTGCTTACTTTTCGACATATGTATCTATATAATCTTTTGTATTTCATATTATGAATTCTTATTTGATGTATATGGTTCATGTTTCATTGATTTAACTGAATAACTTGAATACACGTATGTATTATTGCTCTCTTTTCTTGTTTAGTGTTCATCTTTGCAGGAAATATTTTAGTGATCTAGCTCGGATTTGAAGCTATAGTAAGAGAGACAGAAGGAGAATTGGAAGCGTTTGGACTCCAAGTAAGTTTCTTGAGCTAATCTGTGTGTCTATTTACTATTAGGAAAAGTAGTTGCAACGTCTTTAAACTGTTGTTCTAGTTGAGCACCACATCTAGGGAAGAATTTTTTATCCATAACCCATAATTTTGCATAACAAATTGGAAACTCCACTAGGGAGTTTACCCTTCATCCTTGGTGTATTTACATCCGTTTGTCTCTTTTTATTCACCCAATAGAATCTACTCAGAAATATTAGGCTTTTTGAAATAAAAAATTGATTTAGAAATGTGTTAAATAGTTGAGTTTTCATTCTCTGACTGCACTTAATGCATTGTTGAACATGACACAGTGCTTTGTATAGCACTATCTCCCTTCCAGGGGTGCGTTGCAATGCACTATCTCTCCTTAGAGACTATGTTTCCCCCTAGAACCAACCAAATTCCATTGATCTTGTCATTGCATCTACTTTCAGTTTGTTGTTTGTTATGTTTTAAGGAGCCTGATGCCTGAGATTGACAAGTAATCAATGTTTATTTAAAGTGTTATTATTTATCATTGTCGAATTAATTTCAAATTATTTTCATTGATCCATTAGATCCATTTTCTTTTGAAAAGAAAATTGTCATTAAATTCCTCATTTCCTGTAGGATAAATTGCAGTCTTATTCTTCATTTTTCCTATTAAAGAGAAATTGTTGTTCTATTCATCATTTCTCAAAGTAAAAGGCATTTGTTTTTATTGATTTGATGCACTTATTTTCCTTTTTCTCATTCATAACATTAAAGGGACTGAAAAGGAAAACCGACATTTGCATATAGTGGATTCTGTGTTTTTCATAGGAACAATTTCGAAAGCTGCATTTTAGTTTGTGCTCTTTGATTGTTTGCTCTCAAATTGATTGCTCTTTCCCTCTAGTAGCTAGGATTTTCATTGAAAAACTAAAAGTGAAATATTTCTTATCATTTTAGTTTGCATTTTAGGAATTTCCAACACATCATCGAGGTGACCGTTTAAAGGAAAAGTGATAAACAAGATCAACTTAAAATTTATCTCAATTTACCAAACAAAGCATTGGAACCATAATGATAACATTTAGAAGGTATAGGCTAGAGACGTGTTCCAGCGTCGTAAAACATAGCAGCTATCGTTAATTTTCTGCGATACATTCCGAGTGTGATACCTCACTCGACGTACGTAAGTATATCGTAGCTCGTCCACGTATTTTTGGGTATATCGGGCGATGTTGCAGTACGAAAAGTATATAGGGTTGCTCTCATTGTGAAGTTTCGCATTAGACAACACTAATACTGACTTGGGCCTCCATGTACCTTCCATAGTGAACCAAGTTGACGACTTTGTAAATTTTAATACAATGAACACAACATTCGGAGAGATTGCTTTCCCGCACTTCTTGGTTCAACAGGAGTTATTGTGTAGTTCATAGTTTCTTGGTAAACCTTTTGCCTAGCATTACCCTTTTATTTTGTTTATTTGTTCTTGGTTAAAATAAATCATTCATCGAGGAAAAAAAAATCCTTTTACCCGTCATTCACATAGATTAGCATTAAAACCACCTTTACCACCAAAAGTTGCGCCTGCTCGGTGAAGGCGACATCACTCTATACAAACTAGTACTATAAGTACCTCTGATGAAGCATCATCTTCCCATACACTAGAGTTAGTACAAGTTGTTTCTACACATCCTGCTTTGTTTACTGTTGTCAAGGTGGAGTCCTCAGAGTTACTCATCATCACAATCCATCCAATCAGTGAGGCCATACCTCCTGAACCCGATGTTGTTCAACCAGAAGTTGATTCAGATCCTGTCTCTTCTTTGTTAGAAAATATGAATCTCAAAGTCGAACAACCGGAAGTTTTTCATCCATTGGTCATCCCACAATTTTATGTAGTCATTGAGTCTCCCATATCACATAGTCAACCTCCTAAAATATACTTCAGGGCTGATGGAGAAATACTTCCACCTGGTTTAATTTCAATTGAGGAAATCCAACAAGACGAGACACCTTTAACTCCAAACCATTTTGGGGAGGACCTTTACTTGTACGAGTATTTTCCTCAATCACCACCAATTTTTTTTTTTTATCCTATTCCCATTAAAAATCCTGTTGAATCAAAAGGGTATATGTTTGGTTAAGTAACCATGCCTTAACCAACATCTTCGGTTGGGCCATCTTCTCCAATTACATCAGTACCTTCCTCGTCGATGTTTACAACTTCACCAGAGTCATATTTTCATGGTGGCCCTATGGTCCCATCAGGTTATCAATATTTATCCAGAGTTTTCTTTGGTGCATCTTCAAACCCATGGAATTCACCAATGTCATCATCTGGTATTCTAACTGGTAAAACTATAGTGAGTCCTGAATGGCTTGATTCTTTATACCAATCATCAGGGCAATATCAAGCTGGTCCTTCTAGGTCTATTCCACCCGGTACCATATCAACAGGACTCCCAACATTTTGAGAGAAATATTTTCCATCTTATTACCCTCCTCATGATGGGAGGCAACCTTTGGTCACCTACTATGACAATAATCCATGCCTTTTTTGTTAACATAATGTCTAAATGAATGTTTTTCAATGGCATCTCACTCTACCTATCCAATCAAAAACAATTGTACATTCGTATTAAACAGTTCGACCTATTACACCTACATCATTTCCACTTCTTAATACATATTTACCCCTGTTACAGAATCAAAATTTTGGACAACAATCTTTTCAGGTGGGTCCTTCAACTCAATACCCTCATGTATTGGGCACATAGACTACAAATCCTTCGGTTAATTTAAAACAACAAAATGTACCTGGAATCATTTATTCACAAGATAGTTTACCATTTTATGGGATGTCACAACCACAACCTGTTTATACCTATCCTCAACCGAATACAAATTATTCTAATTTGGTTTACAACATTGGTGGACAGACCCCTTGGAAGCCTTAGGTGCAAATACCTCAGACTTCATTTCAACGAGTATCATATCCAGGCTTTAGTCAACAGAATCCTCAAGTGTTTTCTTCTAAAAACAACCCCTATTTGGGTTACTAGTAATAGATTCCTTATGCTGGTGATCAAAGGCCTATTATTAAATAAATTCCATCATACCCTAGCTATGATCAACCCGACCTTAATCAACAGTTGCCCTTTATTGCAGCTTTAGAGTTACCAGATTTAAATCAGCTAACCAATGATCCAATCAACTATGCTCCTTGGTGGCTCGTACTACCTAAATAATTACCCTCAGATATTCCTAAGTTCAATGGAAACCCTGGGGAAGACCTGTCAACTCATATCATGACTTATAATTTGTGGTGTTCATCAAAATCCCTTAATGATGATTCTGTTAGACTACGTATTTTCCATTGTACACTCACTGCTCTGGCTGCAAAAAGGTATATTTAGTTACCTAGAGCATCTTTTGATGATTTCACTACCCTAGCTACTGTCTTTCTGACTCACTTCTAGTTACCCATATGATATGAAACTGGAACGGAACTCTTGACCAATTTCAAAGTGACTAATGCTACTCACATTTCTGATCATATTCATGAGTGGTTTCGTCATCCTAGAATGGTTAAGACATTTATTTCGGATCAACTCCTTGCTGAGTGGTTCATTAATTCCATGTTACCTTTTATTACTGAGGATGTGGCTAAGGGTGGCGTCATCACGGAAGAGTAGGTTATTTATCGTGCCCAATATTTAGACTTGTTTTATACTCAATCTGGCGCGCTCTATGAAAATATTCCTAACGCGTCGAGATCGAATTTTATTATTCCTCATCAAATAAAGGACTCTCATGCAGAAGATGACTTGATTGGTACTACAAGCACACATCATACTACTTCATATGATCCTGCACCTTCTTCCGAAATTCATGTCGTGTCATTTGATAAGGGAAAGAGTGATAAGCAATTCGAAAGTAAGAAAAAGTGGAAATCTAAGAAAAAGGAAACTTCTAACCCGTAGGAAAGATCATCTGATCAATCGTCTGGATCTAGGAAACCTCATTATCCATACATAATTTGTAATGAGGAACATTTTTTTTGGGATTTTCCTCACCGTGCTGAAGTCCCAAAAATCATTAAGACTTCCCATGTGTCAACTATGTTGACAAATCAGTCTCCAAATCCAGACACAAATTTAGTTGCTATGGATCCAGCTTCTCATTCCCAAGTACTTATGTTATCTGTCACAAAACCTTCGACAGATATTTTGGTGTCAATGCGTAATAAATATTATGGTAGTCAGGCCATTGATCAACCTACTAGCTCAACTGCAAATCCGTCTACAGAATTTGTACTGCCTACTACTATTCCCGAATTGAAAATTAAGCCACCTAAGGGAGTAATTCACAAATTGACATATAATCCTTGAGCAAGAGCTGCTAAAAATTATAATACAGTTGAAGATTTGGCTCAATCCCCTTCAGTTATGTTCACTCTTAAGGTATTAGAAAATTGTCCCTCCCAGAAATAGGCTTTATTATCGACTATTAGTAGAATTGATTTAGCTGATTCTAATCTAGTCATCTTTAATCATACACGCTATGTACGACAACTACAAGCAGAATTGGCATTCTCCATACAAGTCAATGTTCTCAATCACCTTGTTCATCATACTATTATTGATGAGGGAGCATCTACATGTATTATGTTTCTAAATTTTTGGAAGTCACTTGTCTTGCCACGTTTATCTAAATCATCAATGACATTGAAGGCTTTTAATGGACGTACATATAAACCTTGTGGTATTATTAATAACCTGCATGTTGAAATAGGGGGAAAAACAATGAATGTTGATGTTGAGGTTGTTGACAGACCCCTTGACTATAATATTCTACTTGGAAGGCCATGGGTATATGCTATGACTGCAATTGTTTCTACATATTTTACAATGATCACCTTTCCTTATAAACGTACAATTACATTCATCAATCATCTTTCCTTCTTTGCCTCCGCTTCGCAAGTAACTAGAAGTGTTACGTTCATTCACACATTATAACTAGCACTTTAGAACATTGGTGTAGGACTCTTAAAGGATTCCACTCTCATGGGAACCTTTAAATTACCGCCGACTGCGACGTCAGCAAAAATTGCAAGTATAGAGACCTGCTACATGATCTCTTCCACTCCATCTGGCTTAAGGGAGAGTACGGGTGATTCTGAAATTGTTACATTGGATGAGTTTTTTCCACCCAACACTCTTAATATGGCATAGAAATCAATCTATCTACCTTGGGCCGCGAATCTATCTGGTTTGGGTTGATCATTCCTTAGATTTTGGTACTCCATCTCATCCTTTTTCCTCAAAGTTCTTGATAGTTGAGAATCTTTTGGTACTCTCATCTGCCCCTATGTGGATGGTTGTGGTGTTTCCCATTCGAGGGGATGTCCAATTTCCAGAGCATGCAAGTCAGGATTTATGGCTGCCAATTCCTTGAAGGTTTCCTCCCTGGCAAGCAGAGCCTCATTAACTTCTATCTCAGAGTCATAAATATAACATTTGTTGCATTGTGGACAGGGTTTGCCTAGTTCCCGAATACGTGGACCACAAATACAAAAATGAAAATCTGAAATTGTCAAATTGAAATCTGCAAACATAACACATTTGGTTCCCACAACCACATCTCACGGCATTTCATCCACCAGACTTGATTATCGACGACTTGCAAACGTTACATTCTTCTATTTCGCCATCCTCTCTTCGACGAAGAGCAGTTTCAGCTGATTTTTCATCAACCTCTTCACATCATAGTGGTAAGTGGCTGAACCCCTTGCATTGGATACATGAAGATTTTAAACATTTAGGGTTTGAACAGTCCAACACATGTACACAGTTGTCTATTTCATATGGAATGCTACCAGATGGACAATAAAATAAATTCTCAATTTTGGCTTCAGCTAACGCGTCTTGTGCCTGCCGATATTCATATATTTCAACAACATCATCTGGAATAGCTTTACTAATATATTTCAACAACATCATTGGCAATTGATTCCTTGCAATCTTCATCAGCAGCGAAGCAAGATATAGAACCATCTGCCCTCACACCTCCATAAAGGATTTGGTTAACCTGTTTATCTATACATTCAAAACAAAACTGAAGCCCATCTCCACACTGTACCACATTTTCACATTGAAATTCCGGGTAGCAACAACTACATTCTACCCCTTCTCCATCCATTTCATCAAGTTCTAAATTCTCTGAAGTGCCAACTGTTTTACCAACGATTTCTTCATCTTTAATTATGACCTCACCTTTCTCGTTAAAAAAAGGTCTTTCTGCTTTTGTGGTCCTTCTTTGAACGCCTACTCTCATGTCTTCTGAAATTCATGGTTCGACGCAGAAAATTTTTCTTGCAAATAGATAGACGCATTGTCTGAAAGACGATGACGATGATGAACCGCGTGCGGCCATGTTTCCCAAAGTTTGTGAAGATTTTCTGATTGAAATTTCACGATCGAAATCAGTAATGCGAGAATGATCCCTCACACTATCAATCTATGTTTCCATTTTACTTATATATAATCATATACAACTCTACCGATACACCGCTTTTCAAACGAAAAAGTGTACCGACACACCTAGAAAACGCGGTGATTAATTCAACAATAATCCTCAATGCTCATAAAACCTTGAGATTTTGGAGCACGTGCTGATTTTGAAAGTCCCCCAATGAAATTATTTTGTTCCGGTTAATGTGTCATTTGATTAGGGACATGGAGCATGAGGGGTTTTAAAATATATTAATTTTGAATTTAGGTTATTGCGATTTATAATGTATGGAAACAAGTTTATTTAGATTATTGAGTCCACTTGTTTGGAACAATAGTGAGTCTTTAGTGGTTGCTTAGGAAGGTCCATTCAAGGGTTAGGTTGATGTTTTGGGGAGGTTTTAGTGTGTTATGGTGACATTTAGAAGAGTTAGGTTGATGTTTCAGGGAGGTATTTCGTGCATTATAGTGGAATTTGGAAGAAGTTTTTTTCGAATCTGTCATTACTTCTAATTTTGGTGTTGTTTTTCTGGTGTATTGTTGGAGAGTCTTGAGATGGAGATTTTCCGAGATTTTGTTTGTGGGGTGGTGGCACTCGTATTCTGCAACCCTCTTACTATGGTGATCTTGGGAGGGATTTCGAGGTGTTGGAGTATTGCGTGGGTTGGCTGGTCTTGAGTGAGGCTTTGGTAGAGAACTTCTCCTTTTTTGTAGACATGTCGAAGCACATGGAGTGACAATGCAAAGGGGGTGAACATCTTGCCCAAACCATTGCTAGTGGAGTTAGAGAATCTTCTTAGAGCGAAGAGCGCTTAGATAATACAGACATAGAAGAGGAGATAACACATAATCGATGGTGGCATATTCAAATGACATCCAATTTTCTCAATTTGAAATTCTAGAATAACTTCGTCAAGCTCAAGAAAGACTGCAAGTGATAGAGGCTTGGTTGGAACACATGGACTTCCATATGCATGAGAAGCATGAAAAACATTTTGCACATTGGCCACCTTGAAATATCAATATTTGGTTGTTTGCTTATTTTCTCATTTTTTTGGTTAATATGGGTGTGGTCCCTCCATAAATAAGATGTATATTGTTAAATCTCATGATATTATGAATTTGGTGCTATATATTCGAACTCTCCTTCCCAACAAATCTAGTCGAAATGAGGTAAGACAAATAGTAAAAACTATATATCTACTTTTTTCAATTTAGTAATATAAATTGAATGTTTTAATAAATAAAAAAAATCACAACAATAAACTGAAATTACTTAGTCAAAAATAAAAACTTACAGTAAAAATCATTATTCTAAAAATGTTACTTTATATATATATATAATTTAAGTTCATTCTAAAGTTCAACAAACTTATTGATTATTAATTAATTTGTAACAATTAATAGATTTGAATGTGAAAATAAATAAATGTATAAAGCAAAACCAAAGTACATCAACTAATTCATATATATATATATATATATATAAAGAGAATAAGTCATTCAACACAACTAAAATTCTAAAAATCAAAGTATGAGAATATTCAAAAGTAAAATACAAATATTATATTAAAAAAAACAAAAACAAAGACTAGCTAATTGGATGTGTAAATTTTATAAAAAAATGTGTGGATGATATAGATAAATAAATATTTTTAAAGAAAAAATTAACAAGAACATAAATTGAAAAGGGGTAACAAACAAATAATTAACAGGAAAGGGAAAAACACCCGAAAATGAAGATAATTAACAGGAAAGGGAAGGGATCCAATAACTACTAATCCTCTAGACATCATCCCTATTCTAATTATTAGGCCTTCTCTTAATTTCTATGGCCTCTCTGAACATCCGGTTATGTGAATGATTGATTCTAGCAATGACCGCGGCCTCTTTAACATATATGTGGTGGTTCATCCTCTCTGCATGCTCTACCAATTCCGAGGTGTGAATTCTATAATGTTTGATGTTGATCTCATGCTCATAAATCCTTAATTTACGCAGTGACTAGTTTTTCCAATGAAGTAGGCCCCACATGAACTTGTGATTACATAAAAATACTTACATATTTTTAGGGTATAGGTCCTTTGACTAATCTAAGGGAGATTCGAATGGTTTTTAGGGGCCCAATGGTGGAAAAAACATTTTTCTTAAGAATCCAATCAATCTTGTCCATGGTGCCTTGGATGAAGGAAACATGTACCTTTGAAATCACATCACAAGGTTCCTTCTATATCCTTGGACCTTTGTCAACTTTTAGGAAATCCTTAAGAGCTTGGTGCCTCCTATACCCATTAATTTTGAGAACTTTAGGGAGATGAATTTTCTCACTTTCAAGATGACTCTCATCATAAAATCTTAATGCAAGATTAGCTAATGTTTTGAAAACTCCCAACTTTTGCGCGAGCTAATGATGGGACTTTGCATGTAGATATTGTTTAGCGTGAGTCTTCTAACAAAATACTTTGTTAGATAATGTACCATCATCCTTGTTAGATAAAATAATTTCCAGGAAAGTTAAGTTTCCATTTACTTTTGGTTACATTGTAAACAATGAAATGGGTCATGGTATTTTGGGCATGTGATATTAATAACCCATGGTATTGGTCCATGGTATTGTACACTAAATTTTGAAGTTAAAAGTATCAATGATAAACAATTTTCACAGTTAAAATTCTTGGTACATTGTTTTTAAATGTATAAATGTTTCACTCATATATTAATTATTTTTATAAATACTTTCCTAGAACCATCTTAAATATGTATATATCAAGTTCTCAGAGGGATCAAGTTTGATTGTAGGATGGATCTAAGATGGTACTCCTGCATTCCACAATAGATTTCCTCAAGCTTTTAAATGGGCTTCGCCATAAAAAAGACTATCGAAAAATAGGACGGGCTATGCAACATCATGGGATTGTAGACTACCATCAGTAAACCCATAAAGTGACTAACTCAAACTTATGTTAATAATTATGATTTTTTTATTTTAACTTGATTTTAAATTATTTGATCAAGTCAACATAACATTACATAACGATTTCTATAATACGCGGATCTAAATTTCCTCTCAAAGTAATAATTTATATGATCCATATGATCATGATTAACGTCCACTAATATCAAAATAGCTTAATGAACCCTAGGAAGGTAAGAGATTACACAATATTCTTTATCACCTTATTTTTTATCTTATAGTCAAAAAACTAGTGGGGCTAACCTTTGTATTAATAAAACATGAGCTAGGGGCATACAATCTATTAAAATAGCTAGGTTTTGCATCCTACTTGGGCCACATCAACCCAAACTCATAGTTCGATCATTCTCATTCTGTTTCAAACTTGTGAATTTTTCACCACAAGGTGCCTTAACATATCACCCTATCACCATCTAGTCCATGCCTCATGATTTAGAAGTCTATAGCATCTTAGTATCCTTTAAAAACAATAATATAAGTTCTTCAACATCATAATACTCCTATTGAGTTAAAAATTCAATATGGTTTGTAGTGTGACAAATAATTTTAAATATATATCTAATGTGTGTACAAGCGAGACAATCGAAGAGGCAACATTTTTCACCTTCAACACTCTTGTTGTCATAACTGTTAAGAGGCCCCATTTTTCACCTTGTGACCCTTGTATTGTCATAAATGTGACGTACGTTTTCATACCATGGTGTTTTAGGAATATAAAAATGCCTACTTTCACTATGAAGGTGATACCGAAGAATCTATTTTTATTTTAACATTCTTTATATTATTCTTTACACAAGTTAAGTCAAAGATATATTTTTTTTATTTTCGAGATTTGGGTTGATAACCTCATTATAATATCTCAATTTCCTTGATCCCTCTCACTTTTCATTACATAATAAATTATCCTTCAATGTTGTAAATTATAAGGCGGTATATATCAAGATTAACAAACGCTCCAAATTACAAGGCTGTAGATTACACCTATTTAAATAAACATGTATTTGCAATCTTAGTAAAGACTCTTGTTCTTTTTCTCCCCAAGGAAAAATCAAAATTGTATTTAGAGAGTAAAATCAAATTTTAGAGATGCTTGAGAGAATTCAACCATTTTAGATAGTTACACGTGCCCAAGAAAAAAAAAAAAAAAAAAAAACCATAATCAACCAAATAAAAAAAGAAAAATTATACATTTGGGAGATAAGTATGATGCACTAAGGTACCATTTTTTGCCTTTGTTTTTCTCCACTTTACGGTAATCATTAATGTTTGGAGTAGAGGTTAGAATAACCATATCATTATATTCCATTTTCACGGAGAATTTGAACTTTATGGGGAAGGAATTACCTTTTTTTTGCAGGAACCTCTGTTTCAAGACTCATATTCCCATTTTTATACATTTTGATTGTAGCTTATTTTTCCCTATTATTGATCATCCTTTGAGCCACAATTCCTCCTTACTCAACCTGATCTTTGTCTAATATTTCTTTTGACTTCTACACATCATTATTTGTAGCATGATTTTGTGATGTCGTCTTCCTCTATGTCTGAGCTATGCTCTAATATTGTTATTCCTTTGGCTTTGGGGTCTTTTTAAATATATTTTTTGGATCTTTCTTTTCTTGAGAACACAAATTATATAAATGTTCCATTTGTTAACAAATTTTACATCTAAATGTCATGTATTGAAAATATAATAGTTCATTCCACTGAAATCTATTATGAAGAAAAAGTATGTTGTAAAGTAAACCTTTTCTAAGATCTACCTTCAAATAAATCCTAGGAAAAGTAAAAATGTATTTTTATACTCTATCCATATCAAACATTATAAATTGAGCTAATATATTTCCAATTACTTCTAATAATTTATGATGCCAGAAATGGAAGGGAAGATTATGTAAAGTAACCTAAACCAACATGTGGAAAACATCATGACATTTGTGATCCGAATTTATGTAGGAACATAATAGTATACAGATATAATCGTAAATACAAAGATGCATTGGAAATAAGACTTCATTTCATTAATATAAAAGAAGTAAAATTTGCTTACAGACAGAATGGAAATAAAATAGCTAGGGCACCGGTAGCTTATCTCTAAGAAGAGATGTGGTGGCTATAGGCCTCTGAAGTATGTTCCAATGAGGTTGAAGGGCCTATTATTATATACAAACAATGGAAAACCAAAAACATCCAAAAACATAACCCTAGGAGATGAAGCACCAAAACTATGGGCCCCATTTGGGTAAATTGGTGTTTCAACTATTGAGGGTCGTAATTTTGTCATACTATATCCGTTTGACGCACATGATACATCATTAGAAATATCTATCCAAGGACTACAATTTCTAGTTGCGAAAATCAATTACGGGATGAAGTCATATTAGCTGGAATCAAGATGCCCAAAATTTTTTGTTTAGGGCCTGAAAACGGCTCTAGAATTTCACGACGCAAAAAACTGTTAAAAATAGTAAGTTTTGTTGAAACCAAAAACTTAAAGAGACAATGGTGGGGCCCTAAGTGGAATAGGCGGGTGGCCACCAATATCCACCTCGATCATTCCTCCCCCCTTAGGAAACAATGGTCCCCATTGTGTTGAGTTCCTCAGTGAGATGAGGAAGCTTCTATTGAACTTGGTCCATGGTGAACCACTTGCCTTCGTGCAGGAGTTTGTGATATTTGACAACCCGATGCAGTTGGATATTCTATTGGTGAGTGTTCTTGATTGAATTTCCATGATACAATCTATGGTGGCATGCTCCATGCAGTCTAGGTTTAACTCTATTTGTGTGAGTTGTTCTGCAATGTGAGAGGCATCCAGTAGAGGTGGGATGTAGGGACAAAGGCTATCCACATTGAATACTAAGTGAAGACCAAGGAATGGTGGAATACTGAGCTGGAAGGCATTGTTCACTATAGCCTTGGTGATGGTGTATGACCCAGATCAGAGCGAGTGAAGCTTGTGGTGGGGTCTAGTGAGGCACTCCTTCTGCAAATATAACCACACTTTGGCGCCCACCTGGAAGTTGTGTGGCACACAATGTTGATCATGTGGTTTCTTGTACTTAGCACTGGCTCTATCCAATATGTCATGAACCTGTTGGAGGATATGATGAATATGCTCAATGAAGATTTTCTCTTTGTCATATTTATACTAGACATGAGCCGAATCGACCTGAGTAGCCGCAAATGGCATTGCGACGTCAATGAGACATAGTGGCTGGAATCCCAAGCCCACCTGAAAGGGGATGTGGCCAGTTGAGATATGGAGAGATCACTTATAACTATATTGTACATAGGGGAGGCTCTCATCCATTGCGCGTGGCTGATTTGAATTATACATTCCCAGAATGTGTACAATCATCCTGTTGACTACCTCTTTCTGGCCATTAGTTTTGGGATGGAAAGTTGTGGACTTGGTGAGTTTGATGTCTAACATTGACCAGAGGCTAGACAAAAACGTGCTGAGGAACCTACTATCCTGATCTAATATGATAGACTGTGGGATCCAAAAGGGTAACCACACTCATTCAAAGAAGAGTTTAGTAGTGGTTTCTATTGTGATATTCTTCTTGTAGGCTACCATAATGGCCATCTTCGAGAATCTGTCAACGACCATAAAAACATAGTTGTTTCCATGCTTAGTAGAACGAACGCCCAACATGTAATTCATGGAGATGGATTCTCAAGGTCGACAAGGGCTACGTAGCGGAGTATAGAGGCCTTTCTTATTGATGGTAGGTTTGGAAATGGCACAAGAAGTGCAGGATCTGATGTACTTCCTGGAATCCTTTCAAAGGTTCGACCAATAGAAATACTTCTGCGGTATTGACACCATTTTCTCTACCTTGAAATGCCCAACGAATCGATTGTAGTGTGCTTCCAATATCATCTTGGCACGCTTGCTTGAAGGAAAAAAAAAGTGTCCTAGGTGACATAATAGGGCATCTTGGAGGTGAAAATTTTGAACTTGAATACCCCCCAAGAGTGCCTTGTATGTGTGGCCAAATTATCGATCACTCTTGTAGAGAAGTGTCCAATCAGAAGTCTCGTGCCCACAAGAGTTGAGAATGGTGGTTATCACCATGATCGGTGGTCAACTGAGGTAGTCTGCAACATTATTGGTGTTATCCTTCTTGTACTTGATGTTCAAATGAAACTATTGCAGATATGTGGACCACTTCTAGTGGTGATCATTCTGCAACTTCCCTTATCTATGTATGAACTGTAGGGGTTGGTGGTCTATGTGGATGAATTTTTTCCTTCTCCAAAATGTATTACCTCCATCACCAGAAAGCCCGCGCAATGGAATACATTTCTTTGTCATAATTGGGATACTTTCGAACTGTGTCAGACAATGTCTCACTATGATATGTCACTCGATTCCCTTGTTCAATAAGAACTTCCCTAGTAGCATAGTCAGAGGCATATGTCTCGATCTCAAATGGTTGTTGCAAGTCTGGTAATGTGAGTACTGGGGCAGAACAGAGGTGATGTTTCAATTCTACAAATGCCTTTTGTTGAGATTCTGACCAAAAGAATTTTTCTTTCGCTCCTCCTTTGCTGACTTGCCTCAAGGGCCAAGTGTTATGAGAAAATCCCAACATGAACGGGTGGTAGAAATTAGCAAGACCCAGAAAGTTGCGAAGCTTTGTTAGAGTGGTTGGGGCTGGCCAATCGAAAATGACTTGGATCTTAGTTAGATACACATGCACCCCCCTTTCATCAATAATGTATCCTAGATATTGAACCTGGGTCATCCCAAAAGTGCACTTATCCAAATTGGCACACAAGTTGTGTTGCCGTAGTGTTTGGAGGACTTGCCGGATGTGGTGAAGGTGCTCTTCCCAAGTCTGGCTACACATCAAAATTTCATCCAAGTACACCACTACAGATGAGTTGGTCAATGGCCGCAAGATGTCTTCCATCACCCTCATGAAGGTTACAGGAGCATTCGTCAACCCAAAATGCATGACCAGCCATTAGAAAAGTCCCTCCTTGGATTTGAAGGCCATCTTTCACACATCATAGGTTTTGATTGGTAAATGTTCATACCCAGACTTCAAGTTGATCTTGCTGAAATATTTCGCCCCTTTGAGTTGGTCCAGAAGGTCTTCAATCTGTGTTATCGGGTACATATTCTGGACAGTGATCTTGTTCAGTGCCTGATAGTTGATACAGAGTCTCCAATTTACATCCTTATTCTGTACCAACATGATCGAGCTCCCACAGGGTGATGAACTTGGCCGGATATGACCTTTCTGCAGCAGCTCCTGAATCTGCCTCTTGATTTCATCCTTCTCCAGAATAGAGAGCTAACAAATCGTTCCATTGGGTAGTGGTGCACCTGGGGGCATATCAATGGGGTGCTTGACCTGAAAATGCAAAGGAACCCTTGTGGGTGAGATGAAGATGTCCTCGTACTCCTCCACAACCTTGTAAATTTGTTATTTTCATGCAGAGGAGCCCTGTCTGGAGGTCATGGACACAGTCTTCTACTTAACCTGGGGGAGGATCACCAGGAAAAAAAAATTTCCTGGTTTGGGAAATGATCTTACTACATTACTTTGCAGTAACCAAAGAGATAGCGACAGTGTGGTACCTATGGTATCCAAAAGTAACAATAACAGCGTGTGGCCAGGACTCATACACAACATGTCACTTGTACAAGTATTGTTGGCCTAATAATACATCATAAACATCAAGAGTAGCAATGTCACATGATACCTCATCCGTGAAGGGCTTTATTCTATAGAGAAGGTGGCACTACAGGCTGACATGGAGATCCCATCCTTGGTGAAGCCATCTGATGGTGTATGGTTGTGGGTGTGTTGTGGTCAGCAAGCCTAACCAGCTCATGACATATTCTGAAATGAGGTTATTTTGGCTCCCATTTTCAATAATGAACTATAGTAGAGAAACCTTTACCCACATTTGGGAGTGGAAGAGATGCTCCTCCTCCTCTGGATCTTTCGGTTCCTTATTCTGGATCTTTGCAGTGGAAAAAGTGGTGTTGGGCTCCGCATCAATACTATATTTCAATTTTTCATTCCCCTTGTGACGTTTTGATTCATAAACCCTCATTTAAGCCACCAGCGACTACTTGGCCAGACACTTACTTGTGTTTTTAGTGGAGCTCTTATGGAAATCACACCACTTTCTCGTTTACTTCTTTGGCTTCGCAGTGTTGTTCTTTTCTTATGGCTTTGGAAGGTTGTCCCGGGCCACCATGCCTTGGCTTTGTCCTTTGTTCTGCAGTTTTGGGGGCCCTTTCCCTTGCTTTTTATTCGTAGATCCAAAGTATCTCTTCTTATTTTTTAATTTCTGCTCAATCTTGGCAGCATATTCCTATGCCATACCAAGCGAGGAGATGTCAAGGAACTCCATTTCCTCCTAAATGTATCTGTGTAGACAAATTTGATACTTTAGCACCAAATGTTTCTCTGAATCTTTGATACCCAACTTTGTGCACATGGTATGGAACATATTCGACAGCTCATGCACATCTTGATCCCTTTGTTGCCACATTGTGGTCCATTGTACGTACTTGTCTTCATAGCTCCCCACAGGATAGTATTGTTCCTTGATGACATCTAAGAAATAATTCCAAGTTGGCATGGCTAAAAACAAAGAGGGTTATGTCTCTTCCTTTTTCTCACAATAGGTTTCCCACCAGTCCTTGACATGGGGGGTAGCTTTGAGGAGTGCCAAAACAATCTTCTCCTAGTCAGAAAAGTCATGAACCGAGAAATATCCTTCTAATAGATTCAACCATATATCAATGTAATTTGCATCTATTTGACCCTGAAATATGGGAATTTGAAAGTTTTCTTGTACCTTAAAGAGATTTTCACCTCCAGAGTTGTTGTTGGATGCAGATGCACCACCGGTGGGTAGTCGTTGAAGGATTTGGGAAAAGTTACCCATCATCGCGTTTCTTTGTTTTTTGATGACCTCCTCGAGCAATATTTTATAGGATCTCATGTTCCCTCATCTTTTCTTTTTTCCCCCATGGGCGGTCTTCAGGGTTTTCGAGGCTCATATTGCAAAGGGTCAACTAGATCGAGCCCTTACTCCTTATTCCCCGACCTCGTTGGGGACATGAAAAGAAGGATTAATAAAAAGAAGACCGCTCTAACACCACTGATACGTAATTATGAAGGAATGAAATCAAATACACATATAACCATAAATACAAAGATGCAGTGGAAATAACACTTCATTTCATCAATATCAAAGAACTGAAATTCACTTACATGCATAATGGAAATAAACTAGTTAGGGTGCTAGTAGCTGATCTCTAAGAAGATATGTGGCAGCTACAGGCCTCTGAATTGTGTTACAATGACACTTGATGGCCTAGTTATTATAGATAAAAAATGGAGAACCCTAAACATCCAAAAACCTAACCCTAGGAGATGAAGCACCAAAACTATGGGCCCTGTTTGGGTAAATTGGTGCTTCAACTTCCTGGGGTCGTAACTTCGGCATACTATATTCGTTTGACACACAGGATACATATTTAGAAATACATATCTGAGTACTACAATTGCTGGTGGCGAATGTAGATTCTGGAACATTGTTTAGGGCTTCAAAATGGGGCCGGATGTTCAGGACCCAAAAAACTGCTAAAAATAGTAAGTTGTGCCGAAATTGAAAAACTAAAAGAGACAAAGGTGGGGCCCCGAGTGGAATAGGCGGGTGTCCACCAATATCCACCTTGGTCAATTAAGAAACCAAGGGCTCATAGAAATGCCTTCACCTCCCCAAACGATGGACCTTCTTTGGGAAGGAAATCCATATCCTTCAACATATAAACTTTTGAAATAAAGAATGCGCTGGATCATAAAGGAATATCACAGTTTCTTGTCCAAGCGGAATAAATCTACTGACATATATTCTCCGAATCTGGCCAAAATTTGTTAAACTACATATAATTTCTAGAGAATGAAAATCTGAATATAGAGAATTAACCTTGGGATGTTTACCATCACAATTAAAACTTGATTCATGTGTTCCACCATCAAAGAACCAAGAATTATAGTTTTATCAGGTTTGGTTTGTGTCTCTACCTTTATTTTTACCACATAATTAAATTAAACAAGGCCATTTGTGTTATAGGTCAATTTAGGCACCATTCTTGATGACCTGGTTAGCTGGACATTATCCCCAGAACCAATGAATAGGGTCTATCATCTAATACGATTTCAGTTGCTACATGCCCTAAGACAAAGAAAAAGGTCAAATCATTTATGAGCTCATATGTGATCTCACCAAGATTTGAATTTTATATAATATCATATGTGAGCTCACCAACGCTGCCTCTCAAAGGACTAATTGCATTGCATATGCAGGTAACCCCACTTAAGGGTGCTTTGCAAAGCACTTCCTGACACTCATGGGTGTGTTGGTCACATTGGGAGTGAAATTATTATTTTTTCGAAATCTCCACTTGGCCAGTGTATTTTAGAAGAGTTTACATGTGTCAAACCTCGAATCCATGTGTCCGTTTGATACCTCTGAGACTGGGAACATGTCTTGCCTATTATTAGAAATTTATTGACTGTAAAACTAACTGTAGCTCCTTTATAAATTGAGCACAGATCCTAGTTCTTGGTAAGGAAGAATTTGAGTAGAGAAATGCTGGTGGAATTTAAATTGAGGAGTTGATTTGTGTAACATGATGCTGGAGATATGTGCATTTTGATGAGCCTGGGATGCTTCTGGAGATGGTCACATAAAATCAATCACTGGGTTGTAACCTGCCCTTCTATCCATTAATAAAGATTGCTGCTTAATTTCCCACATATGTATGTGTATAAGCTTATGCCTTTCATATTATGAATTCTTATTTGATTTATATGGTTCATGTTTCATTTATTTAACTGAAAAAATTGCATAGACATTTGTATTATCTCTATCATTTATTATTCAGTGTTCATCTTTGCAGGAAATATTTTGGTGATCTAGCTCGAATTTGAAGCTACAACAAGAGCGATAGAAGCAACATTATAAGTGCTTGGACTCCATGTAAGTTTCTTGATCTAATATGTGTGTCTATTTAATGTTAGGAAAAATAGTTGCAAAGTATTTAACCTGTTGTTTTAGATGAGCACCACATCTAGGGAAGAATGTTTTATCCGCAGTCTGTAATTCTGCATAACAAATTGGCAACTCCATTGGGGAGTTTACCCTTTATCCTTGGTGTATTTTCCTTTTTTTGTCTTTGTTTATTCACCCAATATCATTTACTTAGAAATATTAGGATTTTTGAAATTAATATTTGCATTAGAAGTGTGTTAAACAGTTGAGTTTTCATCCTCCGACTGCGCTCAATGCACTATTGAATACGACACAGTGCTTTTCATAGCACTGTCTCCCTTCTAGGGGTGTGTTGTAACCTACTGTGTCTCCTTAGAGAGTATGTTGCCCCCTAGAATCAACCAAATTCAATTGATTTTGTCATTGCATTTTCTTTCACTTTTTTTTTTTGTGATTTAAAGGGCCAGATGCCTCATATTGACTAGTAAATTTATTTAATCCTTCCTCCTTTGAAAGAAAATTTTGTTCAATGTTTATTTAAAGTGTTTTTCTTTATAATTGACGAATAAATTTCAAAGCATTTTCATTGTTGCATTAGATCCATTTTCTTTGGAAAAGGAAATTGTCGTGAAATTCCTCATTTCTTGTAGGAAAAATTGTAGTCTTATTCTTTATTTTTACTATTAAAGAGAAATTGTTGGTCTATTCCTCGTTTCTCAAATTAAAAGGCATTTGGTTTTATTGATTTGATGCACTTAGTATCCTTTTCTACATTCATAACATTAAAGGGACTGAAAAGACAAAAATGCATTTGCATATAGTGGATTGTGTGTTTTTTCATAGTAACAATTTGGAAAGATGAATTTTAGTTTGTGCTGTTTGATTTTTTTCTCTCAAATTGATTGCTCCTTCCCTCTAGTAGTTAGGATTTTCATTCAAAAACTAAAAGTGAAATATTTCTTATCATTTTAGTTTGAATTTTAGGAATTTCCAATACATCATCGCGGTGAACCTTGAAAGGCAAATTGATAAACAAGATTAACTGAAAATTTATCTCAATTTACCTAAGAAAGCATTGGAACCATAACGATAACATTTAGAAGATCTAGGCTAGAGACATGTTCTAACGTCGTAAAACATAGCAGTTGTCATTAATTGTCTGCAATAAATTCTAAGTGCGATGCCTCACTCCATTTACGTAAGTATATTGTAGCTCCTCCACAAACTTTCTGGTAGATCGGGTGGTGTTACAATATGAAAAGTATAAAGGGGTGCTCTCGCTATGCGGTTTCGCATTAGACAACGCTAATATGGACTTGGGCCTCCATGTACCTTTAGATATATTTGGGAGGAAAAATTTAGGTTTCTATCCATCCATAGTGAATTGAGTCAGCTGCCTTGAAAATTGTGAGACACCAAACAGAACATTTGAGGAGATTTCCTACCCATACTTTTGGTTTGCCGGGATGTATTCTACAGTTCACAGTTCCTTGGTAAACCTTTTTCCTAGCATTACCCTTTTATTTTTTTATTTTTTTTGGTTAAAATAAATTAGTCATCATGGAAGAACAAAATCATTTTCCCCATTGTTCATGTACATTAGCATTGAAACCACCTTTACCACCAGAAGTTACACCTGGTCGGCGAAGGCGACATCACTCTACCAAAACTAGTACTATCAGTACCTCTGGTGAACCATCATATTCCCATATACCAGTGTTGGCACAAGTTGTTTCTACACATCCTGGTTTGTTCACTGTTTTTGAGACAAAGTCCTGAGAGTTACCTGTGGTCACGATTCATCCAATCAGTGAGACCATACCTCCTGAACCCGACATTGTTCAACCAGAAGTTGATCTAGATCATGCCTCTTCTTTGCCCTAAAATCTGAATCACGAAGTCAAACAACTAGAAGTTGTTCATCCATTGGTCATCCCATAATTTTCTGTAGCCATTGAGTCTCCCATATCACACAATCAACTTCCTGAAATATACTTTGGGCCTGACGGCGAAATACTTCCACCTATTTTAATTTCGATTGAAAAAATCCCACAAGATGAGACATCTTTAACTCCAACCCATTTTGGGGAGGACCTTTACCTGTACTATTCTTTTCCTCAATCACCACCAATTTCTTTTGTTGATCATGTTCCCATTCAAAATCCCATCGATTCAAAAGGGTATACATTTGGTCAAGTAACCATGCCCAAACTAACATCTTTTTTTGGGCCATTTTTTCCGATTACGTCAGTACCTTCCCTCGCTACCCCGTTGATGTTTACAACTTCACCAGAGTCATATTTTCATGGTGGCCCTATGGTCCCATTAGGTTATAAATCTTTATCCGTAATTTTCTTTGGTGCATATTCAAACCCATGGAAATCAACAATGTCATCATTCGGTATTCTGACTGGTAAACCTTTAGTGAGTATTGAACGTCTTCATTCTTTATACACATCATCAAGGCAATATCAAGTTGATCCTTCTGGGTCTATTCCATCCAGTAGCATATCAACTAGATTCCCAACATTTGGAGAGCCATATTTTTCATCTTATTATCCTCCTCATGATGGGGGGAAACCTTTGGTCAGCCAATATGATAGTACTCCATCACTTTTTGGTCAACCTAATGTCGAAATGAATGTTTATCCATGGCATTCCACTCTACCTATCCAATCACAAACGGTTGTACACTAATATCAACCAGTTCAACCTGTTACACCCACATCATTTCCACTTTTTAATACATCTTTACCCCTGTTATAGAATTAAAATGTTGTACAAAAACCTTTTCAAGCGGGTCCTTCAACTCAATACCCTCAAGTATTGGGCCCATAGACTCCAAATCCTTTGGTTAATTTACAACAACAACCTGTATCTTCAATCATTTATTTACAAGCTGGTTTACCATTTTATGGGATGTCATAGCCACAATCTAGTTATACCTATCCTCAACCAGATCCAAATTATTCTAATTTCGGTTATAACATTGGTGGACAGACCCCTTCGCAGCGTCAGGCACAAATACCTCAGACTTCATTTCAAAAAATATCATATCTAGGTTTTTTTCAACAGAATCTTCAAGCATTTGTTTTTTAGAACAACCCCTATCTAGGTTACCGGTAGCAGATTCCTTATGTTGGTGCTCAAAATCCTGTTGCTCAAGAAATTCCATCATACCCTGGCTATGCTCAACCTGACCTTAATCCACAGTTTCCCTTTGTTGCAACTTTAGAGTTACCAGATTTAAATCAGCTAACAAATGATCCAATCAACTATGCTCCTTGGTGGCTGGTGATACCTCACAAATTATCCTCGGATATTCCTAAGTTCAATCGAAACCCTGGGGAAGACACATTGATTCATGTCATGACTTATATTTTTTGGTTTTCATCAGACTCCCTGAATTATGATTCTGTTTCACTATGTCTTTTCCAGTGTACGCTCACTGGTCCGACTGCAAAATGGTATATTGAGTTACCTAGAGATTCCTTTGATAATTTAACTACCCTAGCTATTGTATTTTTTAATCACTTCCATTTACCCATACGATTTGAAACTGGAATGGAACTCTTGACCAATTTCAAACAAACTAATTCTACTCACATTTCTGATCATATTCATGAGTGGTGTCGTTGTCGTAGAATGGTTAAGATATTTGTTGTGGATTAGCTCCTTGATGAGTGGTTCATTAAGTCCCCGTTACCATCTATAATTGAGGATGTAACTAAGGGTGGCGTCATCACAGAAGAGCATGTTATTACTTGTGCCCAATATTTAGACTTGATTTTACTCAATCTAGCACACTCTATGAAAAAATCCTAACGCACCAAGATCTAATTTTACTGCTCCTCAATTAAAGGTCTGTCATGCGGGAGACAGCTTGATTGGTATTACAAGCACACATCATACTACTGCATATGATCCTACACCTTCTTCTGAAATTAATTCCGTGTCATTTGACAATGGAAAAAGTGACAAGCAACCCGGAAGTAAGAAAAAGAAAACTTCTAACCCATAGGAAAGATCATCTGATCAATTTTCTAGACCTAGGAAACCTCGTTATCCATGCATAATCTCTAATGAGGAAAATTTTGTTTTGTATTTTCCTCACCGTGCTGAAGTCTCAAAAATCGTTAAGACTTCCCATGCGTTAGCTGTGTTGACAGATCCATTTTCAAATCCAGACACAAATTTGGTTGCTACGGATCCATCTTCTAGTTCCCAAGTACTTATGTTATCCGTCAGAAAACCATCAACAAATATTTTGGTGTCAATGCGTAATAAATATTATGGTAGTCAGGCCACTGATCAACCCACTACCTCGACTACAAATATGTCTACAAAATCAGTACCGCCTACTACTATTCCTCAATTGACAATCAAGCCACCTAGGGGAGTACTTCACAAATCGACATATAATCCTCGAGCAAGAGCTACTCAAAATTATAATATAGTTGAAGATTTCGCTCAATCCCCTTCAACTATGTCCACTCTTGAAGTATTACAAAATTTTCCCTCCCAGAAATAGGCTTTATTATCGGCTATTGATGGAATTGATCCGACTGATTCTAATCTAGTCGTCTTTAATCATATGAGCTATGTACCACAACTACCAAAATAATTGGCATTCTCCATACAAGTAAATGTTCTCATTCACCTTGTTCATCTTACTATTATTGATGAGGGAGCATCTACATGTATTATGTCTCTAAATTTTTGTAAGTAACTTGGCTCACCATGCTTATCTCAATCATCAACAATGTTGAAGGATTTTGATGGACGTACATATAAACCTTGTGATATTATTAATAACTTGCATGTTGAACTAGGGGGAAAAATAGTGAATGCTAATGTTGAGGTTGTTGATGGACCCCTTGAATATAATATTCTACTTGGAAGGCCATGGGTATATGCTATGACTAAAATTATTTCTAAATATTTTAGAATGATCACCTTTCCATATAAAGGTACAATTACAATCATCAATGAGCTATCCTTCTTTGCCTCCACTTCGTAGGTAACTTGAAGCTTTCCGTTTGTTCACGCACCCCAACTAGCACTTCTGACCATTGTTGTAGGAGTCTTAAAGGATTTCACTCTCATGGGAACCTTTGAATTACTGCCGCCCACGACGTTGGCAGAAATTGCAAGTATAGAGACCTGCTACATGATCTCTCCCACTCCATCTGGCTTAAGGGAGAGTACAGGTGATTCTAAAATTGTTACGTTGGATGAGTTTCTGCCACCCAGCCCTATTGAGTTGGCATAGTAATGAATCTATTTGGTTTGGGTGGCAAATTTGAATCAGTGTCGCCAGTTATTTGGCTTGATCATTCCTTAGATTTGGTATTGCATTTGATTCCTTTTCCTCAAATTTCTTGATAGATGAGAATATTTTGGAAGCCATGATTTCAGAAGGAGAACCATGGGAAGATTGTCATCATCATTCCCATCTTCCTGATTATGAAGAAAATTATCTTTGTGAACTATATCACCCATCTATCAAAAATTTATTTTTGAATTCTTTACCTATTAATGCAATCGATTTCGAGCGAAATTTGTCAAATATTGAAAAAACCATTTCTATCGATATTTCAACCAAGCCTGACATTGTAGAAAATATTCATGTCAGCGTGTCTTGCTCTACATCAGAAATTGAAACATATCGCTCTCTATTTCATGAATTTTGTGATCTATTTTCTTGGTCTTACGAGGAAATGCAAGGCATAGATACTAGTATTGTTGAGCACACTATTAATATGTATCCTGATGTCAAACTGGTGCATCAACGACTTCATCCTATTCATCCAAAGAAAGCCACTACCATCAAAGAAAAAGTTCAAAAACTTTTGCGTTCTGTTTTCATTTATCATGTTCCTCTAATTGAATGAGTTTCCAACATCGTTCCTGTCATCAAAAAACAAGGAACCATTAGAGTGTGCGTCGATTATCGGGATGTCAACATTTCTTTTCCAAAAGACAACTATCCTACTCCATTTATTGACTAGATTATTAACAATTATGTTGTATGTGAAATATTTTCATTCATGGATGGATTTTTCAGTTACAATCAAATCAATATCTGCCCAGAGGATATACATAAGACAACATTTATCTATCCCTGGGGCACATTCTCTTATAGGAAAATACCATTTGGTTTAAATAACGTTGGGGAAACTTTTCAGAGAGTAATGGACTATGCTTTCAATGACATCAAGCACATTGTTCAAGCTTATCTAGATGATTTACCTGCGCATTCATGAAATCAGACTAATCTCCTGATGCACTTGAGAGCCATCTTTTTACACTGCCGACACTACAAAATACGCCTCAATCCACATAAATGTGTGTTTTGTGTTGGTTTTGGTCATTCTCTTGGATTCATATTCTCAAAATAAGGAATCCGAATCATCCCATTGAAGGTCCAGGCTATTCTTGATTTTCCTGCACCATCAAATTTACTTCAAATACAAAAAATTCAAGGAAAGGGTAACTTCCTAAGAAGGTTCATTTTGAACTACACCGAAATGGGTAACGTATGTACACGACTTTTGAAAAAGGAGGTTCCCTTCCATTGGGACCAAGTTGCACAAGATTCTTTTGATGTTGTCAAGGATACTCTTGTCTGAGCGTCATTAATATATCCCCCTAATTATCAGAATGATTATTTCCTATATATCTCCATGACCGAAATGACCATTGCTATGGTATTGGTCCAAGTGGAAAATGGGATATAACATCTGATCTATTATTTGAGTCGTAATCTCAATGATACGGAAGTAAAGTATTCGTACGTAGAAAAGCTTGCCTTGCCAACTGTTCAATCTGTCCAAAGATTTCACCACTATATCTTGTTCCAGAATACCATTTTCATTTCAGATTGGAACCCCATGACTTATATCTTATCACATCAATTGCTGGGGGAAAATATTAAAAATGGATTGTCATTTTTCAAGAATTTGATTTGGAATTCATCAAATCCAAGTCAAAGAAGCCTTTAGTTTTGGCTGAGCTTCTCCATGACCTTCCCTCTTATAGCACTGCTACTAAGTTGGAACCATCAATTCCTGATGAGTCTTTGTTTCTGATCATATCATCTGATCCTTGGTATGGAGATTTCATCATTTATCTCTGAACTCGAATTTTTCGGCCTAATACCTCTCGCTCTAAACAATGACATATTCGATACCAAGCCAAATATTATCTGATCATCGACAAAACACTTTATCGTCATGGTGTTGATACTATTTTACGAAGGTGCCTCACTCATGATGGGGCCGAAAAGGCTTTAAATGATTGTCACGCTAGTACTTGTGGTGGAAATTTATGAGGATACACTACTGCGTAGAAGATGCTCCGCGTTGATTACTTTTGGCCTACCATATTTCGCGACTACATTTTCGTGGTCAAAAGTTGTCATGCGTGCCAAATTTTTTGTCCTAAAATCCACAAACCACCAATGTCAATGCATCTTGTTGTCTCTATGGGACCATTTTCGAAATGGGGTATTGACTTCATGAACTATAACCCTCATTTGTCTGGGGGGCATGGTTATATTATTGTCACAATAGACTGCTATACCAAATGGGTCGAAGTGATTCCTACATTCAACAACACAGGACAAACAACTGCATTGTTTTTCTTTAATCATGTAATTGCATGGTTTGGGGTCCTACAGGCTATAATTATAGATCATGTGAAGCATTTTTGCAACCACATGATGACTGAATTGACTGCCAAGTTAGGATTTTCACATGATAATTCTACTCCTTATTATCCACAATCAATTGGAAAAGTTGACACTATCAAAAAATTCTTAAATGTATGTTTCAACGAATGATGGGAGGTCATAAAATAAATTGAAATTTGATCCTGTACTCGGTGTTGTGGGCGTACCAAACCTCGGTGAAAATGCAACCGGATTTACTCTTTTTCAACTGGTTTATGGTCTGGAAGCTATCTTGCGAAATTCGATATGAAATATCATCATTAAAACTCACAATCGACTTGTTACCTAACAGCTCAGGAGAACAATCACATCTGTTCAACCTCATCCATCTTGATGAAATGTGTCATGAAGCCCAATTGGAAAACGAAGTGAATAAGAGACGTATAAAGGCGCAATATGACAAAAATGTCCTGCCTCACATTTTCTCAGAGGGCGACTTGGTCCTTATTTATGATCAAGAAGCTGATGTAATAGGTACAGGGAAATTTGAGCCACTATAGCATGGCCCCTATATTTTCAAAAGAGTTATTGCAAAGGGTCCCTATGAGTTAGTTTATTATGATGTGTTAGTCATCAGTATTTTTCACCTGTTGATGATGACTAGTTTTTAAAGCCAAGTTTTCTAGAAGATGATCTCCATTTTGTCAAAAATATCATCTAGAAAACACCCCTAAACATTTTTTGTCCTCCTACATTTTTCAATCAGCCTATGATGAGAAAAACCTAGTTGTCAAGTCCTATCTAGTCTCAGTCATATAATCCTGCCCATCAGCTGTCATAAGCTAAAGTCATCTGCTGTCATTTACCCTCATCCCCAGGTCATTCATTAACCAACTGTTGATAATAATGTCAGCCAAACTACCTTTGGTCATATGTCATCTTAATATCTGGTCATACCAAAGAGAATACTAAAAATCTGTCAAAGATCTCCCCTAAGTTAGGTAGTGGCACTTTAGGAAATCCTCCCTTGGCAAAAGCATCCTGAGGCAAATTTTTAGTTCAAATACCAACCAACCCTGAATTGGCGCTTAATATAAAAAAAACACAGCTTGATACACCCATAGGTTGTGCCACTAAGAGGTCTTGATGTCTCAGCAGTACATGTTTCAAAAGCCAAGCTGATATAATGTTGATCTACAGTGTTTCAGTGTCTCTTTTAGAAGCAGAGATGTACAAGTATTCCATAAGACATTTTCAAGCGAAAACATGATAATATGGTTGCTTCCCATGTTTTTTTTGAGTCTGGGATAAGATTATTGGTTGCTTCCCATGTTGTTTTTGAGTCTGGGATAATATTACTGGTTGCTTCCCATGTTGTTTTGTTTTCAAAAGGCATCCAAACCGTTACAAAAATAACTACAAAGGATTTTTGAGCTCATTTGAATTATAAAGGTGGAGGAGACCATTTCAAAGGCTTCATTTGCAAAATTTCAAAAGCCTGAGAACACTCCACTAGCTTCTTGCTGAAGAAACCAAGCAATTTCGAGAATTTTTCAAAGATTGAAGAGCTCCATGCCTGCACGGTGCTCCTATAGAAGTGCATGGCACGCCTGTGAGCGCACATAAACAACGTTTGAACTGCTACACAATGTGCCTATAGTGGCGAGTGATGCACCTGAGTGCTCGTTCACCACCGCCAGAAACTTACCCGAAAACCTTCATATGTACAACGCTCTCATTTGCAAACGTGCCGCTTATCCTCTGGGCTTCCAAAAACACTTTTGAGAGCTTTTCATCAATCAAATAAGGCCCATAAGCATTTTTCAAGATATTTTCCATTACCTCTTGGTAAATTTTGTATTTTAAAGGGGGTATTGATGACGTGTTTTCCAAAGAAGAAACAGTGGTAAAGAAGGTTGGGCCTGTTAGTGTAAGTTTATTCATACTGCTATCAGTGATCAAAACTTCTCTTTTGCATTTTCATATTAGGTGTCTCATACCGAATAAATTTCACCATTCCGCTAGGTCATGGATTCATTGATGGTAGTAATTTTTTATCAGTTTTCCCTCATAAGGTACTTGCTGATTTTCCTTTCTATGGTCTTTATTCATTAGTCACTTTCATTCTCAAAATCATATCAGTAGGTCATAGGATGGGTCTCATTAGTTTCTGGGGTCTCACCATGGTCAAATTAATGAGTCAAATGTCAATAATATCAGCAAGGTCATGAGGAAAGGCAATAAATTCAAAGTCACAGCACCTGGAAGATAAAAGAGACATTTTATTCAGCTTGATGTAATTTTCACCTCAAAACCATGTTTTGAGGTGAAAACATGATATTTTTCCTTTATTATTATCATTCATTATGTAATTTTATATCATCATATGTAATAAGTCACAATTCAGAAGATGTTATCTCCACAAAGTGATGTCCCTGACTTCGAAAGATTTTTTCGCAGAATGTTCAGTACCAAATCATCTTCCAAGCAAATCCATCAAAAATACCCCAGAAATAGCTTTCCAATGGTATACTACACTCTTAAAACCAACTTCTGGATTGAAATTTATGCTTAAGTGAAGTAAAAATCCCTATATCCTCATATACCCCCTATTTCCCATTAAACTTTGTATTATTAAAGTTTAATATTCCTTTAAATAATTCCTTTTCCCCCTTTCCGATTATAAAATCGCATTATAAAGCTTTTAAATACATATGTGATTTATTCCATAAACCACTTCCCCACCATACCTTGTAGAACTTTATAATAAACAATATCAAAGTTTATTATAAAGTTCTGCCGTTCCAAACCACTTCCCCTCCATGCTTTGAAATGTTATAATAAAACACTATTATAATAAACCCCGCTGCAATCGCAATCCTTCGCTTATCTCCAATCACAACTTTTATTTGAGCACCCCGATCACTCCAATCGCAAATATCTCTGATGTGATTGATCGCATCGCAAGTCTTGTGCCCCTTCTCTGATCCTTCGATTGCAACATCCTCCGATCCGATTGATCGCAGCACCTCCTCCGATCTCTCAATCTTCTCCTCTGATTAATCATTCCTGATTATCCCTCATCCGTCGATCTCACCATCCAATCTGACGGTCCTCTGCCAATCGAAACATTCCAATTGCACCATTTAAATCCTGCCTCTGATTGAAACCCGTCAATTGATAATCCCCAATCATTCCTCAACCGTTGATCTATCCCTACCGATCCGATGGCTCAAAGTCAATCAAACCATCGGCATCAATGTTTCCCATATGTGTTGCACTCCGCTCCGATATTGTGATTGCGATTCACCCCGAGCCCACCATACAGTACTTCCGCCCATTCATAATATAATGGCCCTTTTCCCTTTGTTAAAATCAAATCTTATTTATTTTGTTTTATACAAAGGATTTGGTTAGTCCGTCAGCACATTATATTTCTCCGCTCCTATCTCAATTGCGATTACACCATCGCAAATATGTGTTTTTGACTGTTTATTTATATATCACATACCTTGCTCCTCCCCTCGATCTCGATTGTGATTTCAACACTCCATTATATATTTCCTCCCCTTCTGATCGCGATTATGTGGGTCCCGCCTCCTTCCTTCCCCTTTTTTCCATTTAGAATTAAATTTTCCCTTCAGCAAAGGCAAAAGTTTCATTCCAAAGGCATGTTTATTAAAAAAGTCATTTTTACTCAAACGGAAAGAAAACGAAACAGTCAGCTGGCCGAGAAAGCTTATTTAAAACAAAGATTGTTACAACAATAGCAAAATAGAAAATATGTTCATCGGATTACCTATTTTCTTCCATACAGCCTAATAGCAAAATCTCCAAGTAGTAAAATGCAATGCTATCCCTTATATTTAGGGGAAAATTATTTTATTTTTTTACTATGATTGTATTTCAGTTCTTCTGCTGTTAGAACAACTCCCTTCTCTATGGGTCTATGTTCCCACATTTTAGTGTATTTATTGTAATTGCAAATCATTTGTAAGGGGTCTGAAGTTTGTAAACTCAGAAAGTATGGGAATAGTGTGGAAGAAAACTCTGCACTCCATTGTACATTTGACAGGAATTAATAAGAGATGCAGCTCTAATTTTTGGGATCCATGTGGTATGAGATTTAGCATTTGTTATTCCCCTTTGTTTCATATGTGAATTGTTATGTGTTCCATTCATCCATAAACATTTCCTTTTGAATGCTTTCAAGATATAAAGGTAGAATCCATTTTATATGCTCTGCCTTGGGAAATCATTCACACTCTGTGTTTTTCTTCTATTTGAAAAGGATCCGTTTGCTATGCCCTTTTCTGCTCCTCATCAGCCTTTCCATACCATCCTCATTAAATCTTAATTGCTAATTTTCCTGCCTATCTTGTCCCATGAAATACCCTGTGTCCTGATTTAATTCCTGGTTTCAACTGTCCCTTTTTTGTCCCACACATCCCTAAAAATTCATTCATTTTATTAAAACCTTTTTTCCATCATTTTATATAGCCTAATATCAGTCCATTTATTATGTCCCATTGAATATTATTTCAGAGAGAGAGCCCTCTCCTATCCTTGTAGGGCTAGCTACAAGGCTGAGCGTGGTTTAGTTGTTTCCCTGTTTTTCCCTTTCAGCCCGGGGTCCAATTCGGGTACTAACATCTCTGGCGACTCAATTGGGGAATGCTCAGGATTGTTTGTTTGTTATTTTTATTTTTTTTGTAAACTACAGATAGAGCCTAGAGTTATGCTAGGTAGCCTTCGAACTACACATTGCTTTGCAAGTGCATAACTAGATAAAAGTTGCTTTAGTCAATCTCTAGTCTAGTTTTATAAACATAACATCTGACTTGCAAATTTTCCCCAGTATATCATATAATCATAGACTTTAAACGATGATCTTCAAATTTTGCTAGGCTGGAAATAAAATTTTTGTAAAATAGAAATTCAACCACACTGGCTTCAAGAAGATACACCAGGGCTAATCCAGATCCAAATCCTCCCCCTCTGTTTGAAAATCCAAATCTTATCCCAAGAATTGTTAGAAGACAAGAGGGATCCTTAAGCCCCAGAACCATCTTCAGATCCTATACTTGGCCCAGTGAATGTTTTTTTGTAGAAAATATTTCCTTTGAAAAGAATTTTGAGCTTTCTTTATTTAGGAATAAGTCTAAAAATGGCATTGATGATACAGTTTTAGATCCTAACTTCCTTGTAGATATTGAAGTCCAAAGAGAAAATTCCTCCATTGACGATTAAATTTTGAATTCTCCTCAGTCCATCACTGTAAATAATATTCTTGAGCCTTCAGAATCATCACAAGAAGAATTTCCCCCTCCTAATTCATCAGCATTCTCATCAGTCAATTCCCAATTATCATCTCCTCCATTAACACCTCCCTCAAATCCTACAAATCCTGTTGTAAATCCACCAAGAGTTATGGCTGCCAGGTATGCACCCCTGGTCTTACCCCAGGTCCTCAATGATATGCCGACTAACTATGAAAGTAAAATTCCTATTTTTGATGCCACTCAGAGCATCACAGCTCAACAACATGTTGATAAAATGAATGACTTTTTTTATTTGCATGAGGTAGAAGTAGAGAATGTAACGACAAGGATGTTTTTTCAAAGCTTTGGAGGCGAAGTCAGAAAACGGTTTAGAGCCTTACCACCAAGCTCAGTTCGCACTTTGCAGGAGTTGCACATTGAGTTCCTGGACCGGTGGGAGGTAAAAAAGAACCCACTTCAAATTATGTCTGAGTATGAGAACATTAAAATAAATGTGGGTGAAACCATGCAGGATTATTGTTTAAGATTCAGTGTCATATATAATGGTATTCTGGCTAATTTGAAGCCTCCTGTGGGACTAGCATTGTTGAAATTTCCCGACGATTTTAACGTCGACGTGGCATATCAGCTGTGTGAAAGAGATCCGTCTTCACTTGAACACATGCAGAAGATAGTGGTAAACATTGAAGCTAATCTGTTGGCTAAAAGAGCACGAGCCAGAGTTGAGAAAAGAGTCACAATAAAATAGGAGGCCTCTACTTCAGATAGTAAAATGGACACTCTGATCAGAACAGTAGAAAAAATGGTCGATAGGTTAGCCATTGCAGATAGACTAGAGCCTCAAATAAGAAATCTGAATTTCAGAGGGTAGCAGCCGCAATTAAGAATTAAACAGAGAGACCAAAGAACGTCGGACCAAACTGCGCCACCACAGTAGTAGATTAAAACGCCTTTGTAGTAGAACTACATGCAAGAGACAGATTCAGATGACGATGATCCTGTGATTGAGTCTAATCACTTTTTCACAGCTAATGGTGCATCAATTTTTCTCAAAGAAGATGAAGAATACATAGTGGTGACGCAGGCTAGGCCAGCCTGCAATAACCAGGATCTTTCCCTCATTTGAGTATACAAATCTGCGCCTCAAACAATTTCAACAAAACACGGCAATTTCATCATCTTGTGGAAACTTCTTTCATCAAACACCAATGGTTATGAAACCATTATTAATACACATCTATACACTTCATCCCAAATTTTACATCATAGCTTCCATTCAAACTTTCAATCTTTCATTCATTTGTGAAAATATTATGGATTTGTCGGTAAAGAACCTTGATAACAAATTATACACCAAACCGAAACAAAAACCAAAAGAAAAATGTCGCTAACAGGATTCGATTCAACGATACCAATTGTTGGCTACTTCTCAGATTTTTCTCCAGAATTCTTCACCGTTGATTTGGAATATTCTCTCACGAGGTTTAATTGAGCCTACAGATTTAAGCAACACCACTCATTCATGCTCACTACACCACAAACTCTCACGCCATTTCCCATTCAATCATTGAATTGGTTGTTCGATTTCCTCTAATAGTACGCCTTATCTCGCCATCATAGTGATCCATTCATCTAAAAATTTCATCACGATGAGGCTATGGTGAGGGAACATCAATGTCCATGGTGAAAGACATGTTGACAAATCGTTGAATGAAGACTTTCGTTACTGCTGATTTAAAAACAATTGCTTGAAATACGACTGCTGGGCTAGATATGATTGTAGAAAACTTTACGATATTTTATGGCCTTTAGTTGTTCTTCCATATCGACAAACTCCACGCCGGTCGCACAATACTCCACATAGAGTTGCATACTCTCTTCCTTCCAGCGCTATCCAAATCGATTAACATCTGCAACTTACAAAGCGCAGTCCTGGGCTACATAATTTCTGCAATTTCAACTGTCAGTTCATTTAATTAAACCACGCATTCCTTTACCATTTAACGCTGCCTTCTGCTCTGCATTTTCCTCAACAACTGAAGATCCATATCAATTACAACGAACATTTTTACAAATCATTACAAATTGTTTGCGCCCAGATTCTGTTTGCAAATTATCAAACGGATTGGAACAGAACTCATCGTTCTCAACACATTTACTATCGAACTCAATTTTATTATATATCCTTGTATTAACATTCAAATGTTCACCAACATTCACATCCAAGTTCAAATGTTACCCATTTATAAAATCGAATGTCAGAATTCCATTCAACAACGCTTTACAACTGAATATTTTTACTGAGTTTTAAAAACCATTGACACCATTTCAACAGAGCATCCTGTTGTCTTCGTTTAAAATCTCATTGGTAATTAAATACCATTGTTGGACTTAATTGTGACTTCCACAAACTCACAATACATAGAAGATTCGATAGCAAATTTAATTCACTTTCATACCTGTATACTGCGCCCTTTCAACTCAATTAGGTTGCAAACAGAGGTATTACCGTGGCTTCAACAATTAGTGCTTACTGCGCCCTTTCAACTCGATTAGGTTGCAAACAGAGGTATTACCGTGGCTTCAACAATTACTGCTATCGACTGGTTCAACAATTTCACGTATTCATTAATTTGTGACTTAAAATATTCATACCAGCACAATGCGTATTCAAATAACAGCAACATAAAAACCAACATTCCAACAGAGTTGTAAAACATAGCTTTGCGCCATCAATATTTAATTCCCAATTATGAATTTGCCATCCACTCTGTCTTAAACCATTACTGTTATTTCTCCAATTGGAAAACCTGTTACAATCTTGCCACAGAAACTCACAAATACTACAAAGGCGCAAATAAGTCACATAGGAAACAGGATCGATTCAAAAGCGCATATAAATCGATCTTAAATTCTCATTATTTCACACTTCCTTTTGGTCGATTTTTCAAAAATGGATATCTCAATCATATATTTAACCAGAAATATATATAATTGCACAACCAATCAATGTATATAAACTGAAACAAAACAACGACTTACAACTTTTTCTAGCCAGATATTTCAATTCTGTGGCCCTTACAATTTTGATGAAGGCTTACCGCCTTACTGTACAAGCCTACTCTCACACTCTTTCACAATCTCAATCTCAATGTTGTTTTTCTCACAAATCCCCTTCCTATTTATACAATTTTAAAAAATCATTAAATTAAATGCTCAATCCCTTCCATTTCTCAACAAACCCCTAAATCTCTCAACATCCCTAAAGGATAGGTTTTTATCCCTAAAATCCTTCAATTAATTAAATTTCCTCATATCCTTTTATTAATAAAAAGATATTTACAAAAATCCTCACCTTCTCCTATTTTATTCAAATTAATTAATAAAATATTAAAAATCATCACACCCCATATTTACAAATTAATAGTATCACACCCCATATTTACAAATGGAGAAAAAGGGTCTTGATGCTCCTGCATCAAGTGGCGACTCCAGACATTCAAAAAGACAAAAATTTCATTTTGGCCAATGATACAATACTAGAAGAGGAGTCCGATGACTACCATAGAGGGTATATGAAAGCTCTATTGGCTCAACAAAGGCAGTACTCTTTAAGGAACAGAGAGGTTACAGTCAGTCCCATTCAAAAGAGAAAATAACTCCAAATGAAGAACGATGCACATAAGAAAGGAAAGGAGCTGGCTGATCCTTCTTCTAGTAAAGCGCCTGCAGTTGCTAATACAACAAATGAAAAGAACCAACAGAGCACAGTAAAGGATCCAAAACAGAAGAAAGATTCACCCATTAAAGAGGTAGAGAAAGCTCCCTTCCTTAATCTAGAAAATGAAATTTCTAAGTTAAAAGTGTCTATGCCCCTCATAGAGTTGGTGAAGAATAGTGCATATAAAACTCAGGTGTCCAAAGACTTGCAAATAGATTCTGTCTCTAATATGGTCAATGTAGAAGATGACTACCCTAAACTTATTTTCGGTCCAGCCACAGAATAATCTGAAGAAAATGAAGTCCCTCCTCTTTACCTGAGTCTTAGGGTACATGAGTTTATCCTGCATAATGCTATGTTGGACTTTGGGGCCTCACATAATTTGATACCCAAAGCTGTCATGGAGAAGCTAGGCCTTGATATCACTCGAAAATATCATGATTTGTATTCCTTTGACTAAATTAGGGTCCACTGTATTGGTCTAATCAAATATTTGGTAGTTTCTTTAGATTAGATTCCAGCAAAGAATGTCTTGATGGATGTAGTTGTTGCTGATGTCCCACCAAGGTTTGGAATTCTTCTATCTAGGTCTTAGGGTGCCAAACTTAAGGGAACTATGCAGCTTGACTTCTCCTATGCCACTATCCCTGTATTCGGCCAGCTGAGAAAGCTATATATGGAAAATAAAATGAAATATATGATTACCAACAAATACAAGCCTGCAAATCATCCCATTAATGATGTTCATACAGATTTATAGTCTTTTGTCTTGTATTATGATGGTGGTTTAAATGATGAGAATGTTCAGTTGGTACAAGTAGATGAAATACCTAAGATCTCAGAGAGTTTCAGAGAGGTCCTCAAACAGGAAAAGGACAAAGAAGCAAACACTTTTGAACCTCCTGCCTGCCAGCAGTAAAAGGACAATGAGCAGCCAGAAATCATCCAAGGTAAAGAATAGAAAGAAACAAATTTCCAGCATCTTCAAGAAGAAGAAGAGGGCCTGTGGAGTATGGATTTTGATGGAGCTATTGGAAAGGATGGAGCTAGTATTGGAATATGGATTAGGAGCCCTGTTTTCCAACCTGAGAAGGTTCCAGGTAATGTTAGATTTTGTGCTTATAAGCTAGCTTTTGATTGCTCTAAAAATGAAGCAGAATACGAGGCTTTGATTGCAGGCCTCAAAATTTTGAAGAAGTTGAATGCAAAAAGGATCTCTGTGTATGGAGACTCTGAATTGATATTCAAACAGGTAAAAGGAGAATACCAAACTAAGCATCCAAGATTGAGGGCATACAGAAATGCAGTCCTGGACATTTTGCAGACATTCCCAAAGTATACTTTGATAGCATTACCCAGGATGAAGAATCTGATTGCCAACTCCCTGGCCACTACTTCTAGCAACTTGAAGATTCCCATGAACTCCAGCAATAAGTTTGAAATTTATGTCAAACATAGGCCTGTTGTTCCAGACAATTTAATGTATTGGCAAGTATTTTGGGATGATAATGAGATTAATACATTTTTAGAGGGTGATGGAAAATTCAAAGATACTCCCATAGAAGGTGAGTATGAGGTGGATGATCAGGAGTTAGAAGCAAAACAGATGGACATATTGGAGCTAAAGGATAATGTAATTCCTAGAGGTATCATACCTCTAGAGGAGCTTTTTGATCAGGATGATGTTGCAAAGAATCCAAGCTTGGTGCCCACAGAGAAAGGAGTTGAAGATGTGAATATTGGAACAGCTAATCAGCCCAGGTTTGTCAAATTGTCAAAGGCATTATCCCCTGAGGTAAAGGAGAAGTATGTTAAGTTTCTTTCTGATTTTTCTGATGTATTTGCATGGGATTATTCATATTTGAAAGTGTATGATAAGAACATAATTCAACATACAATTCCTTTCAAGCCAGATCAGAAGCCTTTCAGACAGAAGCTAAGAAGAATCAATCCAAAGCTGCTCCCATCAATTGAAAAAGTGGTAAACATGTTGTACAAAGCAGGAATCATAGTTCCTATTAGATTTTTTGATTGGATTTCGAATTTGGTCCTAATGCGTAAAAATACTGGAGAAATAAGATTGTGTATAGATTTTCGGAACTTGAATAAGGCATCCTTAAAGGATATTTACCCGCTTCCGAAAATGGACCATATTCTGCAGAGAGTAGTTGGAGCATCTAGGATGTCACTACTTGATGGCTACTCTGGCTATAATAAGATCTTGGTGCATGAGAAGGACCAAGATAAAACCGCCTTCACAACACCCTGGGGAACCTTCCAGTATGCCAAGATGCCCTTTGGACTAAAGAACACTGGAGCTACCTTCCAGCGTGCAATGGACATTACTTTTGCAAATGAAAAAGATTTTTTTCTTGTTGTTTATTTGGATGATTTGACAATGTTTTCAGGTTCAGATGATGAGCATTTTCACCATCTGAGAGTGGGTTTTCAGTGTTGCATAAAGTTTGGTATTTATCTCAATCCCAAGAAGAGCCTTTTTTCCATGGATGAGGGAAAACTGCTTGGGCATATCATCTCTAAAGATGGCATCCGCATAGATCCAGCTAGAGTGGAGGCAAGTTAGCTCATAGATCTTCCACGGAATAATAAAGAGATTCAGGCCTTCAATGGTAAGATGAATTTTTTGCGCATATTTATACCTAATCTGGATGAACATTTCAGAGAAATAACCAATATGTTGAAAAAAGACAGCACTGTTAAGTGGAGTGAAGAAGCTATCAAGTCATTCAATTTGGTAAAGTTTTCTTTGTCTAATGCCCCAGTTCTGATCAGTCCCGACTATACTCAAGATTTTATTATATTTTCATTTGCATCTAAGCATACTATGGCTACTGTTTTAATGCAAAAGAGAGATGAAGTAGAAAAGCCAATTTCCTTTTTCAGTAGGACTATTAGAGATGCTGCTTTAAGATATAATGTTATTGAAAAATAGGCATTGGCTCTTATCAAGGCATTGAAAGATTTTAGGGTCTATATTCTACATTCAGACACTATAGCATATGTTGCTAATGCAACAATCAAGGATGTGCTCATGAAAACTGATCCAGAAGGTCAAAGAGGCAAATGGATAGCAACAATGTTGGAGTATGATCTGGAGATCAAGCCCACGAAATTGATCAAAGGCCAAGGCTTGGCCAAATTGATGGCCCAATCAAATCTGCGTGCTTTAGATATAAACCTCATTTCAGCAATGTTAGAAGAGGAAGATGAAGGTTTGATGGTTTCTATTTTAGATATTTTTCTGCAATCCCCTTGGTATTCAGATATTGTGTATGTTCTTCAACATTTTTCACCTCCACTAGGCATGTCTAAAATTAAAGGTAGATCTTTGAAGCTTAAATCTGCAAAGTATTGCATTTTAAAAATTTCTCTGTTTTGGAAGGATCCAGGAGGTGTTTTGCTAAATTTCCTGGTTGAAGAAGAAGCTTAGAAGGTAATGCACGATTTCCACAAAGGTGACTATGGTTGTCACTTGTTTTGGAAGACTAAAACCAACAAGGTATTGAGAGCTAGGTATTATTGGCCCACATTGTTTTCTGATTTATATAAAACAGTAATGAATTTTCATGAATGTCAAATTTTCCAAGGGAAGAAGAAATTGCTTCCACTTCCTTTGAAACTAGTTTTAGTGAACACGCCCTTTCAGAAGTGGGGGCTCAATTTTATAGGATAAATTCACCCCGTGTCCTCAACACAGCATCGATGGATATTGACTGGGACAGATTACTTTACAAAATGGATCGAGGGCATCCCTTCCAGGTAAGCGACTTACGCAATAATTATTCAATTCCTAGAATCAAATATTTTATCTTGTTTTGGCTAGCCATGTAAAATTGTGACAGATAATGCAGCCGCATTCAGATCAAAGAAAATGGTCAATTTCTGTGACAAATACAACATCGTGCTAAGCCATTCAACAACATATTATCCACAAGGTAATGGCCTAGCAGAGTCATTAAACAAATCGTTGGTGAATATAGTTAAGAAAATGTTGGAGGCAAACAAAATAAATTGGCACCGGAAGCTTATCAACGCACTGTGGGCAGATAGAGTCAACAGTAAAAAATCAATAGGTATGCCACATTTTGAGCTGGTTTATGGTACTGATGATGTGTTTCCTACTTCTCTTATAGTTCTAGTTATGATATTGTTACAAGAAGTTGGCAGCGAAGATGATGACAACCAGCGAAGGATCAACCAGATGATTCACCTTCAACAAACAAGAGAGGAAGTGTCACAGAAAGAAAGTCAGTTGCAGGACAAGATTAAAAAGATCTATGACAGGAAGACTAAAGCAGAAAAGTTTCAGCTAGATGATGTAGTGCTGAAATGGGATGCAAGAAATGAAGACAAATGGAAGCACAGTAAGTTTGACAACCTTTGGAAGGGACCATACATAATTACAACATACAGGGGACATAATGCCTTCTTTCTTTCAGAAATGGATGGCCAGGATTGTCTAGGTGGAGCAGTAAATGGTAGGCTGCTGAAGCACTACCATTGTTTAAGACATGAAATCACAATATTTCTCATCATCATTGTATATACCATGTTATTTTGATCAGAGTTCAAATGCACAGTCATTCAAGTTTGGCGCCCGAGGTGAAGGCTATAAAACTTGGGTGATATGTGTATGGTTTGGTTTCATTTTAGTTTTCAGTCTTAGTCTAGAGCCAGAGTCAGTTTTCATTTGTGTTAGTTTACATTTTTGACTCCATGGCCAATGGATAAGGCTACTTGGTCTACGGTGTTCTTGACACCTCCAAGGAGCTACCATCCCCATTGGAGCCAATATTAGTGTCATTCTATTCATACTTACATCAGTGATGAAAACTACTCTTTTGCATTTTCATATTAGGTGTCTCATACCAGAATTATTTCACCATTCCGCTAGGTCATGGATTCATTGATGGTAGTAATTTTTTATCAGTTTTCCCTCATAAGGTACTTGCTGATTTTCCTTTCTATGGTCTTTAATCATTAGTCACTTTCATTCTCAAAATCATATCAGTAGGTCATAGGATGGGTCTCATTAGTTTCTAGGGTCTCACCATGGTCAAATTAATGAATCAAATGTCAATAATATCAGCAAGGTCATGAGGAAAGTTAATAAATTCAAATTCACAACACCTGGAAGATCAAAGAGACATTTTATTCAGCTTGATGTAATTTTCACCTAAAAACCATGTTTTGAGGTGAAAACATGATATTTTTCCTTTATTATTATCATTAATTATGTAAGTTATATCATCATATGTAATAAGTCACAATTCAGAAGCTGTTATCTCCACAAAGTGATGTCCCTACCTTCGGAAGAGTTTTCCATAGCATGCTAAGCACCAAATCATCTTCCAAGAAGATCCATCATAAAGAGCCCGGAAAGAGATTTCCAACGATATACTACACTCTCAAAACTGACTTCTGGATTGAAATTTATGCTTAAGTAAAGTAAAAATCCCTATATCCTCATATACCCCCTATTTCCCATTAAACTTTGTATTATTAAAGTTTAATATTCCTTTAAATAATCCCTTTTCCCCCTTTCCAATTATAAAATTGCATTATAAAGCTTTTAAATACATATGTGATTTATTACATAAACCACTTCCCCACCATACCTTGTAGAACTTTATAATAAACAATATCAAAGTTTATTATAAAGTTATGCCGTTCCCAACCACTTCCCCTCCATGCTTTGAAATGTTATAATAAAACGTTATTATAATAAACCCTGCCGCAATCGCAATCCTTCTCTTCTCTCCAATTGCAACGTTTATTTGAGCACCCCAATCACTCCAATCACAAATATCTCCGATGTGATTGATCGCATCCCAAGTCTTGCGCCCCTCCTCCAATCCTCTGATCGCAACATCCTTCGATCCGATCGATCACATTCCCTCCTCCGATCTCTCGATACGCTCCTCCGATTAATCGCTCCCGATTATCCCTTAGCTATCGATCTCACCATCCAATGCGACAATCCTCTGCCAATTGGAATGTTCCAATTGCACCATTTAAATCCTGCCTCTCATTGAAACCCGTCGATTGATAATCCCTGATCGCTCCTCAATCCTTGATCTGTCCCCACCAATCCGACGACTCAAATTCAATCGGGTCATCGGCATCGGCGTTTCCCATATGTGTTGCACTCCGCTCCGATATTGCGATTGTGATTGACCTCGGGCCCACCATACAGTACTTCCGCCCATTCGTAATATAATGGCCCTTTTCCCTTTATTAAAATTAGATCTTATTTATTTTGTTTTATACAAAGGCTTTGGTTAGTCCGTCGGCACATTATATTTCCCTGCTCCTATCTCGATTGCGATTACACCATCGTAAATATGTGTTTTCGACTGTTTATTTATATATCGCATACCTTGCTTCTCCCCTCGATCTCGATTGCGATTTCAACACTCCATTATATATTTCCTCCCCTTCCGATCACGATTATGCGGGTCCCACCTCCTTCCTTCCCCTTTTTTCCATTTAGAATTAAATTTTCCCTTCACTAAAGGCAAAAATTTCATTCCAAAGTCATGTTTATTAAAAGAGTCTGTTTTACTCAAACGGAAAGCAAAGGAAACAATCAGCTGGCCAAGAAAGCTTATTTAAAACAAAGACTGTTACAACAGCAACAAAATAGGAAATATGCTCATCAGATTACCTATTTTCTTTCATACAGCCTAACAGCAAAATCTCCAAGTAGTCAAATGCAATGTTGTCCCTTATTTTTAGGGGCAGATTGTTATATTTCTGTACTATGATTGTATTTTAGTTCTTCAGCTGTTATAACAACTCCCTTCTCTGTGGATCTATGTTCCCACATTTCAGTGTATTTATTGTAATTGCAAATCATTTGTAAGGGGTCTGAAGTCTGTAAACTCAGAAAGTAGGCGAATAGTGTGGAAGAAAACTCTGCGCTCCATTGTACAGTTTGACAGGAATTAATAAGATAGGCAGCTCTGATTTGTGGGATCCATGTGGTATGAGATTTAGCATTTGTTATTCTCCTTTGTTTCATATGTGAATTGTTATGTGTTCCATTCATCCATAAAAATTTCCTTTTGAATGCTTTCAAGATAGAAATGTAGAATCCATTTTATATGCTCTGCCTTGGGAAATCATTCATGCTCTCTGTTTTTCTTCTGTTTGAAAAGGATCCATTTGTTGTGCCCTTTTCTGCTCGTCACCAGTATTTCCATACCATCCTCATTAAATCTTAATTGTTGATTTTCATGCCTATCTTGCCCCATGAAATACACTGTGTCCTGATTTAATTCCATGTTTCAACTGTCCCATTTTCGTCCCACACATCCCTAAAAATTCATTCATTTTATTAAAACCTTTTTTCCATCATTTTATCTAGCCTAATATCAGTCCATTTATTGTGTCCCATTGAATATTATTTCATGGAGATAGCCCTCTCCTGTCCTTGTAGGGCTAGCTACAAGGCTAAGCGTGGTTTAGTTGTTACCCTGTTTTTCCCTTTTAACCTGGGGTCTAGTTCGGGTGCTAACAGGGCCTTTGGTCAAAATAAAAGTTTTTTTTGTTGTGGGTGTCAAAGATCAATACAGTAATAGAGGAATGTTTTTCATCAGTCTTAAAGAGCCCTAATTTCCCTTCAAAGACAGTGATGTCAAAGGAGCATGATTTGAAGGGAAAGGGGTTTGTGCCAAAATAAAGAAAGATTCCTCTTCAAACAAAAACCACAAGCATACCTTGTTTAAGTCTTTTGATCAAACATAGTAATTAAAGAGATAGGTGGTTTTCCAAAATAGAGAAAGTTATCTTCTTGTCATGGATAGTAAAGGATGAAATAGTAAAAAAGGGAGTTTTATTATGCCAATTTGAAGGCTCTTTGTTGTGCTATAGAAATAGTTTAGACTACCTGTAGTTGCTATAAAGGAGCAGAGTTAGTTTAAGAGTTCTTCAAATCAATATTTGAGAAGTATGTTAACAGTATTTTGCAAAGGCTTGTGTTTGTTAAAAAATCAGAAGGAAACAGTGTTATAAGATGAAGGCTTGGTCATCTTAAGAGGTCCTTTCTGTGTTGTAAGATAGTAAACTTTCTGCAGCCCCCAGAGTTTAAAAAACAGAGTCTGTGTTGAAAGGTTTTAAATTCAGTTGAAAGGTGTCTTGTTTAATTTGTAAAGGGCATTAAAAAAACAAAAGGGAAGTGCTTCAAGGGAGGGTTTTGTGTGCCAAAACACAAGAAACCCTTTTTCAACAATAACCACAAACACATTTTTTCAAAATATTTTTCCAAACATAGTGATAAATTTATTTTGGTTATCATTTGACAAGTGCTTGTTTGATGGCATCAAAGAAGCATAGTAACTTGCAGAGAGGAAAAGGTGTGGTGTTGGGAGACTATTTCAGAAACCATTTGAATCAGCCATTGTCTTGGTCAACCAGCAAAGATTATCCAAAACAAAATGCCTCCCAGGCAAGAGAGCAGAAGTGGCCCTCACAAGAGGTATGAACCTTTTTCAACTGAAGAAGTAAATGCCCATCCTTCAGTTCTGTTTAACTTTCATGAAGTTGGATGTTTAGAGTTTTTTCAAAGGTTCAGGAGGTGAAAAGATATCTACCCTTGACACATCTATGTTCTTTGACATTGCAACAGAAACATTTTCAGCTGACAGGATTAGATTTCAAGTTTTCTCGTAGATCCATTTCCAGAGCTACCAAAATCCCTTATTTCAGAGAAAAATGGTTTAAGAAGAGCTACCTATACTCAGAACAGTACAAACCCTTTTTGAATTCAGAGAATCGGGATGCATGCCCATACATCTTTCCTTTTTCATATATTTTGACCAGCTACGCTCCCATCATGAAGATAATCATGAAATATTTCACATGCAAGGGAAGGTTTTCCCGGGTCTATGCTTACCATGTCCGGATATTCATGCACTTTATGATGACCTAGTTGTTAAGCCTTCCCTTTTTCCTTCATAAAATTATTGAAAATGTGGCTTCCACTATTCAAAAGAGACCTCCCTCTCAACAGATAGCTTGTATTTTCCATCATTCGCTTATCAAGATTGTCATTCTTCATCAACTTGAGAAGAAGGGAATCTCTTGGGACACTTTCATTGCACATCCCAATTTCGCCATTGTTTCTTCATCCCATGCATCTCGTTCACCTTCCACTCAGCATATTTCTCCTTCTTCTAGTATGCCCATTTCTAAGAAGCTAAAAACTCCCATGATTGATCAAGAAGAAGAGCATGATGAAGAAGAGCAACACAGTGAGGAAGAACATCATGATGAAGAAAAACAACAAAAAGAGGAATAACAGCACAATGAAGAGGAGCATAGTGATGAAGAGCAACATAATGAGGAAGAAAAACACAGTGATGAAGAGGAGCACCATGAAAAAGAGAAAAACAATGAGGAGGGAAATGATGAGGAAATGGGACAGTTTGATAAGGATATTGGTAGCCCTCCCAGTAGCAAACATGATGAATATGAAGCAAAAAACCTTGAGGAGACAAAGCCCAAAATTCCTGAAGAAAGCAGGGACAAGAGTGAAGAGGGAAACCTTGAAAAAGACATGCAAGGTGATAGTCAAAGCATTCATAAAGAAGGCCAAAACAGTGGGAAGGATGATGAGGGGAGTAGCAAGCGAAAAGAGTAAATAGAGCATGTGTTAGCTGCCTCTCCTAGGCAAGGGGCCATTCTTTCTTCTCCAAAGGTGACAAAGCCCCAAACATCAAGAAAGAAAGTGCCTCAAAATGTAACTCCAAATGTTACTAGAGACCTCCGAAGCAAAGGGAAGTTTCCCAAGAAATCCATTATTGAATTACCCAAGAGGAGGAAGACCAAGAAGGCCACCCAAGGCAAGGGGAAGGAGAAGGAAGAAAGAAGCCATGAGAAAGAGAGGGAATTTGACATAATTCAGATAAAAAATGATGATAGTGACAATGAGGCCAGAATCCTAGAGTCTCTCTTGATTAATAGAGAAGAAAAAATTCATGATCTAAGGGTAGATCTAGAGAGGTCTAAAAGCCTCATTCACCTTTTGCAAACACAAAACAAGCAGATGAGTGTCCATATGGCGGTATATGGGACACAGGTGATCAAACATCAAAAAGAGGCCTCCAAGATGCAAATTAAGTTGGAAGAACTCATGGGCGAGTTCAATGATAGCGAAGATGAAGATCAACCAAGAAAAAATAGGCCAAGGACCATGGGACTTAGAAGAGACCTAGAGAAACAAAAAGAGGAAGAGGTTGCCCTTTTCTAATCCTTTCCTCTCAGTACTTTACTCACCCAAGAGATAGAAAACAATAGAGAAGCATGGCTTGAAAGGGTGAATGCCCACTTGGAGAAGAAGTTGGAAAAGGCCAACAGAGATTTGGACCTTCAAATAAGAATGACCGGGCACTATAAGAGGCTCAATCAGTTCGCCTGACAGAAATCAAAGGCCACAGAAGAAATATCAAGGAGGCTCAGAAGAGTCCCCTGGCACCAAAAATGAAGAGAAACACATCATGGCTCCAAATTTTGGCCTTAGCCTCTCAGAATGCTTCTGAAAACCCTTGAGGGTCATGCTCACCGAAATTGGGCAAAATTCGACAAGTTTTGGTTTTTTGACATTTTTGGGCTTTTTGCTACAAATCATGGGCATCGCCATTTCTGTTTGAGACATCATAAAAGGATGAAAATGGTATCATTGGATGCCATAATTTCAGGGGCATCTACTCAGAAATTTTCAGATGAATTGAAGATGATCTGGTCCCCCAAAATGGCGAAAAACAATCACTTTTTCCACACTCTGCCCGCATATCAGCAAATGCTATTTTCTGGGTTTTTACACATAGATCAGTTTTTGATAGACTTTCAATGCTCAGTTTGGATAAAAAAAAGTGTTTTAAGAAACTAGACATCTAGATATTTCCAATGAGCCATCACGGGCCTTGTTTTGACATTTGGAAGGCCTCCAAAAGTTGCCCACAAGACAGACGATTTTCTTCTGATATATTTATTAAGTATTTTTGTGAAAAATGCACGTTTCTGAAGTGGCTTTTCCTAATGTGCGTTTAGCTATTTTTGGCCATGGTTAGTTAGGAAAAGTAAATATATTTTCCTTTTTCAGCATTTTTAGGATATTTCTATAGATATTTTGTGCCTTGTGTTGAGATTTCAACAAGATGATGAGCTTAGTGAAAAGAGTTGCCTTCACTAAGTGGGCCTGCAGGCTATTTGAGTTTTGTGTCGGTGGAATTCGAATTTGCACCAGTGTTTTCTTGGTGTCGAAGTTGAGATGTCTTTCAATGGATTTTGATTGGAGTATTCCATTGAGAGAAGATTGAATTATATTGCATGGAAGGATAGGATGGAGGCAGTGCTGGATGACAATGGGTTGAAGGAGTTCATAGATGCAGAAATTCCAAAACCTACTTCTAGTGATGTTTTCATACTTGACGCATGGAAAAAGAAGACGACAAAGTGTCGAAGGATTCTGTTGGAAGGTGTGAAGGATCACATAGTGTCCATCCTTCATGGTAAGGCTTCTCCATTCTTGTTGTGGAAAGCTTTGACAGATTTATTCCAAAGAAAGAGGGACTAGAGGAAGTTGGCACTCAAGGATAAACTCAGAAACATAAAAATGGAGAAATGTGATAGTATGCCCAAGTACCTCACGAAGTTCATCCAATGCAGGGATGAGATGGGAAGTGTGGGGGTTACTGTTGATGATGAGGACTTGGTGATATTGGCCCTCCTTGGGCTTTCGAAGAGTTGGAATTCCTATCAGGACTCTGTCAATGGTTGGGAGAAATTGCCAGGATGGGAGCGACTTTGGTCAGATCTTGTGAAAGAGGAGATAAGGCGAAGTACCAGGGACGGATCTTCATCAAAAAACTCTGATGAAGAAAATTTCACTTTGGCTGCCAAAGAAAAGAAGGGGAAGAGAAAGAAAGCTTCTCAATCCGGTGCGAAAGGCAAGAAGCAGGACATGTCGAAGGTGAAGTTCTTTCATTTTCACCAACACTGACATTACGCCACTAGTTGTCCACAGAAGAAGAAAAATAAGCAGGATGCTGGATCTGAATCTGGAGAGGCCTTATCCTCACATCTTGAGCTGGATTTTTCACTGATCGCATGCTTGGTCTCAAGTGTGATGGGTTCAGTGTGGTTTCTTGACAGTGGTGCATCTTTTCACATGACAGGAGATCAAGATTTGTTTACTGGTCTGGATGAGAAAGATCTTGGAGTGCACATCTAGATGGGCGATGATGGAAGATACAATGCGAGCAGTATCGGTACCATTTCCTTTGAGAGGGAGTCTGGTAAAACCTTCGTATTGAAGGAAGTGATGCATGTTCCTGGATTGAAGAAGAAACTGATCTTTGTGGCGATGTTATAAGATAAGGGATATGATGTTGTCTTTAGTGAGGGAAAGGCTTTCTTGCGCAGTAAAGCAACTAGTGAGACCCGGAGGATAGGGGTTCAAGTTAAGAACCTTTATCAATTGCAGGTAGATGGCTGCGTAGAAATGGCAGGCAAGGCAGAAGGAGTGGTGAGTCGGGATGATGGTGAGTTGTGGCACCAGAGATTGGGCCACCTTCACCATGGAGCTTTGAAGATACTGCAACAGATTTCTACTGGGCTTCCTAAGGGTACTCTTGTGTAGTCAGATCAGTGCAAAGAGTGTACCTTGGGAAAATTTGTGAAATCCACCTTTCACAAGAAGGATAGTCGCACCACGATGATCCTTGAGAGAATTCACACAGATGTGTGTGGACCTTTCTCAGTAGCTTCGACAACAAAGCACAGGTACTATGTGATATTTGTTGATGATTTTTCTTGGAAGTGCTAGATCTTCTTGATACAGAAGAAGAGCGAGACATACTCAAAGTTCTGTGAGTTCAAGACACTGGTTGAGAAAGAATCGGGGAAACAGGTGAAGGCTCTTAAGAGCGACCATGGTGGTGAATTCATTTCTGCCGAGTTCAAGGACTTTTGTAGCGCAAAAGGAATTTGAAGAAAGCTCATAGAACCTCATAACCCACAATAGAATGGGGTTGCTGAGTGGAAGAATAGAACGATTTTGGGTGCTGCACAGGCGATGTTGCATGATCAGCGCCTTCCCATACACTTGTGGGCTGAGGCATGCAATACTGCAGTATATGTGTAGAACATTTTTCCTCACAGGATAGTTGGCATGAGTACACCCGAGGAGGTTTTTTCTGGTAAGCAGCCTGATATTTCCCATTTGAGGATTTTTGGTTCACCTGTTTACATTCATGTGACAAAGGATGCCAGGAAGAAGCTAGAGCTGACTGCAGAGGTTGGGATATATTTGGGGTACACCGATACACCCCACAACTATCGTGTGCATTTTCTAGACAATCGCAAGGTTGTTGTGCGACGGGATATCAAATTTCATGATGAGAAATCCATGAAGTGTTCACTTGAGAGGGAGCCACACTTGCATGTAGATAAGGAGCTATTAGTTCCTAAGGATGAGCTTCAGGATGTGGATCAGCCACAAGAGGAAGTTCATGGAGTGGAAGAGACCACTCATGCGACGGCCATCGAGAGGCGAGAAAGCACTGAAGCTGAGCGGCGGCTCCAAGGTGCGAGGAGAGGGTTGTGGGAGCACCTACATCACGAGTGCAGACGAACGAGTCCACAGTCGACTGTGCGGATACATGGCTCTTGCTGAGCAGAATGCCTTGTCAGCGAGCTAATATCTTTCGAGGAAGCTGTGGAGGATCCCGCATGGGTAGATGCCATGGTGGAAGAGTATGATTCGATTGTCAGAAACAATGCATGGGAGATTGTCCCAAGGCTAGAAAGGAAATCAGTGGTGGGTTCGAGATGGATGTACAAAGTTAAGTAGGCATCTGACGGGAGTGTAGAGAAGTACAAGGCAAGATTTTTTTCCCGAGGCTTTTCATAGATTGAGGGGATCGTTTATGAGGAGACCTTTGCACCTATCACAAGGTATTCTTCCATATGGATGATTCTTGCTCTCTCAGCACAGATGGGGTGGCACATTCATCAGATGGATGTAAAGACTGCATTCCTCAACAGAGTCATTGAGGAGGAGGTGTACATAGAGCAGCCTGAAGGTTTCGAGATCTTCAGCAGTGAGTCGCATATGTGCAGGCTCAAGAGAGCGTTGTATGGGTTGAAACAAGCACCTCGTGCTTGGTACACATGAATAGACAGTTATTTCACTGGACTTGGATTCTCCAAGAGTGAGGCAGATCCGAAACTATACCAGATTGTGGTGGAGGGTAAGTTGCTGATCATTGTACTTTATGTAGATGATTTGATTTTGACAGGTGATGAGCTATTGATAATCTCATGCAAGGCTGATCTTGCAAAGGAGTTTGAGATGAAGGACTTGGGCCTCCTTCATTATTTCCTGGGATTGAAAATTTTGCAGTGCAGTGATGGACTATTTGTTTGTCAAGGCAAGTATGCCCAGGAGATACTGGAGAAGTTCGACATGCATGGCTACAAGCCTGTTGATACTCCTCTTCCTGGTGGATGGAGGAACGAGGATGCTACTTCAGCGGAGGTAGTGGATGCCACTGTTTATCGATAGTTGGTGGGGTCGCTTATGTATCTGGTCAATACATGACCCGACATATGTTATGGTGTGACCCAGCTTTCACAAGCTATGGTTAAGCCTACCAAGCTCTACTGGAAGGCAGGAAAGCATGTATTGAGATATCTCAGAGGCACATCGGGATATGGATCATGGTACAGACAGGAGGATGATTTGAGGTGGTATGTCTTCACGGATCGGTATCATCATATCAGAGATTGTGTGCAGCGGAAGATCATGTTATTTTCATACATTCCGACGGAGGATCAGGATGCTGATATCTTGACGAAGGCACTCATCAGGAGAAAATTCAAATACCACAGAGGCAGGATAGGGGTGGCAGATAATCCTTATATTTTTGAGAGGGAGTGTTGAGATTGCAACAAGATGATGAGCTTAGTGAAAAGAGTCACCTTCACTAAGTGGGGCCACAGGCTATTTTTGGCGCAAAGTCTATTTTTAGACTATGTCTATTTTTAGACATATGGATCATGTTCTATGAGTTGCAGGATGCTATTTTTGGTTGGTTGGTCAAGTTGGAAAAAAATAGTTGGACTTCTATTTTTAGACATATTGGGCGGAATCTATTTTTAGATTGCTAGTCTAAAAATAGATATCTCAAATATTATTAGCTCTTAATCATATTTGTACTATAAACATTATCTTATTCTCTTGGAGCACTTCAATTAAGTGCACAGATGTGCACAGGAGCTGACAGAAGGAATTACACTATTCCTAAGGGTTAAGTGGAGCTATTTGGTGGATACTTCAGTTAGAATTCATGTGACAGAGTTTGGTGGAGTTGATTGAGGAGTTAATGGAGTTGTGTTCAGTTTAACTAATCTAAACATAATTGAGCTAGTTGTATTTAGTCTAACTGATTAATACACTAGTGAAGAGTGGTGTGAATTAATTTTTAATTAATTCACTAATTATAAACTCATTAATCAACTAAATAATACATCAGTTAACTTCAGTGCATGAACAATTTCAGTGGAGACCAGTGCAGAGATAGGTGAAAGAGAAGGTTAACTATCAGTTGTGACTATACTGTTACATATTTGCAACAACAAGTCATTGGAGGAGCCCATGAGGATTTCGCAGTACAAGCTAGGTGGTTCAAGTTATTTAATGAGCCATCCTATAGAATTGATTACGCAATAGAGGCTGGCTATCAGGTGGCAGAGATTGGAGCATGTGTTTTTCTAGATCTAGCTTGATTAGTGTGTAGCAATTGGAGGTTGTGCTAAGAGCTTGTGAGGAAATTTGTACAATGATTGTTACATGATCTCTATGACATATAATATATAGATAGTTGGGGTTTTCAGCCTTAAGCTTTCCCATGAAATACTGTGTTCATATGTGTGAATTTTTTATGATTTTAATGTGCACATGCAATTGATTTTATTTCTGCATGTAATGATCAATGGTAGAAGAGATTCTTTATTGTTTATGAAGCTAAAATAGTGTGTGATCAGGAGAATATCAATGAATAATATATCAGCTATTCAAATTTTCTACACCTTGGGCTTTGCAAAGCCTCAAGGACAAAATCATATATTTTTGATGGGCCAATGAGCTTGCAAGTTGCACTAAGAGGTTTTCCCTCATCTTGGCCTATGTATTCCAAGAGAATTCATTGTAAATAAGGCTGAACTTGATGATATAGAAAAATATATGGTTATACAAGCTTGGAATAAATACTTCTCTCATGCATTGGATAGTTTCTTGAATGTTTTGGATGATGAAAGAGGACTGTTGTTGGATTCTTTGAATTTGTAAAATGGTATAGTGCCCCTCTTTGTTATTCTTCTTAGTTTTCATTCATATTTCATGTTCTCTCTTGCTATAAGACAATAGAGAATAGATTTGAGACATGCCCTTGGAGGCACCTCAGATTTCCTGTTTCTTTATAGCTTCTATGTTTTCTTCCTTCTTAGTCATATCAAAGAATCCTTGATTTCTCTTTGATAACTAAAGAATTTGTTTGCTTGTTTCATTTATGGTTTTATGCATGCTAAGTATGATTCACGGTATGCCCTTCTTACTCATGGCTAGTCATAGCTCCACCTCTGAAACCTTTCTTTGATTGTTTGATTGTCTTAGTTGAACCAAGCAGGTCTTGTACTAAGCTTGCCCTTTGCCTAAAACTATGCAATCTTGCTTCAAAGTGCCCGATATCTTGAAATACTATGTCTAGGCATTTCCTCATAGTGATTTGAGTTATGTTTTTGTCTTAATTGTCTTTCCCCAATGTCTGATAGAAATTTCCTAAAGTTAGAGAGTCATATATCTCTATGTATTACTTGAATGTTTATTTCTATGCATTTATCAGTTTATAGTTACATTTCTCATAATTAATGGTTATCCCTACCATGTTTATGTCAACTATTGAACTATTTATGTTTGAAATCCTTTTTTCTTCACAAATTTAGTGTCCATCCCACTCCATTTTACCTTGATCAAATCAGCCCTTCAACATATCTTGTATCACCATCTGAAGCTTTCTTGACCTTTTCGACCCCATAGCCCAGTTGATATGACAATATTTTTATCTATCTTAGTCTTTGATCAGTTCCTCCCTCACAAACATAAAAGAAAAACCATAAAATCTACTTCATAACTAGCCTAAAATCAGAAACACAAGAAGCAAAACACATAGATATCCCTTACAGAAATAGAGAGAGCCCTCTCTGAGTCCAGGAAGGATAGGTCCTTGGGCTCCAAGGATTTTTTTGATGTTACCCTATCACTTGGCTTGCCAATCAACCTAATCACGGAACCATAACATAATGGCGATCATGGTGGGACTAACTGAGTACATAATAGTCTAGCAAACTCTTGTAGATTCATTAGTATTTCAAAATTTAAATAGGCAAGCAGTCCATATAATCATTTAGAGTAAAATATTTTTGTTTCACCACCCTAGAAAAGTGATGAATCAATTTTATAATACTCTAATAAACCATAATATGCACATAAAAACTCAGAAAACCCCAAAACATCCCCATATTGGCTTTTCCTAGTTATTGGTGGTGGACCATAGGTACATCTCTATAAAAACAACCAAATTCCACCTGGCGACTCCATTAACCTCCAGTAGGCCTAAAAACTCCATAAAAAACCTAAAATTCATAAACCATACCTTTCTGTTGACTCATCCTTTCCAAAAAACTTAAAATTCATGGTGCAAACTCTGTAATCAGTGACAAACTAAGTAAAAATTAGTGATTCAGAAAGCTTCACCTAAACATAGGAGATAAACATAAATAAACTTGAAAATATAACCATTAGCTTTTCCAAACGATACAGCAAACTGTTGAAACTAAGTGATGCCTTTGAATACATGGAAATAGGAGACGAGACCATAAGAATGAGGATGTTTGCCCAAAGCCTGGGCAGAGAACCCAAAAAATAGTTTAAGAGCTTAACTTCAAACAAAATACACGATCTCCTAGAACTCTACCAAAACTTCATGAATAAGTGGGAAATTAGAAAAAACCCCATTCAAATCCTGTCTGAGTATAACAATCGAAAAAGGGAAAATAGGGAAACTGTCCGAGACTACTGCACTAGGTTCAACAATGTTTATAACACCCTCCTGCATCACTTCAAAACTCCACTTGGCTCAGCCTTAGCAAATTTTCCCAAAGGCTTCGACCCAGAAATGACTTATCAACTAAGAGACAAGGACCCCCCAACCTTAGAGGAAACGTAAAAAGTGGCCATAAGTGCAGAAGCCAACTTAGAAGAAAAGAGAGCTAAGACCAGATCAAAAAGGAAAGTCACATACCGGGATGACGTCACCCCTTCGGCCCCTTCCTTAGATGCTAGAATAGATGACTTGGTTAGATCCATGGTGAAAATGTGGGAAAATATAAGTGAAAAGACACCTCTTAGGGACAACTAGCCAAACACTCCAAATAGAAACCGGAACCAAAACTTTAGGAGAGAATAGCCTCAAAACAAACCAGGGGAAACTGACCAACAAATCAGACCACCCTTCAATGAAAACTATGCTGATGAGGAAGAGAGGGATACAAAACCCATTGATGAAAGTCATTTAAGCCTAACATGTTCTGATAACGAGGGTGAGGATTACCTCACAGAAGAAGAACAAGCTTTCTTCTCTCCGAATCAAAATGAAACCAACTATGAGGACCCCAAAGATCTTGGTGTAAGATTTCATAATGCCATAATAGAAGCTCACATGCAGTATGATATTACGAGTAGGAAAAACCAAGAAAACTCCAAGAAAGGTAGCTCAGCCACTATTGTTACCAAAACCCCTGATAACATCCTTAAAAGAGTAGTCGATAGCGACAAAATCATGGTCAAGAAAACTGACCAAAACAAAGATAAAGCTATTCAGAGAAACCTTAGCTCAAATTTTCCTAGTACCTCTACCAAGATTCCTGAGATGGTTGTGTTGAACAAAATCCCAAACCAAATTCAGCAAATTAAGAACATAGAGAAAATCATGGCTGAAAAAATTGAAACTAATCTATCCAAACTACAAGTGCCATTTAGTTTTGAAGGGGAAATTGCTAAAATAAAAATAACCATACCCCTTACCGAGCTAATAACTATAGATAGATATAGACCTCAAATCTTCAAAGTTTTTAACATAGGAAATGAGGCAGATACTTTAAATGTGACTGACGAAAAACCTGAGCTTTTATTCGGTCCCGAAATATAAGGTGAATAATAAGAAGGAACTATTTCCCATTTCTATGTAATTTTGAACATCCAGGACAAGATATTACATAATGCCATGTTAGATTCTGGTGCCTCCCATAACCTCATGCCTAAAGCAGTCAGGGAGAATCTGGGTCTAGAGGTAACTAAGCCTTACAAAGACTTGTACTCATTTGATTCAGGTTGGGTCAAATGCTTAGGCCTAATAAAGAACCTGGGTTTTTCTTTAACACAATTACTAGCAGAAAACCTAGTCATGGACGTAGTAGTGGCCACTATTCCTCCTAAGTATGGAATGCTATTATCAAGATCATGGGCTGCCAAAATACATGGTAACCTTCAAATGGATATGTCATTCTCTACCATCCTAGATTTCAACCAAATTGGGAGGTTGTACTGAGAAACTCACATGAAATACATGTTTAGCAACTGGGATAGGCCAAAAAACACTCCCATTTATTCCATTCATTCCAATTTAGATTCTTTTATCTTATACAATGAAAGTGATATAAATGAGTAGATAAAAGAAAATGAAGAGGATTTCAAATCATGAAAACAAAATTTCCCATCCCCAAATGAAGAGACTGATGACCAAAATTCCAAGAAATCTGAAAAATAGCTTAGTATCATGTATGTAAAAGAGACTCTTTGGAATGTAAGCTTTGACGGTTCTTGTGACAAAACTGGTTTGGGGGCCGACATCTGGATACATAATACTAATGAAGGTCATTATTTTAGATTAGAATTCCAATGTACTAATAACATTGCAGAATATGAGGCCCTTCTCCTTGGTATGCACATACTTAAAGACTTAGGTGCTAAGAAAATATCAGCCCAGGGAGATTCAAAACTTGTAACTAGAAAAATCAAAGGTGAATATTCGGAAAAAGACCCAATACTAAGAGAATATAGGAATGCAGCTTTAGACATCCTTAAAACCTTCAAGAAATATGAACTCACTTATATTCCTAGGGTTCAAAATAGCCTAGCCAATGAGCTCGCCTTTGTCGCAAGCAATGGCAAAATAGCATGTCTAAACGAGCAATATAGTATTGAGGTCAAGCATCACCCTACAGTACCAAAAAATATTGACCATTGGAAAATATTCAAATATGATGATCAAATTGATGATTTTTTACAATCTAGGAATGAATTTGAAGTAATCAGAACAAACTTAGAAAATGAAGAAAAGAATCCTAGAAAAAATCAAGATCAAGAGCCAAATTTACCTTCTCGGACAGATGTAAACTATGTAAATCATCGATATGAAACTGAGATAGGAGAGGACATAGACCAAATAGAACTTGAAGTCTTGCACAGTGAAAATGACACATACCCAGAGGGCTTGTACCTTTAGAGGAATTGTTTGATTTTAACGATGTGGCCAAAAATCCAAAAATGGAATCTACCAAGGTTGACATAGAAGAATATAACAGAGGAAGCACGGAAGAACCAAGAAAGATCAAACTGTCCAAAACCCTCCCTCCTCACATAAAACAGAAGTACATCAATTTGTTTAAAGAATTTAGAGATGTGTTTTCATGGGGATACCAAGATTTGAAATGATACGACACAAGCATCATTCAACATAAGATTCCCCTCAAAGAAAACCAGAAGCCTTTCAAATAGAAGTTGAGAAGAATAAACCCAGTTTTACTACCTTTGGTTGAAAATGAAATAAAAAAGATGTATGATGGTTGGATAATAGTGCCCCTCAGGTACTCTGAGTGGGTTTCAAATCTAGTATCAATTAGGAAAAAAACTAGTGAGATCAGACTTTGCATCGATTTGCAAAATTTGAATAGAGCCTATTTAAAAGACAACTATCCGTTGCCCAAAATGGACCACATACTTCAAAAGGTATTAGGTTCTAAGAGGATCCCATTACTTGATGGTTTTTCTAGTTACAACCAAGTGCTCATTTACCCCACTGATCAACACAAAACGGCTTTCACCACACCTTGGGGCACTTTCATGTATGTTAAAATGCCTTTTGGATTGATGAATGCTCGTGCCACATTCCAAAGAGCCATGGAAATAGCCTTCTCAAAAGACATGGGTTATTTCATATTCATATACCTCGACGATATCACAATATATTCCAAATCAGATGAAGAGCACCTGGTTCACTTGAGAAAGGTTTTTAACAAATGTAGAATATATGGTTTATCCCTAAACCCCAAGAAAACACTCTTCGGTCTCGAAGAAGGAAAAATCCTAGGTCACATCATTTCGGAAGATGGAATAAAAATAGACCCCTAGAGAATTGAAGGCATATTACAAATAAGTCACCCTGGAAACATAAAGGAGTTGCAATCCTTTATTAGAAAAATTATTTTCTTAAGAATATTCATCCCAAATCTTGCCGAACTGCTGAGAGATATCACAAACATGTTGAAAAAAGAGGTCAGGGTTAAATGGACTACAAAAGCCAAAAAATCTTCCAAATTTGTTAAAAAAGCCCTAACTAAAACCAAGGAAAATTTTAAGGATGGAAAATTATTTTGAAGTTTAAAAAATTGGCGAATCTGACTAGTCCCTAATATGGAAACTATAAAATGTTTATTGATATATTTGTAAAATTATTCAAATTTATAATGATATTGTATATATTGTCTATATAATGTTGGCGATTTTTAAGGTAAAATAAATTTTTATTGTAAAATTTGGGCAAATCTTTTTTATAAAATAATGGAAATTAGAGAATCTTTTTTTTGGAAAAACCATGGAAAATTACCCCATCTGCGAATACTAGCCCCTAAAATTTTCCATGACTGAAACACTGGTACTGATAAGTCCTGATTTCACCAAATATTTTTACATTTTCTAATTTTCATTAGAACACATGATAGCTGTCGTGTTGTTACAAAAGAACACAACAGGGCAAGAATAGCCCGTTGTATTTTTTAGCAAATCCCTAAGAGACACTCCCTTAAAATATAACATCATGGAAAAGCAGGAATTCGCATTGGTAAAAGCACTGAAAGATTTCCGAGTTTACATCTTGCATTCTCATATCATTTCTTTTGTTCCTAATATTGTTGTCAAAGGCATATTAAATCAAGATCCCGATGGTAAAAGGGGAAAATGGATCGCTATCATCTTAGAATATGAATTAGAAATCCGACCCAACAAACTGGTTAAAGGACAAGGAATTGCAAGACTAATGGCTGAAACTAACCTCCAAGCATTAGATATAAATTTTTTTGAAACCTTAGAAGAATAGGAAGAATGCACAGCCCCTCATGTTGAAGAAGTGTTTTTAAATTAACCTTGGTATGCAGATATTCTTTATGTATTATTTTATCTAAATGCTCCTCCAACTTTATCAAAAACAAAAGAAATATTCCTTAAACAAAAATCCCTAAAGTTTTACATTATAGATGGAGTTCTGTATTGGAAAAATCCCACTGGTATGATGCTCAAATGTTTGCTTGAGTATGATGCAGAGAAAATTATACACAAAATGCACGAAGGAGAATGCAGAGGTCATCTCTACTGGAAAACCACAGCTAAAAAAATCCTTAGAGCAGGTTATTATTGGGCTACCTTATTTCCTAACAGTCACAAGCTAGTTATGACATGCCATAAGTGCCAAAATTTTCATGGCAAGAAAAAGCTTTTACCTTTTCCCTTCCATCCCATCATAGTTGAAGGACCTTTCTAGCAATGGGGTCTAGATTTTATTAGGGAAATTCACCCTTCTTCATCCGCTCAACATAAATGGATCCTTACAACCACTGATCACTTTACCAAATGGATAGAAGCCATACCCTCTAGGAATGCCACCGATTCAATCATCATTAAGTTCCTAGAAACCAACATTCTATCTATATTCGATTGTCCTAGGAAGATTATCACGGATAACGTTGCTGCCTTTTCCTCCAAAAGAATGGTTGACTTCTGTTACAAATATCACATTTCATTATGAAATTCCATAGCTTATTACCCTCAAGGTAATGGTTTAGCCGAGTCCTCTAACAAAATCCTAGTCAACATCATCAAGAAACTTGTGGAACAAAATAAAAAAGCATGGCATGGAAAACTAGTACATGCACTATGGGCTGATAGACTAACCACCAAAAAATCAATCGGTATGTCTCCCTACCAACTAGTGTATGGCATGGATGCCATTTTCCCAAAATATTTATGGGTTCCAGTAATGAAACTATTGCAAGAAGTTCAAATAGAAGAAAATGACATGCAAAGGAGGGTAAATCAGACTATCCATTTACAACAAACAAGAGAAGACGTTTACCAAAAGGCTCAGTTAGTGCAAGACAAGATAAAAAATACTTTTGACAGAAGGACCAAGGAAAATGATTTTCAGATTGGGGAAAAAGTATTGAAATGGGATTCCAGAAGAGAAGACAAAGGTAAACATGGCAAGTTTGAAAAATTATGGAAGGGGCCTTTGATCATCAACTCAATTAGCAGAAACAATGCATTTTTCCTGCAAGAACTTGATGGGAATGAAAATTTTGGAGGTCCTGGTGAATGGTAGAACATTAAAGAATTATTTTTGTCAAGAGCTCCACTTTTAAACAATTTTAATCATTTTATATACCATTGTTTTAAAAATAAATAAAAAAATAGAGCATTCAAAAACAATAGAAAAGTAGAAAAAGAGGGCAGTTTGAAAAATAGAAAGAAAGCCCCATGTTAAAAAAATAGTCATTCTAAAAGCACACAAGTCTAAATTCCGTGGCTAGTGCTCAAAATGTCTTGTTCAGTTATCTAGCCTAATCATAACTGAACATGTTTTAAATTTATTTTTTGATAAGTTAGTGAGAGGAGAAATAGTCAATATTGTGTAATATTGACTTGTCAAAGAAGATAGATTAGGAAAAGATACTGGTTCCACATACTCAAAATAGAACCAAAGAGGAAAGAAGGGATGAAAAATAAACTGTGTATCCTAGCCCTGATTTTCTAGATTTCATTTTATGAAAAATAATATTTGTGTGCAGCTTGTCTTTCATGCCACAAGTACATGACAAATCAGACTGTTTAATCCTAATTTGGTCATTTTTCAATTTCATGTTTTAGATTAGAGAATAAAATCATATCAAACAGCTTAACCTTGATAGTCGATCCAGCATAGGTAGAGAAACAAAGGAGTTCATCAGCTTAATCTGAACTCCAGGTGGATATAAGTGTAGAACTAGATAGTGTCATTTTTCAAAAAAATTATGTGAAAGGGTTGCTAGTCCAAATGCACCCGAAAGGAGAAAAAATGTTAGGAAATGTAGCAGGGTAGGTAGAAATAACTTTGATGCTAATCATGCTGTCAATTTTCAGAAATAGCATCAAGGAAGAAATAAAATTTGCACCAATGGATAAAGGCATTGGTCTTCAAAAGACAGAGATTTGAAATTCTAGACATCTCCTGAAAAGGAGCTGCCCTCCCCAAATGGAGCCACTGTTAGTCATCAGTATTTTTCACCTATTAATGATTACTAGTTTTTAAAGCCAGGTTTTCTAGATGCTAATATCCATTTTGTCAAAAATATCATCTAGAAAACACCCCTAAATATTTTTTGTCCTCCTACCTTTTTCAATCAGCCTATGATGAGAAAAACCTAGTTGTCAAGTCCTATCTAGTCTCAGTCATATAATCCTGCCCATCAGCTGTCATAAGCTAAAGTCATATACTATCATTTACCCTCATCCCCAGGTCATTCATTAACCAACTGTTGATAAGAATTTCAACCACCCTACCTCTGGTCATATGTCATCTTAAGATCTAGTCATACCAAAGAGAATACTAAAAATATATCACAGATCTCCCCTAAGTTAGGTAGTGGTGCTTTAGGAAATCCTCCCTTGGAAAAAGAATCCCGAGCCAAAGTCTTTGTTCAAATACCAACCAACCTTGAATTGGCACTTAATCTGCAAAAAACACAGCTTGATACACCCATAGCTCACGCCACTAAAAGGTCTTGATGTCTCAGCAGTACATGTTTCAAAAGCCAAGCTGATGTAATGTTGATCTACAGTGTTTCAGTGTCTCTTTCAGAAGCAGAGATGTACAAGTATTCTAGAAGACATTGTGAAGCTAAAAAATGAGAAGATATCTACTTCTCATGTTGTTTTGAGCCTAGGATAACAGTAATGGTCAGAGATAAAATTCAATAAACCTCTGCAAACACAGTCAAGAAAGGTTAGTAAATAATGACTAGCAACAATTACTCTACAAATACAAATCATGTGGCTCTTGGTTTAAAAGATTCATAATGATATTCCAACCACAGGATACATATCTCAGAACATGCCTCTTATATCATATCGTCAAAAGTTTTTCTTTATTACTTATTGTGACATACCAAGCAGAGATATGTATTACAAGGAAAGATGACACAGTTTGAGCAAGGGATGAAATGTCATGACTGTGTTAACTTCCTCCAAGCACGAGCAGATGGCTGGGTGAATGTGTTAACTTCCTCCAAGCATGAGCAGATGGTTGGGTGAGTGTGTTAACCTCCTCCAAGAATAAGCAGATGGTTGGGTCACTTGATGTAAACCTCCTCCAGTATAAAGAGCAGATGGTTGGGTCACTTGATCTAAACCTCCTCCAGTATAAAGAGCAGATGGCTTAGAAATTTCATGATAAAGGCCTCCTTCATTTAACAAGCAGAGGGTCAGGAACAGAGGTATGAACTCATTCAAACAACACAAGGCTAACAATGCTTCAAATGGCCTAAAAAACTTGTTTACACCATTTTATCCAATGAATGAAACCACTGATACAGTAGTAGTGTTTCAAGGGGTGCATGTATGGGTTCACTGTTTGAAAGATAGAATTGAAATTCAGTGGGAAGCAATTGAAGGTCTATGAGTAGAAAATTGGTGTCAAACATATCACATACAGTGGTACTATGATGTTTAGTAAGCTTTGTTTTTCATGTCCATAAAGGTCTTCTTCAAAGGAAATTTGAGGTCAAAATGTCCAAAACTCAGAACAAGCTCATCAAAATGACAAGAAGGGTATCACACAATGGTTTAAGTTCAAGACAACCTTCAAAGAATTAAGGCATACCACAATCATAGAAAAGGCCTTTTACTTTACATAGCAACAAACTCTGATGTTGTATATGATTGTATTAAAGGTTTTTAAAAGCTTCCTCCTTGATAAACAGATGTAAGTCAATATTTGATGAGTGCAATTAAAGGTTCATCCACAGTCAAAGGAAGATGTTAAAAGGTGCCTAACAGTGTTTGACCAATTTCCACAATGGGCATAACAAATCATCAAACACTAGAAAGTTGAATTGGAAAAATAGTTTCTAAAATTATCAAACATCTCCTTCCAATAGATAGGCAAAGGATGCATCAACAGTCTTGGATTTGTTTCTTGAAGCATGTTTCCTTTTGAAGGACAGAATATACAAACAGTGACAGACTTATTTCCTAAGTAAAAAGGCAGTGAAAAGGATTTTGTTTCTTAAGGAGGCCTCCTTACTTCAACAAAAACCATGAATATGAGGGTCATCAAAAAGAAGCTGGCCACAACATTGTTATTATGAGACTTGTTCGAATAGAAGGCCCCATGGTATTTTAAAAGTGATAAAATAATAAAGACAGTGCTTTATGTTTTGATATGACCAAAAATCATTTTCAAAAGGCATCCAAACCCTTACAAAAATAACTACAAAGGATTTTTGAGCTCATTTGAATTATAAAGGTGGAGGAGATCGTTTCAAAGGCTCCATTTGCAAAATTTCAAAAGCCTAAGCATACTCTACTAGCCGCTCGTCGAAGAAACCAAGCAATTTCAAGCATTTTTCAAAGATTGCAGAGCTCCAAGCCTACGTGATGCGCCTATAGAAGTGCACGGTGCACCTATGAGTGCACATACACAACATTTGAACCACTGCGCGACACGCCTGTAGTGGCACTCGGTGCGCCTGTGTGCTCATTCAACACCGCCCGAAGCCGACCCGAAACCCTTCATATGCGCGGGGCTCTTGTTTTCAAACGTGTCGCTCATCCTCCGGGCTTCCAAAAACACTTTTGAGAGTTGTTCATCGATCAACCAAGGCCCATACACATTTTTCAAGGTGTTTTCCATTACCTCTTCGTAAATTTCAAATTTTAAAGGGGGTATTGATGTCATGTTTTCCAAAGAAGAAACAGTGATAAAGAAGGTTGGGCCTTTGGTCAAAATCAAAGTTTTTGTTGGTGTGGGTGTCAAAGATCAATACAGTAATAGAGGAAGTTTTTTCATCAGTCTTAAGGAGCCATAATTGCCTTTCGAAGATAGTGATAACAAAGGAGCAGGGTTTGAAGGGAAAGGGGATTGTGTCAAAATAAATAGATATTCCTCTTCAAACAAAAACCACAAACATACCTTATTTAAGTATTTTTCTCAAACACAGTAATTAAAGAGATAGGTGCTTTGCCAAAATAGAGAAAGGTCTCTTTTTTTCATGGATAGTAAAGGATGAAACAGTAAAAAAGGGATTTTTTTTATGCCAATTTGAAATCTCTTTGTTGTGCTAATCAAATAGTTAAGAATGCCCACAGTTGCTATAAAGGAGCAGAGTTAGTTTAATAAGTATTCAAATCAATATTTGAGAAGTATGTTAACAATATTTTGCAAAGGCTTGTGTTTGTTAAAATCTCATAAGGAAACAATGTTAGAAGATGAAGGATTGGTCATCTTAAGAGGTCCTTTATGTGTTGTAAGATAGTAAACTTTGTGCAGCCCCTAGAGCTCAAAAAACAGAGTTTGTGTTGAAAGGTTTTCAAGTCAGTTGAAGGGTGTCTTGTTTACTTTGCAAAGGGCAATAAAAAAAAAAAAGGGCAGTGCTTTAAGGGAGGATTTTGTGTTCCAAAACACAAGAAATCCTTTTTCAACAATAACCACAAACACATCTTTTCAAAATATTTTCCCAAGCATGGTGATAAATTCATTTTGGTTATCATTTGACAATTTCTTAATTTTTGGCATCAAAGAAGCATAGTAACTTGCAGAGACGACAAGATGTGGTGTTGGGAGACTATTTCAGAAACCATTTGAATCAGCCATTATCTTGGTCAACCAGCAAAAAGTATCCAAAAAAAATGCCTCCCAGGAAAGACATCAGAAGTGGCCCTCACAAGAGGTATGAAGCTTTTTCAACTGAAGAAGTAAATGCCCATCCTTCAGTTCTATTTAAATTTCATGAATTTGGATGTTTAGATTTTTGTCAAAGGGTTCTGGAGGTGAAAAGCTATCTCCCCTTGACACATCTATGTGCTTTGAGATTGCAAGGGAAACATTTTTAGCTGGCAGGCTTAGATTTCAAGTTTTCTCCTAGATCCATTTCCAGAGCTACCAAAATCCCTTATGTCGGAGAAAAATGGTTTAAGCAGAGCTACCTAGACTCATAATAGTACAAACCGTTTTTGAAGGCATAGCATTGGGATGCATGCCCATCCATATTTCATTGTTCATTTTTTTTGACCAGCTACGCTCCCCTCATCAAGATAATCATGAAATATTTCACATGCGAAGGAAGGTTTTCTCGAGTCTATGCTTACCATGTCCGGCGACTCATGCACTTCACGAGGACCCAATTGTTAAACCTCCCCTTTTTCCTCCATAGAAGTATTGAAAAGATGGCTTCCACTGTTCAAAAGAGACCTCCCTTTCAGCAACCAACTTGTCTTTTCCGTCATTCCCTTATCAAGATTTTCATTCTTCATCAACTTGAGAAGAAGAGAATCTCTTGGGACACTTTCATTGCACATCCCGATTTCACTACTGTTTCTTCATCCCATGCATCTCCTTCACCTTCCACTCAGCATATTTATCCTTCTTCTAGTAAGCCCATTCCTAAGAAGCTAAAAACTCCCATGATTGATCAAGAAGAAGAGCATGTTGAAGAAGAGCAACACAGTGAGGAAGAACAGCATGATGAAGAAAAGAAACCAAAAGAGGAAGAATAACATGATGAAGAGAAGCATAGTGATGAAGAGAAGCATAATGAGGAAGAAAAACACAGTGATGAAAGGTAGCATAGTGATGAAGAGGAGAGCCATGAAAAAGAGAAAAATAGTGAAGAGGGAAATGATGAGGAAATGGAACAGTTTGATAAGGATATTGGTAGCCCTCCCAGCAGTAAACATGATGAAGATGAAGCACAAAACCTTGAGGAGACAGAGCCCAAATGTCTGTTGGGAAAAATACTGAGAGGGGGGCGGGGGGTGAATCAGTATTTAGTGCAGACAATAAAAATTTGATATTTCTTTCTTAAAAAACCCATACGCTACTTTCCTGAAGCCAACTCGCGTATATCTAGTGAACTAATTATGCATTTAAAACTTGAATTAGATAATTGCATTACTTATTCATCAGATGTTTAGAGGACATTAAACATGTGTAGAAAGAACAGAATAATCATCACATATAAGCAACACACATGAACACCAGGATTTTAGGTAGAAACCCAATTCAAGAGAAAACCACCACTGTCGTTGTCTCAGTCTTCAATCTTTATTATTAAGAAAACTTCTTACAATCATGTACTGGCGCAGACTCATACTAGGACGCAGGCACCCACCTGCAGAAGGCTATAACCTTCTCTTGTTTACCAGCCTCTCCTGGAAGGGAGCAACAACCCCCTACTCTCAACCTCACCTAGAAGGGAGCTACTACCCCCTGATATTAACACTAGCCTCTACTGGTAGAAAGCTTCTAATTTTAGACTGAAGGCTTCAACCCTCAGATCCATTGCAGACCATGTTTCATCAATTTTCAAACTGGATCAAACAGCGTCAACACAATCCTTCACTTATCAACAAACATCCTTTTCCCATTACATCAAACAGAACAGTGAAACCACTGTAACCAGAATATCAAAGATAGCCCAGACTTCAGAATAGACATGCAGAAACTCAATCAGCTTTGAGCAACCATCAGTTCAGATATCATACGCGCTTCTATTTAAACAGACCCGCGTATACACGCACTTTTAATGAAGTGAACCCACGTATACATTTGTGCACTTTTCAGAAAACCCTTAACAGCCCATACACACCTTTGCTTAAACAGATCCGCATATATACACACTTTCCATGAGATGAACCTGCGTATAGATCTATAAAAGATAAAATTTTCAGAACAGGCCAGATCTATGAACTTACCCAGATTTCTTCAACTTATTCAGCAGATTTGCGCCAGGTCTTCATTACCTCTTTTCATATCATCTTAGAGATTCATCATATTCAAAATCTAGATATTTTTAACCTTCATCATATTCATAGGTGCATCAAAGATTCAAATCTATTGATTAAGAAAAGAGTTCAACCATACAAATTAACTTCAGAGTGAAGTATTCATTAAAGCCCAGACACTTGCTCCCCGTTACACAATGAATTTCTTCTCCTTAAATAGATTTGGCCTTTGTCAATACCATGAGTCAAAACGACACCACACCAATGGTATTTCTGGATGGGATCAAATAGATAATCAAGCACTCAAAACAATGGGTCAATACCATGGTAAATTCCCCTGGTTTTAGAGATTTAGAGCGCAATAGGGCATACACGACTTGACACGTACTTTTCCGCGTACATACGCGACTTCTCCTTGACAAAACCGCATATGCCTTGTGACATACCTTTTTTATCATTATTCTTGCACACACTTTAATTCCTTTCATTATTTCATCAAAGCGGCTCTGTAGATACATCAGATGTACATCATTAATAAATAGGAGTAACTTCATCAAGTAGGTTGCCATCATCTTCATCAAGTGGGTTGCCATCAAGGACAACATTTTGCATCATATTGCCAAAAATCTCCCCCTTTGGACTTAATGGCAACCATGATGGTGTTTGATCATCACAACAGATGGATACATTGATTCTAGCCATTATACAATAACCATGTTACTCTCCCTTTATTCAAACACCAAGTTACTCTCCCCCTTTGACATCAAGGGCAAAGGGTGGATCAAAACCAACACAAGATATTTCTCTATTTCTACAATGAAGCACATGACTCTATGACCATTCCTATCACCAAGGACTCATACTTACATCAAAGATCCAACCAAGTGGATTTACATAAGATACACAAATACCCAACCAAGAGGGTTTACACATTTTGACTCAACTACCCATCCAAGTGGGTTTACAAATTTGAACAAGTTCTTACATGACTGAATATTACAATTTACATCATCAGTCTCATCACGATCTTTACAACAAATTTCAATTATGAATTTTTATGGCCAATACCAAGAAGACCTCAAAAGAGAGATCATATTTTAGAATCATCATAATGCCAACAATGCATTGCACTTAGCAAGGCTGATGCTCCCCTTGAACCTGTGCATCCAAGCATCCTTTCCATATGACCAAGGCTCCCCCTTAGTTTGTGCATCCTGAACACTTTCAACAACAAATCATCAAGGCATATTTTTCAAATCATCAGAGGATGAAATAGAATTATGAGAACTGGAACACCACCAGAGATACCAAACAGCACTGCAACTGTGCTGAAGAATGCTGACCCCAAACAAAATTTGTTAGCAACCAACCATACGCAGTTTTCTTTGTATGAACTCGCATATATACGTTACTGTCTTTCAGGAAAATCGTGTATCCAATTTAAACTTCTGAATTTTAAGCTGTTCTGATTTTCTGCACAGCAGAGACTACTCCTAGCTTCTATCTGAGATATTCAAACACTTCCCTGGGTAGAGGTTTGGTAAAGATATCAGCAACTTGTTCTTTGGAGGGAACACACTCCAACTTCACCTTTTTTTCAAGCACTTGTTCACATAAGAAGTGATACTTGATGGGAATGTGCTTGGTATTTGAATGCATAATAGGATTCTTTGAGATACTGATGGCACTTTTATTATCACACATAATGGAGATAGGTGGTGAACATTTGATTTGAAAATCTTGTAAGGTTTGCATCATCCAAAGAAGTTGAGTGCAACATGATGCAGCAGCCACATATTCTGCTTCTGCTGTAGATAAAGCAATAGAGTTTTTCTTCTTGCTGAACCAAGATACTAACCGGGGCCCCATATAGAATGCACCACCACTAGTGCTTTTCTGATCATCAAAATTTCCAGCCCAATCTGCATCAGTGGAAGCATGAAGAGTAAGATCAGCATTCTTTGGATACCATGGTCCAAAGTCTTGAGTTCCTTGTAGATATTTGAATATTCTTTTGACAACCTGAAGGTGAGACTCTTTTGTATTAGCTTGGAATCATCCAACAATCCCAACTGCATCCATAATGACCGGTCTAGTCCTAGTGAGATAAAGTAGGCTTCCAATCATAGATCTGTATTCTGGTTGATTCACCGTGGGAGAATCATCATGAGAACTGAGATTACATTTGGTTATTATTGGTGTACTTACAGGTTTGCACTCTTCCATGCCATACATTTTCAGAATTTGCTTAAGGTATTTTGCTTGTAATAAGAATATACCATCTGTAGTTTGATGCTCTTTCAAGCCAAGGAAGAATGTTAGTTCCCCAAGTAAAGACATTTCAAATTCTTGCTGTATGACAGAAGCAAATTTCTGACTCATAGATTCTTCATTACTTCCAAAAATGATATCATCAACATAAACAACCACAATCAACAGTTTATCATTTTCAATTTTTGTGTATAAGTTGCTATCAACAGACCCCTTCGAAAATCCTTGTTGATGAAGATATTTGTCAAGATGATAATACCATGCCCTTGGAGCTTGTTTCAGACCATATAGAGCCTTTTTAAGTCTACAAACAAGATTTTTGTCATTTCCCAAAATGAATCCTTCTGGTTGTTCTATATAAACTTCTTCTTCTATATCACCATTGAGGAATGCAGATTTAACATCCATTTGATAGACTTTGATTTGTTGAAAACTTGAAAAAGAAAGAAACATTCTTATGGCTTCAAGTCTAGCTACAGGAGAAAAAGTTTCTTCAAATTCTATACCTTCTTGTTGAGTATACCCCTTGCAAACAAGTCTAGCTTTGTTTCTTACAACATCCCCATTCTCATTTAACTTGTTTTTGAATATCCATTTAGTTCCAATGACATTTTTATCATGTGGTCTTGGAACTAATTCCCAAGTGTGATTCTTTTCAATTTGATCAAGCTCTTCATTCATGGCTTGAATCCAACATTCATCTTTGCTAGCTTGATTGAGATTGTGTGGTTCAACAATGGATAGAAATGCCAGATAGCTAGAAGATCCCACAAGAGTCCTTCTTGTTTGTACACCTGATCCCTTCTCACCCAAAATTTGAGATTTTGGATGGTTCTTTTGAACATATCTGGATGGAGCTTTTTCAGATAAATCATCTCCAGATTCTTCATTTGGTTCACTGTTTGTATCATTTCTATTTGATGTAGAAGTATATACGTCATCATCACCTTCATCTGTTGTTTGTTTTTCTTCTTTTGGAGCTGCAGGAGACTCATCAATAAAAACATCAATACATTCAACAATCTTTCGAAGTCTTCTATTGTAACATTTATATGCTCTACTTTGAGAGGAATAACCAAGAAGTATTCCTTCATCTGCTCTTGGTTCAAATTTGCCAAGATTTTCATCATTATTTTTGATAAAGAATTTGCTCCCAAAAACTCTAAAATGCTTCACAGTGGGAGGATTACCATACCAGAGCTCATATGGCATTTTTTCACTATTTACACGAACATGTGCCTTGTTGAGAATGTTTACCGTTGTATGTGCTACTTCTCCCCAAAATGTGTCAGGCGTTCCGGAATCATCAAGCATGGCTCTAGCCATTTGTTGAACTGTTCTATTCATTATTTTTGCTACACCATTCTGCTGTGGAGTGCCAGCTACAGAAAACTGTCTTTTTATTCCATGTTGTTCACAAAATTCAAGGAATTCATTTGATGTGTATTCACCTCCTCGATCAGATCTAAGACATTTGATTTTTAGATCTAATTCATTTTCAACCAGAGCTTTGAATATCTGAAATTTCTCAAATGCTTCATCTTTGTGTTTAAGCAACCCAATCCAACACATTATAGAGAAATCGTCAATAAATAAGATATAGTATTCTTCACCATGTGGTGATTTTTTCCTCATAGGTCCACATATGTCTGTATGAATGAGTTCAAGAGGCCCACTTGATGATCCTTCCTTGGCATTAAATTGCACTCTGGTCTGCTTACCGAATTGGCAATATTTACATATGATATTTTCAGGAAGAGTAATATTGGGAAGACCCCGAACAACTTTAAGTCTGCTTGATTTGTTGATTTGAGAGAAGCTCAGATGCCCCAACCTTCTATGCCATCGACAATTTTCTGAAGATTTTCTCAAGTAACATTGTTCCTTGCAGTTCTTTAATACATACAGGTTGCTTAGGGTTCTTTTTCCTTTTATAATTGTTTCACCTGTATCAAGATCACGTACCACACATTCTTTTGAACTAAAGACAACTTCAGTTCCTTGGTCACACATTTGACTTACACTTAAAAAGTTATGTTTTAAACCATCCACATACATGAAATTATTGGCTTTCACCTTTTCTTTTAGGAAAATAGACCCTTTTCCTTTAATAACAGCAGGTGTATCATTTCCAAAAGTAACATTATTTTCCTTTTCTAGAGCACTATATGCAAGAAGTTTGTTTTTGTCACCTGTCATGTGTTTTGAGCATCCACTATCAATGTACCATTGATTTTCTTCACCTTCTACAAATAAAGCTATGCCACAATTTTCAACCTGTAAATTCTTCTTTTTCCATACTTTGGTGCTTGACGGAACATGTTCTTTTGGCTGGACTTTGCTTCTGCATTCAGATTCTTCATGGCCAAAGTTATTGCAATAAGTGCATTCAACTTCTTTTTGAAGAGGAGAAAAGTTGTTATAGGTATTCTTCTTTGTTCTAATATCAATCCGTTTCTTTCTTTCTTCTATTTTCATGATAGTTTTATATGCAACACATTGAATAGCTTTATAACCAAAATTGTGACATGAGAAACATTGTCCATTGAAGTAGAAATTTCTGCGATCATGAAATCTTCTATTTGAATTTACCTGTTGGTTGGTGTTCCTTTGAAAAGTATTCATGTTGAAGTTCTTTGACTTGAGCTGATCATGTTTTACCTGTGAAGATTATTTATCCCTTTGCTGAGTGGCAGAATGTTGTAGACCAGTTGTAGCTACTTTTAGATAATTTGGTGCTGAAGCCTGAGAAGATTCTCCGGCATATCCAAGACCTGTCTTTATAAGAAGAGAATGTTGTACCTTGATAATCTCATCTAAGGTTTCAGATCCTTTAGCAAATCTAAGATTTAGAGTATTTACTTTCTCAAGTTCTTTTCTTAGACTTACCACTTCACCTTCTAATTTTTCATTGTGCTTCTTCTCTTCTTCAATCTGATTTTTCAGAGTCTCTATGATTATTTTACTTTCTTCTAAGCATATTTTGAGTTGATTGTTTTCATTAAGAAAATCATTTTCCTCTAGAGCATCCATAAAAGTATCCTTTTCTTCTTTAAATTCATTTTCAAATGCCATGAGAAGTCTAAGATCTTGTTCACCTTCTTCCTCACTATCAGATAACCCATCACTGTCTTGATGAGTATAGTAACTTTTTCTAGTGCTAGACCGGTTCTTATTTCTTCTTGCTACTTCCTTCCCTTTTGCAGGTGTTTCTTTATGAGGACACTTAGAAGCATAATGACCAACTCTTCCACAATTAAAACATTTGAAAGGAAGCTTACCTCTGAACCGTCTTGTGCCAAGTTGAAGTTTCTTTACAAAATTTACCTCATCTTCTTCTGAGATATATCCTGATCCTTCTGCTTCTTGTACTCCTTTCCCTTTTGTAGAAACTCTAAAAATGACTTCTTTGACTTCAGATGGTCCTTCTCTTCTCATTTCATAAGTAGTTAGTATGCCATGAAGCTGCACCATGGTAAGATTTTAAAGATCTTGTTTTTCTTCAAGAGCGGAAACTTTTGACTCAAATTTTGCCGTTAGTGATCTTAGAATTTTCTCAACCAAAGTAGATTTGGCTATTGTTTCTCCCAGATTTATCATATGATTTACAATGTCATCAAGACGTAAAAAGAAACTAGCAATACTCTCATCTCTATGCATCTTTAACTTTTCATATTATATTATGAGAGTTTATAGTTTTTCACTTTTTACCTTTGCATCACCTTCATAACTTAGAATGATTTTTTCCCATATTGCCTTTGCTGTGTTCAGCTGCATGACCTTGAAAAATTATGACTCAGTTAGACTCCCCAATAGAGCATTGACCGCCTTTGCATTTGTCTCATAATTCTTCTTTTCTATTGCATATGTTGGTACAGTGGCTGGATATTGATATCCTTGTTCAACAATAGCCCATACATCTACTCCCATAGACTGAAGATAGGATCTCATCCTTATTTTCTAGAAGATTAAATTACTTCCGTTAAAGAGCAAAGGCTTGATAGATGTTGTTCCCTCTTGATTGCTCATCTTGCTTGATCTTCCTTCGAGCGGTTAAGCTTTTTCAAAAGGACCTGCTCTGATAGCAATTGTTGGGAAAAATACTGAGAGGGGGGGGGGGGGGGGGGTGAATCAGTATTTAGTGCAGACAATAAAACTTTGATATTTCTTTCTTAAAAAACCCATACGCTACTTTCCTAAAGCCAACTCGCGTATATACGCAGATATCCTTTACAGAACTCGCGTATATCCAGTGAACTAATTATGCATTTAAAACTTGACTTAGATCATTGCATTACTTATTCATCAGATGTTTAGAGGACATTAAATAGGTGTAGAAAGAACATAATAATCATCGCATATAAGCAACACACATGAACACCAGGATTTTAGGTGGAAACCCAATTCGGGAGAAAACCACCGTTGTCGTTGTCTCAGTATTCAATCTTTATTATTAAGAAAACTTCTTACAATAATGTACTGGTGCAGACTCATACCAGCACGCAGACATGCACCTGCACAAGGCTATAACCTTCTCTTGTTTACCAGCCTCTCCTGGAAGGGAGCAACAACCCCCTGCTCTCAGCCTCACTTGGAAGGGAGCTACTACCCCCTAATATTAACACCAACCTCCACTGGTAGAAAGCTTCTACTTTCAAACTGAAGGCTTCAACCCTCTGATCCACTGCAGACCACGTTTTATCAATTTTCAAACTGGATCAAACAGCTTCAACACAATCCTTCACTTATCAACAAACATCCTTTTCCCATTGCATCAAAAAGAATAGTGAAACCATTGTAACCAGAATATCAGAGATAGCCCAGACTTCAGAATAGACATGTAGAAACTCAATCAGATTTGAGCAACCATCAGTTCAGATATCATACACGCTTTTATTTAAACAGACCCGCATATACACGTGCTTTTAATGAAGTGAACATGCGTATACATTTGTGCACTTTTCAGAAAACCATTAACAGCCCATACGCACCTTTTCTTAAACATATGTACGTATATACGCGCTTTCCATGAGATGAACCTGCGTATAGATCTATAAGAGATAAAATTTGCAGAATAGACCAGATATATGAGCTTACCCAGATTTCTTCAACTTCTTCAACAGATTTGCGCCAGGTCTTCATTACCTATTTTTATATCATCTTAGAGATTCATCATATTCAAAATCTAGAGATTTTGAACCTTCATCATATTCACAGGTGCATCAAAGATTCATATCTATTGATTAAGAATAGAGTTCAACCATATATATTAACTTCAGAGTGAAGTATTCATTAAAGCCCAGACACTTTCTCCCCCTTGCACAATGAATTTCTTCTCCTTAAGTAGATTTGGCCTTTGTCAATACCATGAGTCAAAACCACACCACACTAATGGTATTTCTGGACGGGATCAAATAGATAATCAAGCGCTCCAAACAATGGGTCAATACCATGGTAAATTCCCCTAGTTTTAGAGATTTAGAGCGCAATAGGGCATACGCGACTTGACACGTACTTTTCCACGTACATAGGTGACTTCTCCTTGAAAAAACCGCATATGCCTTGTGACATACCCTTTTCGCCATTATTCTTGCACATACTTTAATTCCTTTCATTATTTCATCAGAGCTGCTCTGTAGATACATCAGATGTACATCATTAATAAATAGGAGTAACTTCATCAAGTAGGTTGCCATCATCTTCATCAAGTGGGTTGCCATTAAGGACAACATTTTGCATCATATTGCCAACAAAGTCCTGAAGAAAGCAGGAACAAGAGTGAAGAGGGCAGCCTTCAAAAATACATGCAAGGTGACAGTCAAAGCTTTCATGAAGAAGGTCAAAACAGTGGAAAGGATGATGAGGGGAGTAGCAAGGGAAAAGAGCAAATAGGGCATGTGTTAGCTACCTCTCCTAGGCAAGGGGCCATGCTTTCTTCTCCAAAGGTGACAAAGCCCCAAACATCAAGAAAGAGAATGCCTCAAACTGTAACTCCAAATGTTACTAGAGCACTCTGAAGAAAAGGGAAGTTGCCCAAGAAATCCATTGTGGAATTACCCAAGAGGAGGAATACCAAGAAGGCCACCCAAAGCAAGGGGAAGGAGAAGGAAGAAATCAGCCATGAGAAAGAGAGGGACTTTGAAATAATTCAGATAAACAGTGATGATAGTGAAAATGAGGCTAGAATCTTGGAGTCTCTCTTGATTAATAGAGAAGAACAAATTCATGATCTAAGGGCAGATCTAGAGAGGTCTAAAAACCTCATTCACTTTTTGCAAGCACAAAACAAGCAGATGAGTCTCCACATGGAGGTATATGAGACATGGGCGATCAAATATCAAAAATAGGCATCCAAGTTGAAAATTAAGTTGGAATAACTCATGGGCGAGTTCAATGATAGCGAAGATGAAGATCAGCCAAGAAGAAAGAGGCCAAGGACCATGGGACACAGAAGAGCCTTAGAGAAACAAAAAGAGGAAGAGGCTGCCCTTTTCCAATCCTTTCCTCTCACTACTTTATTCACCGAAGAGATATAAAAAAATAGAGAAGGATGACTTGAAAGAGTGAATGAACACTTGGAGAAGAAGTTGGAAAACGCCAATAGAGATTTTCACTTTTAAAGAAGAATGACTGGGCACTATAATAAGCTCAATCAGTTCGTCCGACGGAAATTGAAGGCCACACAAGAAAAGATCAAGGAGGCTCAAAAGAGGCACCCGACACCAAAAATTAATAAAGACACATCAAGGCTCCAAATTTTGGCCTCAGCTTCTCAGCATGCTTCTGAAAACCCTTGAGGGTCATGCTCACCGAAATTGGGCAAAATTCGACAAGTTTTGGTTTTTTGACATTTTTGGGCTTTTTGCTAAACATCATGGGCATCACCATTTCTGTTTGAGACATCCTCAAAAAATTAAAATGGTATCATTGGATGACATAATTTTAGGGACATATACTTAGCAATTTTTAGATCAATTGAAGATGATTTGGTCCCCCAAAATGGCGAAAAACAATCACTTTTTCCACACTCTGCCCCGCATATCAGCAAAGGCTATTTTCTGGGTTTTTACACACAGGTCAGTTTTTTATAGTCTTTCAGTGATCATATTGGATAAAAAAAATAATTTTCAGAAACTAGACATCTGGAGCTTTCCAACGAGCCATCAAAGACCATGTTTCGACATTGGGAAGGCCTCCAAAAGTTGCCCACAAGACATAAGATTTTATACTGATATATTTCTTAAGTATTTTTGTGAAAAATGCACTTTTCTGAAGTGGCTTTTCCTAATGTGTGTTTTTCTATTTTTGGCCATGGTTAGTTAGGAAAAGTCAAGATATTTTCCTTTTTTAGCATTTTTAGGATATCGCTATAGATATTTTGTGCCTTGGGCTTTGCAAAGCCTCAATGAAAAAATCAGATATTTTTGATGGGCCAATGAGCTTGCAAGTTGCACTAGGAGTTTTTCCCTCATCTTGGCCTTTATATTCCAAGAGACCTCATTGTAAATAAGGCTGAAATTGATGATATAGAGAAATATATGGTTATACAAACTTGGGATAAATACTTTTCTCATGCATTGGATAGCTTCTTGAATGTTCTGGATGATGAAGGAGGACTAATGTTGGATTCCTTGACTTGGTAAAATGGTATACTGTCCCTCTCTGTTATGCTTCTTATTTTTTATTCATATTTCATGTTCTTGCTTGCTATAAGATAGTAGAGAATAGATTTGAGACATGCCCTTGGAGGCACCTCTGATTTCCTATTTCTTTATAGCTTCTATGTTTTCTTCCTTTTTAGTCATATCAAAGAATCCTTGATTTCTCTTTGATAACTGAAGAAATTGTTTACTTGTTTCATTTATGGTTTTATGCATGCTAGGTATGATTCACGGTATGCCCTACTTAATCATGGCTAGTCATAGCTTGACCTGTGAAACCTTTCTTTGATTTTTTGATTGTCTTAGTTGAACCAGGGTGGTCTTTTACTGATCTTGCCCTTTGCCTAAAACTATGCAATCTTGCTTCAAAGTGCCCAATAGCTTGAAATACTATGTCTAGGAATTTCCTCATAGTGATTTGAGTTATTTTTTTGTCTTAATTGTCTTTCCCCAAAGTCTGATAGAAATTTCCTAAAGTTAGAGAGTCATATATCTCTATGTATTACTTGAATGTTTATTTCTATGCATTTATCAGTTTATAGTTACATTTCTCATGACTAATGGTTAGCCCTACCATGTTTATGTTAGCTATTGAACTATTTATGTTTGAAATCTTTTGTTCTTCACAAATTTAGTCTCCATCCCACTCCATTTTACCCAAAGATCCATTTTACCTTGATCAAATCAGCCCTTCAACATACCTTGTATCACCATCTGAAGCTTTCTTGACCTTTTCGACCCCATAGCCCAGTAGATATGACAATATTTTTATCTATATTAGTATTTGATTAGTTCCTCCCTCACAAACCTAAAATAAAAACCAAAAAACCTACTTCATAACTAGCCTAAAATCAGAAACACAAGAAGCAAAACACATAGATATCCCTTACACAAATAGAGAGAGCCCTCTCTAAGTCTAGGAAGGCTAGGTCGCTGGGCTACAAAGATTGGTTTGATGTTACCTTGTCACTTGGCTTGCCAATCATCCAAATCATGGGACCCTAACATGATGGAATTTCATTGGCACAACCGAGAAATGGGTTTTATCTGAAACGTTACTATGCTTAATCATGAGCGTAGTGATTTTTGTATTATATTGTATATATATGTTGTTGATTTGCATTCACCATATTAGTTTGTTTTTAGAGTTTTCTTGACGTTAGTAATCCACTTTAAATTTCACTGCAGATGTTTGAATCTTGAGAACCATTTGTTGGATTTGCTGATGGTGCTAGTTATACTACGCAAAATCTATCCTCTACAGCATGGGCCATTCTTGATCTGAACAACGAGTTAGTGAGTTTTCAAGGGATTTGTATCAGTAGATCAACAAACAATATCGTTGAGTATATCACGTTAATCAAATTTCTCTTTGATGCCATTTCATTTGGTATTAACCACATTATCATAAGGTTAGACTCACAACTTGTGGTATTAACCCTTACTAGTGTTTATACTGTTAGAAATCAAACACTGCATCATTTTTTCCTAAGAGTTCAACTTTTGGAAAGACACTTTAATTTTATTCAATATCAACACATTTCTAGAAATTTGAACACATTGACTGACTCTTTCGCTAATCAAGTTTTCGACAAACATCTGCAACACATGTAAATAAAGCATTCACATCATTGAATAGGATTGCACGATAAACATAAGAAAACATTGAAATCAAATAGATAGATAGTTATAGGTTTTTACAAAAAAATTCTACCCAACACACATTTTTCATTTGACCTCAAAATGTATGTAGCATGTCAAAAGTAAACTAGTGGTGCTCATGGTAACATGCTATAGATCTAGCTATCCTACGTAGTAATCGTATCCAGCAGTTAGGAACACCTATAATGTGGTGCTTCAGTCGCATGGGTAACTCTTCGATTCAGAAATTCAAAATCCTGAAGGTCAACCCCTCTATGTGCTACCGAGGCTTAGTTAGATTCTGAGCCATATCAAGATCCTCAAGGACTGCTCTCCTGACAGCCCTCTCTGCTAGCTCGTCTACTACACGCTCTAGTTCCTCCACTGGTTGAACTCGAACAACATCTGCATTACATCAAACATTTATTTTAGTCTTGGGAAAACATCAAAATACAAAAACATTGTATAAACATTAGAAAGAAATCAAAAACATAGTCAAAAAATTCTTACCTATTGCACCCCATTGAGTGCCTTCTAGTAAAGCTAAATCTGGATCTCCTCGGAAATCAATGCCTGCATATGCATACTCATTGATGGTGACAATTTGTCGCCTAAACCAGGCAAAGAACGCAGTCGAGAACACAATGGTCGATTGGCATGCTTTCTTACCCATTAGTTCTACCCATCTCTGCATCCTCAGATCTCTAGGATTAGACACATCAAGTGTCACATGCTGTAGCTTCATTAGTGGAATGCACTCTAAGGCAAATGAAATGAGGATCGAACCATAAATGAAATTTTTATTCCTTCCTCCCTTTTCCTTGTTCAATTGTTCTTTTATCTGAGAAAGTATAGCTTCAGACTAGTTGAATACTGTTGGCTCCATACACTCTAGCGCGTACTACATATATGATCTATTCTCTACATGTAGTATGACGGTGCTGGAAAATTTTTCGATCATGAAAAGAATGGTACTCAAAGGCAAGTCTCTAACATACCAGATGTTTACTTTCCCATATTTTCTTGGCTCTTCCCCTAGATAACATTGTTGCAGAACATAATCTCTCACAGTCTCTCCTCGAAGAAGAGAACCTGAGAGTGAAATAGGAAAGCCTCTCCTCGTAAAACCTGTGAGAAAATCTATATCCTCTACTGCTATAGGAATAACTTGGTTCTTAATGTCAAATTACTCGATAGCTGGATCCCATGCTCAAACTATGAACTCCAAGAGTTCTATTTGTTGCCTCATCCCTGACAAATGAAAGTACTTTAAAAATCCACAATCTCTTAGGGCTCTTACTATACCTGGATCATTTAAGGCAATCATATCCTATTCTTAATGCTATATTTCCCTCCATTTAATTGTCATTATAGTCTTATCAAAACCTTAAATACAACCATAAGAACCATTACACTCCATTAAATGCAAAAAAATAGGAAAATTTTGGGCATAGTGAAAAAATAAAAAATGAATATTGCACCCAACGCAATTCTGAATAAGACACAGTGCATTGTATATGCAGCTAGCCTTCATTTTAGCTGCTATGCAAGGCACCTTTCGATGTTCAAGGGTGCGTTTCCCTCTTTTCGAGCAGAATTTACCCTAAGGGGCCTACAAACCTAAAAATTTACACTGAAAGGTAATGAAATGATAATTGAAGGAAAGAAAGGGTTCATTGCACTAACCTAGATCAACCAGAGATGGAAACCGTCCATAGAAATGATTGCAATCAATGACTGAAGTTCGGGGGCAAAAATAGGTTCAGAACTCCAAAATGCAAATGGTAACTAGTGAATGGTAAAAATGAATAGTAAAAATGTTTTTAATAGTCATTTAATTGTTTGCAAATCATATTTATTGATATGAATATGGTTTTATTATATTTTTTGTCATGAAACAGGTATTTTTAATCCATTTGATGATGTTCTGAACAATTTTTAGAACTAATGAACAAATTAGTCATGAAAATTTATTTCAACAATGATTTGACCACAAAGCTTACTTTTTATCCTTATTTTTCGAGCTTTGTTAAAAATAAAAAAAGGATTTGAAGCGCATTTTTATCTATTTCTAGAGCTTCCATAACAACGAAAAAGGAACCCTTGGGGTCTTCTTTTATCTCTCTTTGGACTCTGATAATGTGTAAATATTGCCGAGCACTTGTGTTTTAGAGCTCGTAAAATTAAATGAATTGATATCTACTCAGTATAAGTTTAACCCTTTTCTGGACTAGGATAGATTATTTACGAAAAAGGAATACCTTGGTCGAACATGACTAAAGAGGTTTTCTCAAATATCATTTTACACCTTTTCGGATCTGGGCAACAACTTTACAAAAAATTACTTATGGAGTTTTCTTTCATCCTCTTTTTCAAACTATCTAAATATGAAAAAGGACTAGGTTTTCACTGTCATTAAGCTCGTTAAAACATAAAAGAGCGATCGACTTGTTGTTCATGGCAAGAATCGAGTTTGATTCATTTATAGACTCTTTAAATTATTAAACATCGATACATTTTTCACCCGAAGGGTTGAATTATAGATGAAGCATATGTTATCCTCCTCAAGCTTGTTAAAAAATAAAGAGGTACTGGTCGAAAAATGACCAGGGAAAATTTGGGAAAGTGAGCAGAAATTTTTACGGTAACAGGTCACTCTAGAAAATGACACTATACTCCATCACCATGACTATTTGGGTCGGATAATATTCTTCATGGTTCATTCATACCTATGGTTCATCATACCTTCACTTTGGTTTTGGGTCAATGCTGCCAACTCATCTTAGTGTTGCCGATATGTTCAAGAGAAGTCATCTAGTGAATACTCATCCTTCAACAATACTCATAAACCTTCATTCTCATGACATTCTTCCTTGAACATTTCTATATCAAGTCATACCTTTGTCTCTGAAATCAGTAACTCCCATTTCGCAATAAGGTGGCTTCCTGTCATCAACAAATCATTATCTAGGAAGTTCACTTAGAAACATCATATTCCAGTACCATGAGGCTTATTACAACATCGACAAGATCCTCACTTTCATAATTTTGACCGAAATATTTTTTTTGCCGTTCGACATCAAAAAATCTATTCATGCCTTATGAAATGTACGGTAGTACCTTGAGGGCCATTGAAATCAATGGTGGTTCTCTCACGTGTTTTAACTACTCACATCATTGGCTGTTAATCAAACGATGTCTTACCATGTTCGACTATAAATCATATATTCGCATGGCTAGACTTGTACCTGAATGATCGAGTCAACGAGATAAGAATGCCCTGGATCTAGTTTCATCCATCCGGGCTTCAATTTAAAGATTTTTGTATACATCATCTGTACAGTGACGTTACATACAGATCATCATCCAAACATGGGACTATATCTGTCGGCATGTCTGTATTAGGAAACATTCTAATGAAGACGACTTTCTACATTGTGTACATGTTATTAGATAGTTTATGTGTTGAGCATGGGAATGCCTTCCCTCATCAATTTATGATCAAGAGGATATATCATAATGTAATTTATTGTAAGATTGATGTAGGTCCTCACTCCACTTCATATCTAGCCCATCACAGTGTAAAGCATCTCAATCAAAATATTATTATTATTATTCTGATTTCATGATTTAAGGGGAAATTGTTATATGTTAATTTGGGAGCCATTCCCAATGACCTGGTTAACTAGACATCATTCCCAAAACTGATGAATATGGTCTATCATCCCCTATCATTCCAGTTGCTACATGCCCTAAGACAAATAACCATGACAAATCATCTATGACTTCCATTTGCAAGGTTTCCAAGATTTGAAGTTTATATTATATCATATGTGATCTCACCAATGCTTCCTCTCAAGGGACTAAGTGCATTGCATATTCAGGTAACCCCACTCAAGCGTGCTTTGAAAAGCACTTCCCGATAGTCATGGGTGTGTTGGTCACATTCGGATCAAAATTCTCATTGTTCCGGAATTTCCACTTGCCCAGTGTCTTATAGAAGGGTTCACATGTGTTAAACCTCGAATCCATGTGTCCATTTGATACCTCTAAGACTCGGAACATGTATTTCCTATTATTAGAAGTCATTGATTGTAAAACTACCTTCAACTCCTCTATAAATTGAGCACAGATCCTAGTGCTCGGTAAGAAAGAATTTGAGTAGAGAAATGCTGGTGTAATTTCAATTGAGGAGTTGATTTGTGTAACATGCTACTGGAGAGATGTGAATTTTGATGAGGGTGGGATGCTACTTGAGATGGTGACATCAAATCAATCACTGGGTTGTAACCTCCCCTTCTATCCAATAATAAAGATTGTTGCTTACTTTCCCACATATGTATCTATATAAGCTTCTGTATTTCATATTATGAATTCTTATTTGATGTATATGGTTCATATTTCATTGATTTAACTGGATAAATTGAATATACATCTGTATTATTGCTATCTTTTTTTGTTTAGTTTTCATCTTTGTAGGAAATATTTTGGCGATCTAGCTCAGATTTGAAGCTACAACAAGAGCGACATAAGGAGAGTTGGAAGTGCCTGGACTCCAAGTAAGCTTGTTGATCTAATCTGTGTGTCTATTTACTATTAGGAAAAGTAGTTTCAAAGTCTTTAACCAGTTGTTCTAGATGAGCACCACATCTAGGGAAGAATGTTTTATCTGTAATCCCTATTTCTGCATAAGAATTTGAACTATTGGCTCCATAAAAACCTCTTGGTCTTGCAGCTAGTTGTCATCTTAAAATGCTCTCATAGCATAAATCAATATTTTTTGCTACACATAAACTCCTAATATATTTTTGATATTCTACTTTAGATCTCAAATTGAGTCCACAATTTGAATATTAATAATGGTTGATTTCCCTTCTAGATTTCTCACAAATGTCTTCCAAATCCAGATCTGGTGTAATATATAGAGTTTTAAGACAATCATGAAGTGGAAACTCATTTATCGAATTCGTTTTATAACACTTACCAATGATAGATTGGATGATTTCATCCACATATCTTGGCGTCCTGAGATAGACGACTAGAATTGATGTACATAAATGGTGGTTGGAACATTGCATCTATAAATTTCCTTCTACTACCAGTCTTTGAACATTGAAAGGGCCAATACTCTAATGAGCCATTTTTTCCAATCGACCCCATAGATAAATAGAAACCCAAAAATTTTCATTCTAAACAATACATTTTGGATGCAACATTAAAACTAGGTTCCAACAAAAAAACCTTGTTGCAATCTTCATAGGATGGCTAGATCCTACTTGTAAATAAAAGCATGATGTGGAATCTCTTTTATCGAATCCATTTTATAATACTTGCAAATCCTAGATTTGATGCATTAATACACTGATCCAGGAATCTTGATATATATGATTCCATTGATATACATTGACGAATGTTGAGATGTCGTATCTCTAAATTTCCTTGCACAACGATGTCTTCCAATCGACCCCATAGATAAATAGAAATCGAAAATTTTGTATTATTCACTATAAATTCTATATGCAACATGAAATGAGGTTCAAACAAGAAAACCTTGTTGCAATCTTCATAGAATGGCCAAATGTTATAGAAAGTATTAAAAATGGCTTAAAGAACTAGTATATTTCACACAAAGGTGTATGTGTCAAGACACATAGTGCTTACATTCAAATCACTTTAATATATAGAGTCTCTCATATCCAAATTATTCCTAAGTTAGAAGGAGAGGTTTATATAATTTCGCAACCATCACAAACTAACATCTCAAATATAAGATGTAAGCATTAATTCCATCATCCCCTCTTAATTCTTACATTACATAAATTTATTGAAAACACAATCATTATTTAGCTTATGAGTATAGGCTCCACCAAGTTTCCTCATAACCCTCGTAAATGTGTAGTTGGAAATTTGGATTCCCGAGTTCAACTCCTAAAATCCTGAATCAAGGACCTCCTGGAGTGAATTACCAGACATCCATAACCTGATTAGAAGACCACTCTCACATCTTCAATGAATGAGGGATCCTTCCCTAGATCTGCAGCTGCCATACTATCTTGACAACCATTCATATTGAGCCTTACTTCCACTCGATCTCATAAATAGTCGCCTAAGACACATAATTGAACTATTATTCATTCTATGTATGAGCCCCCATCTACCAAGATACATGGGTGCTAACCATTGTACTCGCTAATTATCTAGGGAAGCAGTCTAGATACAGAATATATCTAGAATCAATTTTACAAAACAACACCTTTAATTGATTATTTATCTAGTTATGAAGTTCACCCTCACTTAATATACAAACAAATTATAATATGAAATATATTTAGCAATAATATAACTATATCACCTCTTATAATTGATATGTTTTCCTTCAAACAATTCAACGATACACATATTTTTAAACAAAGTTGGATTATCAATCCAAAATGGAGGTCTGATCATGCACCCAGATGCTCTATCGAGTACGCTTGAAGTTCCACGAAACTAGAAACCATGCTGCGATGCAGTGGATCATGTGAAGCACACCTAATTGAATCCAAATTTTTTTCTGCAAAGCACCCCACCTTTATCTACTTAGAGTTTAACCGAGTAGATTGAAGAACACCGTCAAATTTCATCCAAACAATGGTTGCAGACGATAGAACTTATAGAGAGGGATCAGCGGTAGACTTAGTGAATGGAGAATATTTTTTGATTTTCTTCAATGTTCAAGGGTATCGATATCTTTTTGTTTCTACCAGCATTCATAATCATTTTCTTGCCTTCCATATACGCGTCTTGACACAGATTCTTTACAATACGCTAGACAACGCAACAACAGAGACTTGTCTAATCATCCTACACATAGATATTTCCATTGCGTCACTTAGCATTGATTATCTAAATACCAAAGCATGGATGCCATCATTAGCTACTTGTACTTCTATTACAACGTCGATTCAAAGACAACCTATGCTGCTCAAGCCGATCTTGTTAACTTTTTGCAAAAACTACAACCTTTTGCATAAATGATGTGCGATCAAATTAATGTCACATAATTTTTGCGATAACAGATATTTGATCTTGTAATTGTAGTGGCTTCAAACACACCTGATCCTAATAACTCCACTGGTAATGTACGACACAACAAAAAAGAAAAATTAATTCGATCACACCTACGGAGCATATTTAAAATATATATTTTACTATTTCTCTCAGCACTCCAATGAAGGAGGCCCAGGCACTTACCTGTTATGATACCATGTTAAATATGGGTTAAAGAAGTAATATATTTCACACAAAGTTGTAAGCGTCAACACACACAAATTTTACATTCAAATTATTCCAATATATGGAGTTTCTCAGATCTAACTTATTCCTAAGTTAGAAGGACACGTTGAGAGAATTTCTCAACCATCACAAGCTAACATCTCAAATATAGGATGTAAGCATTAATTCCAATGGAAAATACAATGTGAACTATGGATCTATAGTTATATAAGATAAAACATTTATAGAGAAACTATATACATGGATTAATACCTATCTATCCACTTAAGAAATTTTTAGATCTATTTAAACAACAAAAACACAAAAAAGAAACAAATATGGGGTTTTGATTCACAGATTCTATAGAGGGATGAGATTTCCATAAAAATAATTCACCAAAATCTAACCAAACTACCTTAATCCAATTACAACACCACTTTTTCTACATATTTATTTCCTTCCACTATCTCTTATTTAAGATTTGGAACCTTAGATTGAAAGTCACCACTAGAGAGAATGGCTAGCACAAGATTTGAGGTTTTCAAGCTTGTGCTATAGGAAACCCTATCATTCCTCACATCCATCAACCTCATATGACACTTGGATTCATAAAAGCTCTTGTTGTAACTCATATAGGCAACTATTTAGGCACTTTGTGGAGGTATCCATGCATGTATAAGCTCATTTGAAATCTTACCACAATATCTCAACAATTCTCACAGAGGTGACATTAGATGTACATGAGTATTTGCAATATAATCACCATGTCCCAAAAACTATGATAAAGGTAAAACTGTATGTGCAAGTTGATCAATGTTTACTATAAATTTGTGCAGTTCTCTAAGTTCATATGGACCATATGCAAGTTGATCACTTAGAATGTTGAATTCTTATGAAGGTATAATTTCACATGGAAAATGTGCAATTCAATCATCAGGTACATTGAATTCTTGCATGGGTCTAGTCTCACATTCATGGAAAATTTTCATTTCACTCCACTACCCCTTTCTGCATGGTTTTCATATTACCCTTTTGAAGGGGGGTAAAACTTTGAGATCGAGCAATTTAGGGTTCTTGTCAACCAATTCCTTCATGGCTCCAAACCTAGAAAATAAAGCCTCATTTTTCTCTAAATTGTTCTCATAAGAATGAGATTTGTATTCGTGTAGAGGTATAATTTCATTTGGACAAAAACATAAGGTATGTTTGAACTACACATTTGTGGATGGTTGTCATGTTACCCTTTTAAGGATATTCAATTTTGAGATTAAAAACTAGTCCATTCTCTTAGAGAATCTCAACTTTATAGGAAATCTTAGTTCCTTATCAATACTAATTGAGATATTAGAGGATTGGCCTTTAAAAAAATAATTATTACCTTGTCATTTCTCTTAGCATCTATATAACTATTTTACCAATACAAAAATTCCTTAAGGCTTTCCTTAACCATAGCCATTTATTCTTCCATTTCTTGGAGAATGTTAAGTCCAAATATCAATCAATCATCTAATTGATTCCAATTTAAAGTTGTTTGGTAGAGCTTTCCATATTGAACCTCATATATGCCCAGATTAATTGATCTATGATAACTTTTATTGCATGAGAATTCTATTAATACATAATAGTTATCTTGTCTTTAAATAAGTAATTAACTCTATTTTCACATTGTTTTATGGAACTCAAACCTACAGATAGATGAGCTTCCCTATGTCTGGTGGACACACTTAGAAAAAAATAATAAAGACACTTGACATTTTCCTTAAAATGAATAGATAAGAGAAGAACACCTACTTGTGATCCTTCATTATTGTTTGTCTTCCTTTTTTCACGTCCATTTCACTTGATCGAACTGAACTCGTTTGATTGGTACCTACAATTAATAACAAACGACATAAAATGACATAAAAGCATATGATGTATTCATGTTAATAAAATTGAATTGATTGAATTTGAAAATTCATATATAAAATAAATTTACACATGTATTAAGAAAGGAACAAATCTATTTATTATAGGGTAGAAGGAGAAGTTACAACTAGTTGGATCGATTCGATGTCACCTCGCTCTATATTTAGTCCTATCCTCATCACATCAGCAACATCAATCTAGTATCATAACAACACTTGAAAATATTACCTCGAGAGCTATAATATTACCAACATAACTCTACAAATTGAAACTCTTGTTCTCCTTGCAAGTATGAACAGTGCTCAATTTATAAAAAATGTAGGTAGTTTGGCATTAATTGGTCATTGAATGGTTTTTCCAAAAATGGATGAGAAAGTTTCCTTTTTCAATGGAATAGCAGGATAAATGATTTAATGTATTCTTGGTCTTCATATTCAAGGTTATCAAATAGCATGATAGTTGGAAACAATTCTAGAAGCCACTAGAAAGTGGGAAAATTCCCAAAATCTTATGAATAATTCACTCCCAATTGACCAATGCACTATAAAGTGGGCCTCTATCCTCTGCAGCACTGCTGTGCATGGGAATAAGTTATATGAAAAGCACTTAATACAGTCTATGACTGCATTGGTATCTCAATGGATCATTTCAACAAGATTTAATGTACTGAAACTTTCATGGATAGAAACCATCAATGGGACAACTTGTTTAAGGGAAGTAACAACTGATTAAGAGTATGATAGAGCCTATTTATATTGATCTAAATTTCAAGAGTGATGCCGAAATTGACCTGTAAATGCTTCCCCCTCAAGAATGAAGTAAAAAATGATAATGTTGAGTGATATGCTTTACGATGTGATGAGTAGGATTTGAAGTGGGCGGTGACATGCATCAATTACAATAGATTCCATCATGATATATTTTTCATCTTGGACATGAATTTTTGAGGGAGGAATACCCATACTCAACACATAAACTATCATAACATAAACAATTCATCTACAGATATGGACCCGTGATAAGATGAGCATCTGTGTAAAGCCATCGTACAGATGATGTGGTAATACTCCTGAAATCGTAGTCTGGTTTTATGAAACTCGATACGGTGTTTTCTATATCATTCAGTCGATCTCTCAGGTATGAGTTAACCATGCAAATATGTGATTTGAAGTCGAACATAGGAAGACATCGTCTGATTACCAGCCAATGATGTAATTTGTTAAGGGATGCGAGTGAAACCACCAATAATGGTAATGGATATCAAGGTATTACACTACAGTCTAAATGGTGTGAATATATGATTTAATGTCGAACACCATATAAAGTGTTTCAAACGATGGCTAGTGATGTCAACCTGTTTTCGGACGCAAGAACTTTCCATTGATGTATGCAAACTTCAAGGTATTGGAAGGGTGTTTCTAACTCAACTTCCTAGATGATGAGCTAATGTCGACAGGAAGTGACTCATCGCAAGTGGGCATTGATGTATCTCCCATCAATTACATGAAAAGAGAGTAACTATTTTTAGAGATAAAAATGTAACTGATGAAGCCATGTTCAAGGATGACGATCATGAAATGAAGGTTTATGAGTATTGAAAAAGATGAAGAATTGGTAGCATTGACCCAAATCTAAAGCGATGGATGGTATGATAGACCATAGGTATGATATACCATCAAGAAGATAACCCAACCCAAGATTCATAGAGATAAGGTGAATGAGTTTCATGTTAAATAGAGACTTTCTACCATAAAGTGATTTATCCCTTTCCCATTTTCCCCAATCATTTTTGACCAGTACCTTTTTTATTTTTTAACAAGATTGAGGAGTATAACATGTGCCTAATGTATAATTCCACCCTTCAGGTGAATCCATTGATATGTGAATTTTTAACGAGTCTAGCGAAAGTGAAACTTGATATTTCCATGATGGAAAATTTTGTTTCTATTTGATGGTTTAATGAGTTTAACGACAGTGAAAAATCAGTCCTTTTTCATGGTTAGAGAGTTTGAAAAAAACGGATGAAAAGAAAACTCCATAAGTTATTTTTTATAAATTTGTCCCTAAGGTCCGAAAAAGCGTAAAATAATACATGTGAAAACCTCTTAGCCATGTTTCTCTAGGTCATTCATTTTTCAGAAATAATCTATCTCAGTCTGGAAAAGGGTTAAACTTATAATGAGTATATGTCATTTCAATTCCTTTTACAAGTTCGAAAGTAAAAGTGCTCAACGCTATTTTCATGTTTTGGGAGTCTGAAAACAACTAAAAGAGGACTCCATGGGGGTTCCTTTTTCGCTGTTTAAGAGAGCTCGAAAAAGAGATAAATGTTTTCTCTTTGGTAAAATTTCAATTTAAGATCATGCACATCAAAGTCACTATACCAGCTGTAAACTTGATCAAAGAACCACCAAACAGATTAAACATACCTTTTCAATAGGAAAACAAATGGGTAAAAACTATAGTACATTCATTAAATATGCGTAAAATACTCAAAAGGACTATTTAAATAAGAATTTACCATGTTATTTTACCATTTCATATTTACCATTTAGTTTTAAGTGCTCTGAGATAGTTTTTCCCTTGAAAGGAGAATATTTGTTGATCAGCGACAGACTTAGTGAAAGGAGAATATTTGTTGATTTTCATCAATGTTCAAGGCTATCCATATCTTTTTGTTTCTACCAACATTCATAATATTTTTCCTGCATTTCATGTACGCTTCTTGACACATATTCCTTACAATACGCCAGACAACGCAACAACAAAAATTGGTATCATCATCCTTCATATAAATATTTCCATTGCATCACTTAACATTGATTCTCTAAATTCCAAAGCATGGATGTCATCATTGGATACTTGTATTTCTATTGCAACATAGATTTGAAGACATCCTCTGCTGCTCTAACCGATCCTGTTAACTTGCTGCGAAAACTACAACGTTTTGCATAAATCATGCATGATCAAATTAATGTCACATGTTTTCTGCAGTAATGGATCTTTGATCTTGTAATTGTAGTGGCTTCAAAAACACATGAATCTAATAAATCCACTGCTAACGTACAACATAGCACACAAAAAAATCGATCACACCTATAGAGCATATTTAAAATTTATATTTTACTATTTCTCTCAGCACTCCGATGAAGGAGACCCAGGCACTTACGAGGTCTGATACCATGTTAGATATGGCTTAAAGAAATAATAAATTTCACAAAAAATTTTAAGCATCAACACACACATTTTTTACATTCAAATTACTCCAATATATAGAGTTTCTCAGATCTAACTTATTTGTAAGTTAGAAAGACACCTTGAGAGAATTTCTCAACCATCACAAACTAACATCTCAAATGTATGATGTCAGCATTAATTACAACAGAGAATACAATGTGAACTATGGATCTATATTTATAAAATATAAAACACTTATATAGAAAGTATATACATGGATTAATACCTATCTATCCGCTTAAGAATTTTTTAGATCTATTTAAACAACAAAAACACAAACAAGAAACACATATGGGGTTTTTATTCACAGATTCTATGCAGGGATGAAATTTCCATAAAACGAATTCATCAAAATCTAATCAAACTAAATTAATCCAATTCCAACACCCCATTTTCTACATATTTATTGCCTTCCACTATCTCCAATTTAAAATTCAGAACCTTAGATCGTAAGTCACCATGAGAGATAAGGTCTAGCACAAGATCTAAGGTTTTCAAGCCTATGTCGCAGGAAACCCTATCATTCCTCACATACATTGACCTCATATGCCACTTGGAGTCATAAAAGCTCTTGTTCTAACTAATATAGGAAACTATTTAGGCATTTTGTGTAGGTGACCATGCATGTATAACCTCGTTTGAAATCTGAACAACATCTCCCAACAATTTTCATGGAGGTGACATTAGATGTACATGAATGTTTGCAATATAATCACAATGTACCAAAAATTACAATAAAGGAAAAACTGTATGTGCAAATTGATCAATGTGTACTATAAATTCGTGCATAGCTCTAAGTTCACATGGACCATATGCAAGTTGATCACTCAGAACGTTGAATTCTTTTGAAGGTATAATTTCACATGGAGAATGTGCAATTCAATCATCTAGTACATTGAATTCTTGCATAGGTCTAGTCTCACATAGATGAAAAAATTGTATTTCACTCCACTACCCCTTTCTGCATGGTTTTCATATTACGCTTTTCAAGAGAGGTCTGAATTCAAGATCAAGCAACTTAGGGTTATTGTCAGCCAATTCCTTCATGGCTTCAAACCTAGAAAGTACAGCCTCATTTTTCTCTAAATCGTTCTCATAATAATGAGATTTGTATTCTTGTAGAGGTATAATTTCATTTGGACAAAAAAATAAGGTATGTCTGAACTACACATTTGTGGACGGTTTTCATGTTAACCTTTTAAGGAGATTCAATTTCAAGATTAAACAACTAGTCCATTCTTTTAGAGAATCTCAAATTTATAAGAAATATTAGTTCCTTATCAATACTATTTGATATACGAGAGGACTCTCCTTTAACAAAATAATTATTACCTTTTCATTTCTCTTAACATCTATATAACTATTTTACCAATACAAAAATTCCTTAAGCATTTTATTAGCCATAGCCATTTATTCTTCCATTTATTCGAGAATTTTAAGTCCAAGTATGAATCAATCCTCTAGTTGATCCCAATTTAAAGGTGCTTGGTATAGCTTTCCATATCGAACCTAATATATCGCTACATGAATTGATCTATGATAACTTTTATTGTACGCAAATTATATTAATACATAATAGTTCTCCTACCTTTCAAAAATTAATTAACTCTATTTTCACATTGTTTTACGCAAATAAAACCTATGGATAGATGAGTTTCCGTAAGTGTGTTGGACGCATTTAGAACAACCTAAGAAATACATTTGAACTTTTCCTTAAAATTAATATATACGAGAAGAACACCTACTTGTGATCCTTCTTTATTCGTCATCTTCCTTTTTTCACTCCCATTGCATCCAATCAAATTGAACCTGTTTGATTGGAACCTGCAATTACTAATAGAGGAAATAAAATGACATAAAGGCATATGATCTATTCATGTTAATCCAATTGAATCAATTTCATTTGAAAATACATATATAAAATCAATGAACACATGTATTAGGAAAGTAACCAATCTCTTTATTATAAGGTAGAAAGAGAATTTACAACTATTTGGATCGATTTGATGTCACCTCACTCTAGCTTCAGTCCTATCCTCATCACATCAACAAAATAACTCCAATAGCCTAAAAATACTTGCAAATAATACCTCGAGAGCTATAATATTACTAGAATAACTATACAATTTCAAACTCTTTCTCTCCTTGGCACTATGATCAGTGCTCAATTTATAAAAAATGAAGGTAGTTTGGCATTAATTTCTCATTGAATGGTTCTTCCAAAAATGGATGATAAATTTTCCTTGTTCAATGGAATATCAGGATAAGTGATTTAATGGATTCTTGGTGTTCATATTCGAGGTTATCAAATAGCATGATAGATGGAAACAATTCTAGAAGCCACTAGAAAGTGGAAAGATTCCCAGAATCCTCTGAAGAATTCGCACCTAGTCGACCAACACACTATAAAGTGGGCCTATATGCTCTGCAATGCCATAGTGTGTGGGAATGAGTGCTCTACAAATCAATTATTACAGTCTAGGAGTGTATTCCATTAAGGGAATTTTGAGGTCTAAAACGGGCCTCCTAAGGAAATAATAAAATAATAGCTAAACCAATAAAATAAGATTTATGAATTTTAATTTTACTTTTTGCACCACAATCCATGTAACCATGGTTAAATTCAGTTGAAAATGTGTACCAAAATAAAATTAAGAAAAAAATTGTAGTGTTGTGACTATAAAAAAGAATGAGCTTTTCAAGGAAACATTATTATGATTGAATAGCTAATGCATTTGTCCTTTGTACTTGAATAACTTAAAAATAATTTTAAATATAAATTCATAAACTTTTAATTGTATAATATACTATTAATTAAAATTTATATTATTTAAATTATATAATAACATGTAATTAATATAATATATAAAAATTAAATAAAATAAAATAATAAATTTAATATATTATTTAATATATATTTTTTATATTACGTATTGAATTAATTTGATTTATAACATAAGAGAAAATAATATATAATATAAAAAAGAATATAATATATATTCTATAACATTTAGATTATTCTTGATAATATTATGTATAATACTATATTATATAAATATAGTCATAATGAAATTAATTTAATTTTATGTAAAATTAAAGAAAAAAATTATTGAAATGGATTTAATTTATATTTATAAGTATAATATAAGATATTTATACATTGACATTTTATACTTTTTTTCCCCAAACTATGTTGAACTTAATACACTTTTTTTTAACAGACAAAAACTAATGTACGTTTTTTCGTTATACAAAAATACTATACATTTTTTTCTTTTAATTTAATATGTTTGTATTGTCATTAATATTATAATAATATTATTCATAGATTTGATTTATCATAAAATTACAAGGTTACATTTGTATTTATGTTGATTTCATATGTATAATATATATGTATAGATATTAACTTATAATTAATTTGAAATTATAATATTAAATAAAATGAGATGAATATATAATTTAAAAATATATATATGAAAATATACAAATATAATATTTATTGAAAAATGTGAAAAGACATGGAGATTATGTAAGGATATGCATTGTTTCTTTCAAAAAATATGAAATGACAATAATAAATGATAATGTTGAGTGATATGCTTTACGATGTGATGAGTAGGATCTGAAGCGGATGGTGACGTGCATCAATCACAATACATTACATCATGATATATTTTTCATCTTGGACATGAATTTCTAAGTGAGGAATACCAAGACTCAACACATACACTATCATACCATCAAAAATTCATATACAGATATAGACCCATGATAGGATGACCATTTGTGTAAAGCCTTTGTATGTATGATGTGGTAATACTCCTAAAATCACAGCCCAGATGTATGAAACTAGATCCGGTGTCTTCTATATTGTTCATTCGATCAGTAAGGTGTGATTTTAACCATGCAAATATGTGATTTGAAGTCAAACATGGGAAGGCACCATCTGATTACCAGCGAATCATGTAAGTCATTAACGGACGTGACAAAAACCACCAATAATGATAATGGATCTGAAGGTATTATAGTACAATCTAGATGGTGTGAATATAGAATTTGATGTCGAACACCATACAAATTATTTTGGTCAAAGGCTAGTGATTTCAACCTGTCACTGGAAGTGAGAAACTTGTCATTGATGTATGAAAACTTCAAGGTACTGGAAGGGTGTTTCTAAGACAAATTCCTAGAGGATGAGCCAATGTCGATAGGAAGCGACTCGTCGTAGGAGGGCCTTGATGTATCCCCCATCAATGACACAAAATGGGAGTAATTATTTTAGAGATATAAATGAAACTAATAAAGCAATATTCAAGGATGACGATCATGAAATGATAGTTTATGAGTATTGTAAAATATGAGGAATTACTGAGTGACTTCTATTGAACATATCAACGACACTAAATTAGTTGGTAGCATTGACCCAAAACTAAAGTGATGGATGGTATGATAGACCATAGGTATGATAGACCATCAAGTAGATAACCCAACCCAAGATTCATGTAGATGAGGTGAATGAGTGTCATGTTGAAGGGTGACTTTCTACCATAAATTAATTTATCCCTTTCCAATTTTCCCCAGTCATTGTGGACCAGTAAATATTTATTTTTTAACAAGCTCGAGGAGGATAAAATATGCTTTATGTATAATTCCACCCTTCGGGTGTATCCATTGCTATATGATTTTTTAACGATTCTAGTGAAAGTGAAAATCGATATTGTCATGATGGAAATTTTTTTCGCTATTTAATGTATAAATGAGTCTAATGACAGTGAAATGTCTTTCCTTTTTCATGGTTAGAAAATTTTTAAAAAAAGGGAAGAAAAGAAAACCCCACAATTTCTTTTTCATAAATTTGTCCCAGAGGTCCAAAAAAATGTAAAATAATATGTGTGAGAACTCCTAGCCATGTTTGTCCACGACATTCCTTTTTCGTAAATAGTCTATTCTAGTCTAGAAAAGGATTAAAGTTATAACGAGTAGATTTCATTTCAATTCCTTTTACGAGCTCGAAAGGACAAGCACTCGATAATCTTTTCAGGTTTTGGGAGTCTAAAAATAGCTAAAAGAGGACTCCATGGGGGTTCCTTTTTTTATGTTTAACAGAGCTCGAAAAATAGATAAAAGTGTGATATGTGGTCAAATTTTATTTTAAGATCATGCATGTAAAATTAACTATACCAGTTGTAAAACTACTCAAAGAACCACCCAACGGATTAAGCTTATATTTTAAATAGTAAAAAAATGGGTGAAAAGTATAGTCCATTCATCAAATATGGATAAAATAATAATAAATAATATTTAAATAAGAATTTACCATGTTATTTTACCATTTCATATTTACCGTTCATTTTTAAGTGCTCTGAGCTAGTTTTTCCCTACAACTTCAGTAGTTAATTGAGACAGAATATGTGGACCATTTTTTGTACCATGAGGAGAAGGTAAGAGATCTAACCTTTCTCTTTCTTATAGTATCATTCTTTTTCAGTTTCATGCAAATGTTTTATGGTTTTGGGGCTCCTAGGGTAAATATACAATGCCCTTGTCCCAAAACACCCATGAATTTCGAAAAGTGCGTTGCAGAGGGACTGAAAAGAAGCTCTTGTCCTCTACAACGCTTTGTCTAGGGAACAGGGGTGCGTTGCATGCAATTGAGATTTTTTTTTTTTGTTTTATGCAAAAAATCTCTTGAGTTTTTTCCATGAAATGAATCTTGACTAAGCTTATGGTTTCATTGTAGGCATTGATCAGATCATAATGTCACTTTCATGGCAAGAAAGATAACATGAAGAACAAGATATGGTTTCCCTAAATTATCCTGGCACTGTGAGAGCCCTCAGAGATTCTAGGTTACTCAAATAATTTAAATTATAAGGGATGAGGAAACATATGGACATATTGAAGTTATTTAATCACTCATTGTATCCTTCATAGGAGGCATTTCATATTGGGGACAAAGTGGTCCCAATATTGGTCAATGATATTTACTTTCTGACAGGTTTTTCGAGACGTGGTGCCCCCATTCCCCTTGCGGGGTTCGTCCCTGGAGGTGAGACAATGAAGGATAATATTCAACGCTTTTGTTGGAAAGGTAAAAATCCTAGAAAATATGGAATGATAAATATCAGGGATGTGCGTGACATGCATTTGCAACGGCCCCTATTCTCCAGGTATTGCTGCACATTCTTCTTTCCTTTTCCATCAGCATTCTGTTCATTCTTTCTTCAATTCCATTTTTTTGAGTTGTGTATGGAGCAATCTTCTACCTTGCTATACCACACCTCTTACATAACTCTTAAAATTACTTCTTCTAGTACTCTCCACCATTACCTATCCTCAACACCTTATCTTATTCTCTGTTTGTTTTTCCATCGTAGCTTTAAATTCTTTAAATTTTTCAAGGACATCATATTTATTCCTCAAGAAATATGTCCATGTATTCCTTGAGAATTCATATATGAATGAAACATAGTGCACATACATTCCCAGTGATGGAACCAACACAGTTCCAAACACATCGTTGTGCACAATATTTAATATCTTGTTCACCCTTTTAGCACCAGAAAGAAAGCTCGCCTGATTCTCCTTCCAATATACACAATGTTCGAATAAATAGAAATCCAAAGATAAATTAGACATATTTTATACCATACCATTACCATGTAGTATCTGGAGGTCCTTCTCTCCAATATGTCTGAACCTTTGATTCCATACCATGGTGTTCTCTCCAAACACCATAGAACTGTTGCACCCATCAATAATAGTACTAAGTCTACCCTGAAGCTTGTAAAAAGTTCCAATCTAAACTACCTGCATTAATACCAATGCTCCCTGAACCATCTTGCAGGTATCTTTCTCGAACACTATTTTAACACCCGTATCATCCATCTTGGTTACATAAATCAGATTTCTGGCTAACGCAGGAATACATAGAACACCACGAAGTGTTCTAATCCTTCAACCCTGCAGTTTCTGCTTGAATTTTCTAGGTATGATGATTCTAGCCCTCCTATCATTGCCTAAGAAGACATCACCACCACCATAATTCTCATAATCGCTGAACCACTCCAAATGGGGAGTGAAGTGAAATTATGAAATTGCGTCAATCAACCATGCCTCATGATTTACATGTTTATTTGAAGAAGAAGCCAAATAAACATCACCACCTTCATCTGAGGTGATTTTTACCTCTGTATTTCTAGCAAATAGTTACATGCTTTCCTACATATTTATATCTCCATCTTATTTCCTTTGACAGTAAGGCTGAAACAATTTCATCAAAATTCAAGGTACTTGTATTTTTACCTATTGTAATAACCAGACTGTCCCATGAATTTGGTAGAGAAAACAACAAACTGATGCACTTATCTTGATGTGAGATTTTAATATCAACATATGACAAATGACTTATCATAGTATTGAAAGCATTCAAATGTTCTAGCACCAAGTCTCCATCCTTCATCCTCGAGTTATGCATACTTCTCCGTAGGAACACTTTATTGAGTAGTGACTTTCATTGGTACAAAGTCCCTAACTTGACCCTTAAATTCTTTGTCGTAGCTTCCCCAGATAAATTCAACAATATCAAATCTAAGATACGCAACTGTATTATGCTTTTTGCCTTACGATCCAAATTCACCCAGTGTCCATCTAACATTAGTGTTGGTTTATTACCCGGATCTACAATGATCAATTGATCCATATCCAACAACATATCCTCCATCTTAAGCTTCAAGTCAAAACTATGACCATTAAATTTCTCGAACTCTATATTTCCATTACTTGTAGTCTTATTTTACCACAAGAATCGATCTTGCAGATCTCCCACTGAACAAGGTCTACTATAGGTTCAAGAAAAAAAACCCTCAGTAGCAAAGGCGTCCCCTTGAAGCCGAAAAAACTCTAATACCAAGTGTAGGATTTAACCCTGTACAAAAATTATCTAAAAATGAATTCTTAAAAACAAAAAATAAATAATAGCGAGAGCATAAAACATAAAACAGATATACACAATTAGTTTTCCCCTTGATCCCAAATCGACACAAACAACTTTATTTTTAATTATATTTGTTTTAGTGTTACAACACATATATACATGTTGAAGCATTCATAAACCCCAATTTGTTAACCCTGGATTGGAACATAACCATAGTTCCCTTGATTGGATCTACAAAATACCAGGGGCCAAAAAGCATAATGTCGTAAAATCATGTGCAAGCCCATGCACAAAACCATAGGTGAGTCATCCCACCAAAAAATAAGGTCCAAAAAAATTTTCTGGGGCACTACCCTAGACCGTGCGCACACGGCTAACCACCCCCTGTGACCTCCCCATTGTTCCTAACACAAAGAACATGTGGGGATATCCACCCTCTTGTGACCCCCCCCCCCCCCCCCCCATGTGTGTGACTAATCATGGAAAGAATATAACACGTACCCAATAGCTAAGGAGTGATTGACATGGTATGCTAGGCAAGCCTAAGTCATGCTAGTCTGCCAGAGTGGCATGCACCCAAGATGTGTTAATGATTGCTCGAATACCCCCTCATTCCTTCAACACATTTTTGGAGAATTTACTCATACAATTTCAGTGTGACATGGAATATGAGGGATCATTGTTCAATTTTGTAGTGTCATTTTTTCTTTAAATATTAATTTCTTATATCTTTCTCATTTTTTAACTATTTTTTTTTAAATTTCTCACGACTCCTCTTATCACAAGACTGAGGTTACTGTCCATATTCAGCCTCTGGTTGTTAGCCACTGTGCATGGTAAGTAATTGGGTCATGCGCATAAAATCAATTTTCCCTAAATCGTTCGTCTGTTTTACTTGGAATAAAACAATTATGTTTTTATAGATTTGTAGGCGATCTCAACCTTCTCTCTCTTCTTATTTATATTTCCAGAGTTTGGCTTAATTAATTTCTGACGTAACCGTCCACAAAGGTCTTAATTTACAAAAGTTATGTAGGTTATCTGGAATATGTGACAAATTCGCTTCTGCAATGATTTTTCTACCATATTTCTCTACGTCAGTTTCAGTTTAACCCTCAGGTATTTGAAATGATACTATTATTCATAGTTTGACGAACATTTTGATGGAATTTTTTCCTCTGTAAGCGGACTATATAACTTCCATTTAAGATCCAGTATTGTTATATTTGAGCAGTACTTACAATTTCAATTCCCAAAATCAAAATTAGGGTTTTTGTAATATAATTATTTACCCCCGAATTCTCTTCATTTATTTTATTCTCTATTTGTCAGCTCGTGACTTTCTTCCAATCCGACATCTACTTTCTCTATGTCCTTGGTTTGGATGGGAACTCACACCAATTTTGTAATAACTAAATCGTTCTCCATTTTTGTGAGGAATGACTTAATGAATAGTTTCAAGAATTACTCTTCTCCTGTTACAATAGTTTCCAAAAGGGTTTTTACCCTCTAATTTCTCTTAGTGATATTTTGACGATACTTATATTCTTTCAATTTCTTCTTTCATTTAGCTTTAGTTTGTCTTTTAGAATTCATCTTTTTTTATTAATAATTTCTAAAGTCTTAATTTAATTTCCAAAATTCCATTTTTGGTCTCACATAAAACTATATAGAATTTATAACTTTAATACTACTGCAAAGTATTATTGTTTGTCTCTATATATTCAACCCAATGTTACTCTTTGGATACCTCATGTAATCAGGTATATATATATATTAATTATGTTCGATATTTCTAGTTAGAATCTCTGTATAATTGTCATAGGGATTTGGACTTTCATATAGAAACTTACTTTTCCTCAATTTTCTTCAGAAATAATATATTTAATTTGTTATGAATAGAGGTATAATTTCTAAGCTCCATCTAAAGATTCTTTACTAGCCATTTCCAAAACTAATTTTGCTAGGTAATTATCTTGATTGCTTATTCATGTATCTTATACTCAGAATTTCCATTCTACTAATATTGTCAATCATTAACAAATTTCCCTCTTTGGTATACTTTAATTCAGGGATATACTATTACTCAAGAGCCATAGATTATAGGTATACTCTTATTCCTATTTTTCCAATGCGTATCTCAATTATTTTTACTTACTTATTACACTCTTATCCTCACCCATTTCCACTATTGGTTTTGCAAGTGGGTACAATAGTTTGGTTTTCAATTTTAATTGGCTATGATCAACAAAAAGCATACCTGATCATGCATTTCCCTTTTTCTCAGGTTTGTGATGAGCACAAAAGAAGTTCCTTCATAAGAAATTCTATAATCATGTTTATTAATTTTATATCATCTTTCTGAATGCTTGAAGTATTTACATTGATGAAATTCAGGTCATCATATACAATACAAGTTGTATATCTATTTTAATATTATGGATCTTAATCCATTATCAATGGACTTGGATGAAATATACAAATTTTCATTTATTTTATATATTGAGTTCTCATTGTTTGGATATGTCAGCATCATAGATTATCAACAAGGCTATAATTATAGCCTATCTCTCTATTCACTGTATATTTTCTATTTTATAGACTTTCTTCCTCATTTCCAATTTCCAAATGTATAATCGTATATATATTTTATCTTGGATTAATAGTATTTTAATGAAATACAGTATCTGGAAATACATGTTTATTTGTATGATACTGTTGGTAGTCTCTCATAATAATTTCAGTTTATTACACACAATTCTTACTGAGCCAGATTTATGTAGGAAAGAAAAAGAACACACATATAACCATAAATAAAAATATGTATCTAAAAAAACACTTCATTTCGTTAATATCAAAGAACTAAAATTTTCTTACACACAAAATGTAAATAAACTAGCTAGGGCACTGGTAGCTTATCACTAATAAGATATGTGGTGGCTACAGGCCTTTGAAATCTATGTTAAAATGAGGCTTGAAGGCCTATATATTATTGATAAACAATGAAAAACCTTAAACATCCAAAACCCTAACCCTAGGAGATGAAACACCATAATATGGGCCCCGTCGGGGTAAATTGGTACATCAATTTCCCAGGGTCGTAACTTTGGGATATTATCTTCATTTGACACACATGATACATCGTTAGAGAGATCTATCTGAGGACTAAAATTTTTGACCAAGAATTCATATGGTAGAATTGAATCATATCTGTCGGAAAGTCGATGCCCAAAAAACATCGTTTAGGGCATCAAAACAGCTCCGGAAGTTCATGACCAGAAAAAATGCTAAAAATAGTAAGTTGTGCTGAAACTAAAAAGATGAAAGCGAAAATGTTGGGGTTCTAAGTGGAATAGGTAGGTGGCCACCAATATCCACTTAGATCATTTCTCTGTCCTTAGGAAGCAATGGTCCCCATTGTGTTGAGTTCCTCCATGAGGTGAGGAAACTTTTGCTGAACTTGGTCCCTGGTGAACCACTTGCCTTGGTGCAAAAGTTAGCTAGCTTTGACAACCTGATAAAGTTGGATATTCTGTTGGTGAGTGTTATTGATTTAAATTTCCATAATACAATTTATGGATTCCAGTTCAATGCGGTCTGGGTTTAACTCTGTCATCAAAATAGCTCCGGAAGTTCATGACCCAAAAAACTGCTAAAACTAGTAAGTTGTGTCGAAACTAAAAAAATGAAAGAGAAAATGGTGGGGCCCCAAGTGGAATAGGAAAGTGGACACCAATATCCACTTAGATCATTCCTACACCCTTAGGAAGCAATGATCCCCATTGCGTTGAGTTCCTCCATGAGGTGAGGAAACTTCTGCTGAACTTGGTCCCTGGTGAACCACTTGCCTTGGTGCAGAAGTTGGCTACCTTTGGAAACCTGATACAGTTGGATCTTTTGTTGGTGAGTGTTCTTGATTTGCATGTCCATAATAAAATTTATGGATGCCAGTTCCATTTGGTCTGGGTTTAACTCTGTTGCTGTGAGTTATTCTGCAATGTCACAAGTGTCCAATAGAGGTGAGAAGTGGGGACAAAGGAGATCCACATTGAATACTCGGTGCATACCAAGGAATGGTGGAACACAGAGCTCGAAGGCATTGTTCTATATAGCCTTGGTGATGGTGTATGACCCATATCGGAGCAGGTGAAGCTTGCGATGGCATCCAATGAGGTGCTCCTTCAAAAAATGTAGCCACAATTTGTCACCCACTTGGAAGTTGTGTGGCACCTAATGTTGATCATGCCATTGCTTGTACTTAGCATTGGCTCTATCCAATATTACATTAACTTGTTGGTAGTTGTGGTGAATGCACTCGATGAATCTATTCTATTTGTCAGCTTCAGACTGGAGATGAGTCGAATCGGCCTAAGTAGCCACAAATGGCATGGCTACGTTAATGAGACATAGTAGCTGGAATCCCAAGTCCACCTGAAAGGGGTTGTGGCCAGTTGAGATGTGGAGAGTCTGCTTATAACTATGTTGTACATAGGGGAGGCTCTCATCCCATGTGCATGGATTCTTTGAATTGTACATGTGTGGAATGTGTAAAATCAACCTCTTCACGACCTCTATCTAACCATCAGTTTGGGGATCGAAAGCTATGGACTTGGTGAGCTTGGTGTCTGTCATTGACTAGAGCTTCGACCAAAATGTGCTAAGGAACCTACTATCCCAATCTAATATGATAGATTTTGGGATCTGAATGTTCACCCACACTCGTTCGAAGAAGAGTTTAGCAGTGGCTTCTATTGTCATATTCTTCTTGCAGGCTGCCTTAATGGCCATCTTTGAGAATCTGGCGACGAACACGAAAACATAGTTGTTTCCATGCTTAGTAGAAGGAAAGCCTGACATGTAATCAATGGATATGGATTCCCAATGTCGACTAGGGGTAGGTAGCGAAGTACAAAGGCCTTGGTTCTGGATGCTGTATTTGGGAATGATGCAAGCAATGTAGGATCTGATGTACTTCCTGACCTCCTGTCAAAGGTTAGGCCAATATAAATACTTTTATAGTACTACCACTATTTTATCAACCCAAAAATTCCCAGTGACTCAACCGTAGTGTGCTTCGCATATCATCTTGGAATGCTTGCTTGAAGGAATAGAAAGGTGTCCCAGGTGACATAACTGTGCATATTGGAGGTGAAAATTTGGAACTTGTGTACCCCTCAAGAGTGCCTTGTATGTGTGACCGAATTCTGGTTCACTCTTGTAGAGAAGTGGCCAATTAGAAGTCGCATTCCCACAAGACTTGAGAATGGTTGTTAGTGTAACGATCGGTGGTCGACTTAGGCAGTCTGCAACATTATTGGTGCTACCCTTCTTGTACTTGATGTTCAAATGAAATTGTTGCAGTTATGTGGATCACTTCTAACGGCGATCATTATGCAACTTCCCTTATGTCTGTATGACCTGTAGGGGTTGGTGGTCCATGTGGATGATTGTTTCCTTCCCCAAAATGTAATGCTTCCATTGTCGACAAGCCTGCACAATGGAATATATTTCTTTGTCATAAGTGGGATACTTGCAGACTATTGCGGATAATGTTTCACTGTGATATGCCACTAGATGCCCATCTTGAGTAAGAACTGCCCCAATAGCATAGTTAAAGGCATTCGTCTCGATCTCAAATGGTTGTTGCAAGTCTATTAATGTGAGCACCAGGGTAGAACATAGGCGATGTTTCAATTCTATGAATGCCTTCTGTTGAGATTCTGACCAGAAGAATTTTTCTTTCACTCCTCCCTTGGTGACTTGACTCAAGTGCCAAGTGATATGAGAGAATCCCAAAACGAACCTACGGTAGAAATTAGTAAGACCCAAAAAATTGTGAATCACTGTTAGAGTGGTTGGGGATGGCCAATCCCCAATTACTTAGATGTTGGTTGGATCAACATGCACCCCCCTTTCATCAATAATGTATCCCAGATATTAAACCTCGACTATGCCAAAAGTGCACTTCTCCAAATTGGCACACAACTTCTGTTGCTGCAATGTTTGGAGGACTTGTTAGATGTGGTGGAGGTGATCTTCCCAAGTCTGGCTGAAGATCAAAATTTCATCCAGGTACACCACTGCAAATGATTTGGTGAATGGTTGCAAGATGTCATCCATCAACCTCATAAGGTTGTGGGAGCATTCGTCGACCTGAAAGGCATGACCAACCATTTTAAAAGGCCTTCCTTGGCTTTGAAGGCCATATTCCACACATTGGAATGTTCACTTGGTACCTCGTGATACCCAGAATTCAAGTTGATCTTGCTGAAATATTTCGCCCCTTGGAGTTGGTCCAAAAGGTCATCAATCTATGGGATCGGGTACCTATTCTTGACAGTGATCTTGTTCAGTGTCTGATAGTTAATACAGAGTCTCCAAGTCCCATCCTTCTTCTATACCAACACAATCAAGCTCCCACAGGGTGATGAACTCTGTTGGATGTGCCCTTTCTGTAGTAGCTTCCGAATCTTCCTCTCGACTTTATCATTCTCCAGAACAATGCGTCAATAGATTCGTCCATTGGGTAGCGGTGCACCTAAGGTCACATCAATGGGTTGCTTTACCTAATAGTGCAAATAAACCCTTATGGGTGATCTGAATATGTCCCTATACTCCTCCACAACCTTGTCCAATTGTTTTTTTTGGAAGAGGAGCCCTCAATAGTACTTTTGGCAGAAATTCTGACAGTTTAGTTCTGACACTTTTGACCAAATATTGGAAATTTCCCCAAATTTTATCAAATTTTCAAATCCCGCCCACAAATGTCACTATACTAACACTTGGAGGCAAGTGTCGGTATTGCAACACTTAGAGGTAAATGTCGGTCTTGCGACATTTGGAGAAAAGCGTTGGAATTGCGATGGATTGGAGGAAAGTGTCGGTCTTGCAACACTTAGAGCTAAGTGTCACTATTGCGACATTTGGAGCAAGGCATCGAAATTGTGATGGATTATAGGAAAGTGTTTATCTTGCCATGCTTTCCTCCAATCCGTCACAATTCAGACGCTTTTCTCGAAATGTCGCAATAGTGACACTTAGCTCTAAGTGTCGCTATTGTGACATTTGGAGCAAAGCGTCAGAATTTCGACGAATTGGAGGAAGGTGTTGGTCTTGCGACGCTTTCCTCCAATTTGTCACAATTTCGACGCTTTGCTCTGAAAGTCGCAATAGTGAAACTTAGCTCTAGTTACCATGTTCCATACGAAAAGCTAAGAAACCAGCTCTGCGATTGATCTAGTAAAAGAAAAGTTAGTTTCTCATTTTATATCGTGGGTTAATCGCTTCGGTGAACAGGATTTGGTCAAAGGTTCTTTAGAAAATGAAGGGTTATTTATAGAATATGAGTGAGCAGGTAGGGGTTAAACACCTACCAAGATCACACGACTTTCGCCATCGTAGTATAGTTATATGTAGCTCATAGGATTCTTCATTGTTATGGAGATTGTATAGTTTAATTACTCCCAAAAGCATAAAGCATCAGTCGAATCGAAGAAAATTGGCATAGTGGATCTCCAGAAAACTCGATGAAAAACAAACAGGGCAACTGGCTTTTGCAACTCCAAAAATTAGGCTGAACTCTATATTTTGGTTGTACATCAAACACAAATTGAAGTGTCGTATTTAATTTTTAGTAGAAATTAATAGATCACCTAAATTGAATCGGATGGAAATTTTCTTGTCAACATCCAAGAAGTTGAAATAGAGATCCAAATATGTAAGATTCGATAGCTTCCTAGATCTATAGAAATAAGCGCTCAAATTTTGTTATTTGAGTGATAGAGATTTGTAAATTGTTTTGATAATATAATTTCAATGAACAAGATTTTAGAGTGATAGAGATTTGTAAAAGGTTTCCATAATGCAATGTCAATGAACAAGATGTTAGGTATGTGGAAAAGGACCCATTAATTGATTTTAGCCTTCCATGCATTAGTGAAACTTGAGGGAGTAACAAGATCTACGAAGGAAAGTTTCTGATAAAAGTTGTTATAAGAAGTGAGATTCATTCCATCCCTTACAAATTTTAGCGCAAAAAATCCATAGTTTTGTAGAAAATATATCCCTCACAAAATATATTCAATATTTGTAGATAATGAATCACATTGCATATGAATCAATCAAAAGAAATATCCCTTTTGTTGACAAATAAGTTGCATTAAAGACAAAAATAAACCTTAGATAAAAGTAGCTTAATGGATTGACCTAGTTAAGAACCAATCCTCTTTGGTAAGATCCTCTTTTTTTTTCAAAATTTTTAAGAAATGTTAAAAATGAAAATTTTCTAAGTTGTGACTACATGGGTGCCCTGTGCATGTTCGTGTGGCCCGTTTTTCGTTTCTTCCTTATGCCTTCGTTCAGTCATGCGTTTCGTGTCGCGTTGTTTGAGGGTGCTCGGCCAAACGTGTTCGGGTCGGGTCGTTTCGTTTGAGGACAGTCGTATCAAATTTGCTAAGTTGTGACAACACGGGTGCCTTGCGCACGTTCGTATGGCCCGTTTGCCATTTTCTACCTTATGCCTTCATTCGGTAGCCCTCAGTGTCATTTAGTTTGAGGGCGGCCACCCAAACATGTTCAGGTAGGGTCATTTCATTTGAGGGCGTCTGCGAAAACCTGTTCGGGTAGGGTCATTTTGGTTGAGGGCGCCCGCCCAAACACGTTTGGGTCAGGTTGTTTCAGTTGAGGGCACCCACCCAAATGTGTTTGGGTTGGGTTAGTTCAGTTGAGGGTGGTTGTATCAAATTTGCTAAGTACTTGTGACCGCATGGGTGCCCTGTGCACATTCGTGCAGCCCATTTGCTGGTTGCTCCCTTGTGCCTTCGTTCGGTCATGCGTGTCGTGTTGCGCCGTGTGAAGGTGCCCACCCAAATGCATTCCAGTCGGGTCATTTCGTTTGATTGCAGTCGTATCAAATTTTCTATGTTGTGACCACACAAGTGCCTTATGCACATTCATGTGGCCTGTTCACCATTTTCTCCCGTGTGCCTTCGTTCAGTCGGGCGCGACGTGTCGCTTCGTTTGAGGGCACCCGCCCAAACCCATTCGGTTCGGGTCATTTTGGTTGAGGGCACCCACCCAAATATGTTGAGGTCGGGTCATTTCGTTTAAGGGCGCCTGCCCAAACGCATTTGGGTCGGGTCGTTTCAATTGAGGGCACTTGCCCAAATACGTTTGGGTCTGGTCATATTGGTTGAGGGCGGCTGTATTGAATTTGCTAAGTATTTGTGACCGCACAGGTGCCCTATGCACGTTTGTGCGGCCCATTTTCTAGTTTCTCCCTTGTGTCTTCGTTCATTCGTGTGCACCATGTCCCTCCATGTGAGCGCGCTCACCCAAATGCGTTTAGGTTGGGTCGTTTCATTTGAGGGCAGTCATATCAAATTTGCTAAGTTGTGACCGCATGAGTGCCTTGTGCACGTTCGTGTGGCCTATTTGCCATTTTCTCCCTTGTGCCTTCGTTTGGTAGCCCGTTGTGTCATTTTTTTTTAGGGCACCCACCAAAACCCGTTTGAGTAGGGTCGTTTCGTTACAGTATGGTAGTATCAGATTTGCTAAGTTGTGACCACACGGGTGCCTTGCGCACGTTCGTGCAGCCCGTTTTCCATTTTCTCCCTCGTGCCTTCGTTCAGTAGCGCACAATGTCATTTCTTTTAAGGGTGCTTGCCCAAACCCATTTGGGTAGGGTCATTTCATTTGAGGGCGCTCACCAAAACCCATTCGGGTAGGGTCGTTCTAGTTGAGGGCGCCCGCCCAAACACATTCGGGTTGGGTCGTTTCGGTTGAGGGCGCCCGCCCAAACGCATTTGGGTTAGGTCAGTTTGGTTGAGGGTGGCTGTATCAAATTTTCTAAGTACTTGTAACCGCATGGGTGCCCTGTGCACGTTTCTGTGTCCCATTTTCCGGTTGCTCTCACTAGTACATTTGGTGGAAATTTCGATACTTTTGACCAAATGTCAAAAATTTCCCTAAATTTTATCAATTCTTAAAATCCTGCCCATATCAGTTTTGCTAATTTGTGACCGCTCGGATGCCTTGTTCACGTTCAGGTGGCCCATTTTCCATTTACTCTCATGTGGCATCATTCACCGTGTCACACCATGTGAGGTCGCCACCTGACTAGGGACGTTTGGGCTGGGCCATTTCGTTCGATGGCACCTGCATCAATTTTGCTAAGTTGTGACTGCTTGGGTGCCTTGTGCACGTTTGAGTGGCCCATTTTCCATTTTCTCCCTTGTGTCATTCGTTGGTCAGGCGTACCATGTCACGCTGTGTGAGGTCGCCTGATTGGGCGCGTTCGGTTCGGGTCATTCCGTTCGAGGGCGCCTGTATTAGTTTTGCTAAGTTTTCACCGCCCAGGTGCCTTGTGCATGTTCGGGCGAACCATTTTCCATTTTCTCCCTTGTGTCATTGTTCAATCAGGTGCACCGTGTCGCGCTGTGTGAGGTTTCCCGACCAGGCGTGTTCAGGTCGGGTCGTTTCATTCGAGGGAAACTGTATTAGTTTTGTTAATTTTTGACTTACCTGGGTGCCTTGTGCACATTTGGGTAGCCTGTTTGCAATTTTCTCCGCCCTTGTGGCATAATTTGATTAGGTGCGCCATGTCGCGTCATTTGAGGGCGCTCGACCAAGCGCGTTCTGGTAGGGTCGTTTCGTTCGAGGGCACCCATATCAGTTTTGCTAAGTTGTGACCGTATGGGTGCCTTATGTACGTTTGGGAAGCCCATTTTTTTTTCTCCCTTGTGGCATCTTTTGCTCAGGGGCACCGTGTCGCGCCATGTGAGGTCGCTCGACTGGGCACGTTCAGCTCGGGTTGGGCCGTTTTGTTCAAGGGTGCCTGTATTAATTTTTCTAAGTTGTGACTACCAGAGTGCCTTGTGAATGTTTGGTTGGCCCATTTTCTGTTTTCTCCCTTGTGGCATCGTTCGTTCTGGTGCGTTGTGTCACACTGTGTGAGGTTGCCCGACCGGGCGCGTTCGGGTCCGGTCGGGCCGTTTTTTTCAAGGGTACCTTGTGCATGTTCGGGCAGTTCGTTTTCTGTTTTATCCCTTGTGGGATCATTTGCTCGGGTGTGCCGTGTCACGCCATCTGAGGGTGCCCGACCAAGCGCGTTTAGGTTGCGTTGTTTCGTTTGAGGGCACCCGTATCAGTTTTGCTAAGTTATGACCGCTTGGGTTTGGCCTTATGTATGTTCGGGCAGCCTGTTTTCCATTTTCTCCCTTGTGGCATCGTTCAGTCATTCAACTATCCCTTTTGGGTTGGTTCAGGTCGTGCTATGTGAGGCCGCCCAAGGAAACGCGTTCAGGCGTGTCGAGTTGGGTCTGGTCAGGTCGTGTCATGTGAGGTTGCCCAAGGAAACATGTTTGTACTGGTCGGCTCGAGTTGGGTCTGGTCGATTTGTGTCGTGTGAGGCCACCCAAGGAAACACGTTCATACAGGTCGGGTCGAGTCATGTACTGATGGCACTCAAGGAAACTCATTCAGGTGGGTCAGGTTGGGTTTGCTGATCGAGTCTTGTCGTGTGAGGCTTCCCAAGTAAACACATTCGTATGGGTTGGGTTGAGTCATGTGATGTTGGCCAATTAGTTGGAAATGAGTTTGGGTTAGGTTAGGTCATTTCATGCCATATTGTAATTAAGGTCGCCCAAGAAAACACATTTAGGAGGGTTGAGTTGGGTTTGATCAGGTCAATTCGTGCCATGTGAGGTCGCCCAAGGAAATGTGTTCAGGCGGGTCGAGTTGGGTCTGGTCGGGTTGTGTCATGTGAGGCCGCCCAAGGAAATGCATTCGGGCAAGTCGAGTCAGGTCAGGTTCGGTCGTATGAGGGTGGTCATATAAAAAATTCTAAGTTGTGATCACCCATGTTACTTGTGCACGTTTGTGTGATTCCTTTTTCGTTTCCTCCCTTGTGTGCCCTTTTTTCGGGTGGGTTAGGTCGTGCCATGTAAGGGGAGTGCCACAGGAAATTCGTTCAGGTCAAATCGTGTGAGGGAGGTCGTATAAAAAATTCTATGTTGTGACCGCCCATGTACATTGTGCACATTCATGCAACCAATTTTTTGTTTTCTCCCTCATGCCTTTAACGTTCAGGCAGGTCCGGTCAGTTTGGGTCGTGTGATGTCGCCCAAGGAAATGCGTTCAGGTCGGGTCAGGTTGGGTCGAGTCGTGTTGTATTGTGAGGGTGCCTAAGTAAACATGTTTGAGAGGGTCGGGTCAGGTTGGGTCATGTGAGGGCACCCAAGGAACACGTCCAACCGGGTCGGGTCATGTCGGGCCATGTCATGAGAGCGCCCGGGGAAATTACGCGTTCAGGTGGGTCGGGTCGATTCAAGCGATGCCGCCCAGGGAAACGCATTCAGGTCAGGTCAGGTTGAGTCTTTCCATATTTTGAGGGCACACAAGGAAACACATTCGGGCAGGTCAGGTCGGGTCGGGTCTGGTAAGGTTGTGTCATGTCATTAGGCCACCTAAGGAAACACGTTCAAGCGGGTTAGGTCGGGCTGGGTTGGGTCATGTGAGGGTGGTCGTATCAAAAATTCTAAATTGTGACCACCTTAAAATCTAATGCCTCCTCATAAAATCCTCTCCTCGTATAATCGACCACCATTACAAACATTTACTCCACATTTGGTTTAGACATTTAGTAGGTAGGTAGGTTTCCCCTATCTCCCATCTCCATATAGAGTAATTTGGTCAAATATTCTTTCTTCGATGATATTGGTTCCTCTCTCTTAAGTCCTATCTCTTGTCCTTCTTCTCTCTCCCTTTCTCTCCTTATACCTTCCTCCCTCTTCCCCAAACTCTCTCTCTCTCTCTACCCTCCAATCCTCTCACTATATTCCTCCCTCTATTGAACATACATTTAGTTTGATTGCAATATACCTTTTCATTAATAAATTTAAAGAAACAGCTAACAAATACTATATAAATTAATAAATAAAGAAGACATGGCAACAAGCAACAATACCTACAAACTTATTACATTGAGACAAAAATAATAAGAAACTAATGTGAACAAACAAAGACCAACGAAACTATCATCTTAACCCATAACCCCTTAAACACTAATTCCCAACCCCTAACCCATTTAACACCCTAAACCTCTAAACCCTTAACCCCTAAACCCTTAACCCCTAACCCATTTAACCCCCTAAACCCCTAGTAAACCCCTCACCCATTTAACTCCATAAACCCTAAACCTATAAACCCTTAACGGCTAACCCCTTAAACCCTTAACCCTAACCCCTTAAACCCTAATTCCAGACCCCTAACCCATCTAACCCCCTAAAACCTAACCCCATTATCCCCTAACTTCTAACCCCTAAAATCCTTAACTACTAAATCCCCTAAACCCCTAAACCCCTAACCCATTTAACCCCCTAAACCCTAAAACTATAACCCCTTAAACCCTAAACTGCTAAACCCCTAACCCATTTAACCCCTAACCCATTTAACCCCCTAAAACCCTAGTAAACTCCTAACCCATTTAACACCCCAAAACCTAAACCTATAAACCCTTAACCCCTAACCCCTTAAACCCTAAACCATTAAACCCTTAACCCTAACCCCTTAAACCCTAACCCATTTAACCCCTAAACCCTAAACCTCTAAACCCTTAACCACTAACCCTTAACCCTAACCCATTTAACCCTAAAACCCTAACCCATTTAACCCTATCAATAACCCTTAACCCCAAAAATTTTTAACTACTAAATCCCTAACCCCTTAAACCTCTAAACCCTATAACCCATTTAATCCCATAAACCATAAACCTCTAACCCCTTAACCCCTAACCCCTAGCTAAAATCCTTAACTGCTAAATCCCCTAAGCCCCTAAACCTCTAAATTCCTAACCCATTTAACCCCCTAAACCCTAAACCTCTAACCCTTAACCCCTAACCCCTAACCCCTTAAACACTAATTCCCAACCCCCAACCCATTTAACCCCCTAAACCCATAAAACCCTAACCCATTTAACCCCCTAACCCCTAGACCATAAACCTCTAAAACCTTAACCCCCTAACCCCTAAACCCTTAACCCCTAACCCATTTAACCCCCTAAAACCCTAGTAAACTCCCTAACCCATTTAACACCCCAAAACCTAAACCTATAAACCCTTAACCCATAACCCCTTAAACCCTAAACCATTAAACCCTTAACCCTAACCCCTTAAACCCTAATTCTCGACCCCTAACCCATCAAACCCCCTAAAACCTAACCCCATTAGCCCCTAACTTCTAACCCCTAAAATCCATAACTGCTAAATCCCCTAACCCCCTAAACCCCTAACCCATTTAACCCCCTAAACCCTAAACCTATAACCCCTTAACCCCTAACCCATTTAACCCCCTAAACCTCTAAACCCATAACCCATTTAACCCCTAATCCATAAACCTCTAAACCCTTAACCCCTAACCCATTAACCCTTAACCCCTAACCCATTTAACCCCCTAAACCCTAAACCTATAACCCCTTTACAACTAACCCATTAAACCCTAATTCCCAACTCCTAACCCATTTAACCCCCTAAACCATAAACCTCTAAACCCCTAACCCATTTAACCCCTAAACCTCTAAACCCTTAACCACTAACCCTTAAACCCTTAACCCCTAACCCATTTAACCCCCTAAAACCCTAACCCATTTAACCCCCTACCCTGTTCCTTAACCCCAAAAAGCCTTAACTACTAAATCCTCTAACCCTTATAACACATTTAAACCCATAAGCCCTAAACCTCTAACCCCTTAACCCCTTAACCCCTAACCCCTAGCTAAAATCATTAACTGCTAAATCCCCTAAGTCCCTAAACCTCTAAATGCCTAACCCATTTAACCCTTAAACCCTAAACCTCTAACCCTTAACCCCTAACCCCTTAAACACTAATTCCCAACTCTCAACCCATTTAACAACCTAAAACCTAGCCCCTAACACCTAACCCCTAATCCCCTAACCCCTAACCCCCAATCCCCTAAGCCCTCCAAATTTGAATTAGCTTTGAAGAAGTAATTGTCCTCTTAATTCTGTATAATTCACTATATACTCAGATCGTGAATGTGAGAAGGCTATTTGCAGATTATATTATTATTGTATCAACAATGTAATTATTTCTATGTAGTTATATCTTTCTAGTCAAAAACCTCATCTTCAGAAATAATTTCTTGTCATTTTCAAAATTGGTTGCTTCATTGAGCAAAACATGCAGCTTATCTAATACTTTATTGAAGCTAGGAGCTCCATCTTTGGGGCAAGCTGCTTTTCGGGCACTAACTCCACTATGTGTGGGGTTAATTAACCCTATTCCTATAATGTTTACTGTTTGCATATCGGATTGTGTGGGGTTATATAATCGTAGCCATATCACATAGGCCCCATTCACTTACGAAGGTTCCCCAAACTCTGCCCCCAATTTGGTTGATCTTGCTCAGCTTGAAAATTTTGAATTTTCATTGATGATTGATTTTTCTGTCGCTCGAATGCAAAAGGAAGATTAATTTCATATTTTTCCTCCATAATTTCCACATTCGACATCTATTGTAGCTATTCATCTAAGCTCATCTGGAATCACCACAAGTTGTAATTTTTTTTGCAATGGATTCTTGATGTTGATCTCGACGAGATTTCTCCTCCTCAAAAAACATATCTTGGTTGTAAGCATGGTTTTTGTATGTTGATGTTCAGATGAAAAATACGACTTGTAGCCCTTTATTTTCTAGGGGCTGGTTACCTCAATATTAATGGTGGTGTATTCATACTACTTCTGAATAACCAATAGTGTCATAGTGATGCCAACCAACTTCTTTGGAAAGCCTTCCTAGCAGAAAATACTTGTGACCTGGCTGAAGCCTCAACAATTTTAGAGCATTTGGAATGACAATTCTCTTCTTCCAGTCATATGGTGGGGGGACCCCTTCAAAAGCCCTTAGCCTAGAAAGTGCTGCAGCATGACATTTGGTTTTGTGTGGAATCATTCCTCTAGTACAGTAGTCAAATCCTTCTCTTAATTTATTGTCATTTTCCCATACCTAACCAATGAGAGAACAAGAACACCTATTTCTATAAAAGCACCTATAACTTCTTTGACTTGATTGTCACTTTCCCATAACCAACCAATGAGAACACAAGAACACCTATTTATATAAAATCACCTATGATACTTTTGTGGGTTTCAATAATATCCCTTTATTTAGTGTGTGCACAGTAGCCTAGATCCTAAAGTGATAGCATAGATGTCCTATTTATGGCCAAGTTCCACCAAAATGGTTCCCCCTACCTACCTAGTAACTACATTACATTTATTTCATGACAAGACTACCCTACAGCCCACCAAATTTCTATCATATCCTTGACGTCAACAACAATTTGTTGTTCAAGATATAGCTAAGTTGGAACAAACTTAGCTCTAGAGCTTAGGATATTTTTCCACCTATAATGTTTATAAACAAATAGATATAAAATTTCTAAATCATGTGGGAGCCCTTTAAGTATCACCTTTCCTATATTGACTCCATCTTAAAAATCATGGAAAATGTCCATATATGAGTTATCCTTACTAAACCAAAAATTTCATTGAAAATAATCATTCATACCATAACATTACTACTTCCATTTTAATCACATAAAACTTATTTTTAACTTACCATAATTCATCTTTGATATCACATAATTAGATTAAAAAATCAACCAAAATCCCTAGTTTATGAAATAAAAATTCAATAATTTTATATAATTAATAATTTAAATAAATGTCTTAGATCTAATCTAATTAATAATTTTTTATAATCAACAATATCACTTATTTAGCCAAACCCCTTATTAACCCAAATAAAATTCTCACACATTTTATTTAATTAGAAAAGTCTCACACATTTTATTTAATGGAATTTGAGTGGCCTTAAAAAACACGTGTATTTCATTTCAAAATGTCAAAAAATTTCAAATATCAAAAGTTTTAATTTCCCTCGTTCATTTCCCTCCGGTTGCACGGTTTGTCCAGGGAAGGAGGGAGGATGCGGAAAATCCTGTTTGGAGGGGAAATTCAGGGTTAAAACAAAGTCTCTCTATCTATTAGCTCTGTGGCAAAAGGTTTTCAAATAAGTAGAAGCTGCAAAAGCGTTTCTGAGCCGCCTTTGATATTGGGGTTTCATTTTTCTTTTGGTTTGGTTTCTGTGGGTTTCGTTGAGTTTTCTTGCAAGTTTTGAAGTCTGGAACGTTGACGTGAAGCCATATGTCCCGCATAAAAAACATAATAAGTGATCTTCAGATTCATTTCTTGCATCCTAGAGGAGTTACACGCAGATCTATTGAAATAGGAAGCAACCTAATGATGCCTTTATTACCTTAATCACTGAGCGATATTATACCACGCTTAATTCTTGATGTTATTAGTGACAGCAGAGAGAAATTCACTTTCAGTCAAAGAAAAGTGAAGGTCTTCCAATCAAGAGAATAATGTGGCAACTAGATCGGCTCCAAGTTCTGGGAAGTGGTCTGTGAAGAACACATGATCGATCCTACTGGGAGATATCAGGGCAATTTAGATATACAACTTGAAAGGGTTAATGTTTACTAAAATTAGGCGAGATGTGGGAGATTTGTGCCCCGATATTTTCATTGGGAAAACCATTCAACCAAGCTATTCCAACTTCAATTGGTGGTATCGTATTTGTTCCTATTTGTCCACAAATCACTTTTATTTAATATTTTCTTCTACTATCCGTTTATCAATGTGAGAGCTCTTGTGGTAGCAATCTAAGGTTTCTTTCATGTTTGTTTTAAGAGAAATATTAATAAGAAAATGGTTCCATATATAAGTGTAAATGTGTTTTCAATTTCTCTGGACATCATTTTCCGACTCTCAGGAAGCAAATTAAATGTAAATATGATTATCTTTATTTCATAAATATCTTTCTTCTCCTCAGTCTTAGCTCTTGTGGTTCCTCATTACATTATTTGTATAGTACAAGGCGTGTGCTGTGCTGGCGAATAACCACGTAAGTTCTTCACCATTTTAAAGAACAGTGCAGAACTTCTTCTGAGATATGAGCATCTTTGTCTTCATCATGGCTGTGATTTTGACTCATTCTTCTTTCTCAATATTGCACCTTTTTTAATGCAACTGTTTATTTCTACTCCCATTGTGACAATAGAACTGTGAAAATGTGGCTTGAAGGAAACATTACGTTGTTTAGTTGTATTAAAACAATAATGGATAGTACTACACTGGTACTCTGGGTTGACTCATACATGTGAAGGCAGAAAAGTGGAGATTTGCTCTCACTTATTGGTTTTCTCTTGTAGGTGTACAGAAAGTTATCATCATATATATGGGTTATCTGGTGAAGTGTGTTTTTATCCTTATAATTTTACGAACATTCTTCTAGAATGCTACCTTGTACCTTCTACTTTGTATAGAAGTTGACCTCAATTTTGACTTTAAAGTTTAGCTAAATCCTAAGTTCTCAAAAGTTATAGGATGCAATTATTTTTATTTTAATTTGAACTACTTCACATAATCAGTTGGGTTATTAAATGAACTTTTTCATTTCTTGTTACAGTTAGTTTTCCAGGAAGCATGTGTCGGGCCTTCTGACACTATATCACCAATTTATTCTCTTTGGGCAACATTTATAAGACTATACATTGCAAATTATGTTGTGGAACGATCGACTGGGTATGCCTTAACATCGCCATCACATTGTGTTGTAGATTTTTAAATAGATATGAATTTACAACATACATTAATTTATGCACATTTTTCTGTGTCCTAAATATATACATTGGTTATATCAGAGTGTCTCTGTGTATGCTCATATGTTTATATGTGCATCCATTCTCAAGTGTGCATATAGGTTTGGTGTATTATCCTTTTTCATGTGAGATATATCCATCATCCTTCATCTATCTATCGTAACATGTATCTTAAGTTGTGCAAGTAAAAAACATCCCTCATTTTCCTGCTCTTTCATTCTGTGCTTATATTATACACTAAAAAACATCCCTAGTTAACTTGGAATTTGACAATTTACAGTTGGGGTTTGACACACCATGAATCTATGTCAAATTTGGAGTACTAGAAGACACAAATGTCACCAAATTTTCTAGACATGGTTCCTTGGTATTCAGGGTATGCATGTTACTAAAATGTTTTCAAGATAATGGTGCTTCAAAAAAGTATTGTGGACTCATGATGACAAGAATCTACGGTGCAGGACATCATTTGATTTGGTCAAGACAATTTTTTTACCTTTTGGTATTTGTAACCCTATTTTTTGGTCGCTTTGATATGCGGATGATGCAGGTAATTTTGGGTAAATGCTAAGATATTTCCATCTCAGATCAAATTAGATTGTTTTATGTTATTCTAAATTCTATCCCACAATATTTGAAATGTTTTTTGAGCCTGTAATTGATTTGCATTTTATGAATGTTTTATGGTCTAGGCAGCAATGAGTAGGGCTCAAGAAAGTTCGGAAAAAGAGGGTTTTATTTATGATCACCTTAGCACAAGAGAAGAACTATGGTTTGACTTCATGGTAGATACTGAGGATGGTGGAAACTCCTCTTATAGTACAGCTTGATTTCTTGCCCAACCTTCTTTAAGAGTAAGCATTGAGGACCACTCCAATGATATTCCTCATGGATACTTGCTTCTTGTGGGAGGAGATCTTGCATGAGTTTATGTTGAACTTTACTAGTTTCCTTATTCTTATCTTCAGTGTAAAACTAGTTCTATCATTTCAGTAGAAGATTCAAACGTTTTTTCCTTGTGAAAATGATGCACATATTACAACAAGATACATGTTCAATAAAGACCCAAGATTGTTACATCCAAGGGCCAGAGTGGTCAAACAAAATCCCCCTGCCTACATAGGAAAAAGGGCTACCAAATCCACTTTGGCACCGACTTAAGAATGTACATATTTTCTAAAAAAGGCAATTTTGGCTGAGAGGTGAATAGCCAAGCTAGATTTAAATAAAAAAACTTCTTCCAAATCAAATGAAGTGTTACAACTCATGAAAAGTGCCTGATGGCATTGTTTGCATAAGAGAGAAATTCCTATCAAGTGGATTACATCCCACATAGCCATTCTTCCGTCAGGTATAACATGGCATGTATCTAGTGAGCATTAATTATATTTTTTGAAAATGAAAGAAATTTCTTGTAGCTTCCTTTTGGGGAAGTTGTATTCCATGGAGGAGGAAAAATATATAGTCAGTGTAATAGTTGCCTATATATAGAGTGATCAAGGGTGGGCAGTGACTCCCAATCATTTCGCATCAAATAATAAACATGGTGTCTCAGTTGTGGACTGTCCATTTTCCTTTAACGTATTTCTGCAATAAAGGATTTTTCTTCTGAATCTAGTTTTATTTCCAGTGAAATTATAGTTTTAAATGCTCGATGTTGACCATTTTCTCCTCAATTTTTTTTTAATAATATCATTATATTTCGAAAATGGTTAGCCAAGTTACATTTTTCGCATGCTTTGTTCAACAATTTAAGTTAACTGCTTCCTTCACTCGGGACATTCCAAACTTAAACATCAAATAAAAATCCAAATATGAAACTCATATTTCTCAACCTAATGCATCGAAAAAAATACAATTCCATTTATCCACCAAAACAATGGAGGTTCTCCCAGCTGATTCGATCCAAACATATTTTATATGCAGCTATTTGATTATGGAATTTAATATCCAACAATCTATGCAGTGAACTTGAAACAAAAAAATGGTGAGGACAACTAATGGAGAAGCTAATACTTGTTTGTGTATATGAAAACTAAAAAGGAAGAAAATAAAAGAGGTTTTTCTTAACTGGTTGTTCTCATGGGAATTGATGCACAAAGATCTCACTCAGAATGATAACCTAAGAAGTAAGAAATATTCACTATATGATAACCTAAGAAGTATGCAGCATTCAAAACATATATTTTAACAGTGTTCAATGATAACCAATTGTTTCATTTTTTTAAAATATTTTAACCTGTCGTTGGAATTTCGACGTTTCATAAGCGTCGGTCTTCCAATTCTTTAAATGTGAGAATATTTTTGTGTCAGAAGAGCGACGACACATTTTTTTTAAATATTATTACACTTTCGTCGAAAGAGCGACGTTGCATATTTAAAATATTTTAAAACTTTCATCAGAAGAGCGACATTTGGTAAGCATCGGATTACCAACGCCTTAAACGTCGGAAGATGTAACATCAGAATTGTGATGTTTTTTTGAAAACCTAATAAGCGTTAGAATATCGACAGTTTCGTTTCGTCAGGAGACCGAAGCTTATAAAACGTAGGAATTGTGACGATTTGGATAATGTCGGAAGAGTGACGACAATCTAGAAACTTCATAAAAACGTGTCGCTCTTCCGATGCTTTAGTGAAGTGTTGGAATTTTGACTCTAAGGCTAACCACATTTTTCCATGCATCATACTATTTCTCTCACGACGACTATGTGTAAGAATAGCGACAAAGTGGCCCTCGGATATTGGGCGAAATTCACTAGTGACTATATGGAGGTCGTGGCCATAGTCTTCTTCTTTCCCTGGGGGCTGATCATCAGGAAAATAACTTTCCTTGCTTGGAAATTAGCTTAATGCATTGATTTGCAGTAACCAAAGAGATAGTGGTATGCAGTGGTACCTCTGGTATCCTATACACCTCATTTCCCAAAGTAACAATAATAGTGTGAGGTAGGGATTCATACAGAGCATGTCACTTACACAAGTATGGTTGGCCTAATAATACATCACAAACATCAAGAGGAGAAATGTAACACAATACATCATCCGTGAAGGGCTTGATACTATAGGGAATGTGGCACTGCTGGCTAACATAGAGATCCCGTCTTTGGTGAAGCCACGCGATGGTGCATGGCTGTGGGTGCCCTGTGGTCAAAAAATATAGCTGCTTCATGGTGTCTACTGAAATGAGGTATTTTTGGCTCCCATTGTTGAAAATGAATTGTAGCGGGAAACCCTTTACCCACATATGGGAGTGGAAGAGACGCTCCTCTTCTAGATCTTTCGGTTCCTCCTTCTAGATATTTGCAGTGATAACAGTGGAATTGGGCTCTGCATAAATAATCTGTTTCCCTTTGTCATTCCCATTTTCACGTTCTGATTCAGAGTTAAAGCATGCATCTAATTCAAAATCCCTCATCTCGGCCACCACCGATTTCTTGGCCTGACACTCCCTTGTGTTGTGAGTGGAGCTCTTATGGAACTCACACCACATTCCCATGTCCTTTTTTGGCTTTGAGGTATTGTTCTTTTCTTGCAGCTCTGGCACATTGTCTTGGGCTGCCATGCCTTGGCTTTGTCCTTTGTTCTGCGGTTTAGGGGCACCTTTCGCTTGATTTTTATTCGCAGATCCAAAGTCTTGCTTCTTTTGTTTGAATTTATACTCAATATTGACAGCATACCAGTATGTCATACCAAGAGAGGAGATGTCGAGGAAATCCATTTCCTCTTGAATGTATCTTTTCAGAAAACTGCAATAATTTAGCACCAAATGTTTCTATGAATCTTTGATACCCAACTTTGTGCACAGGGTATGGAACAAATTCGTCAAATCATGAGCATATTGATCCCTTTGTTGCCGAAGTGTGGTCCATTGTATGTACTTGCCCTCATAGCTCCCCATGGGATAGTATTGTTCCTTGATGGCATCTGAGAAAGAATTACAAGTGGGTGCGGCTAAGAACAGACAGGGTTCTGTCTCATCCTTTTTCTCATAGTAGGTTTCCCACCAGTCGTTGACATGGGGCGTAGCTTTAAGGAGTGAAAAAATAATCTTCTCCTAGTCGAAAAAGTCATGAACCAAGAAATATCCTTCTAATAGATTTAACCATATATCTATGACATTTGCATCTATTTGACCCTCAAATATGGGAATCTCAAAGTCTAATTGTACCTTAAAGATATTTGTGCCTCGAGAGTGGCTACTAGATGCACATGCACCGCTGATGGGCACTCGTTGAAGGATCTAAGAAAAGTTATTCACCACTGAATTCCTTTCTTTTTCCAGGGCCTCCTCGAGAAATATTTTGATAGCACATCCTGCTCCCTCATCTTTCTTTTATTCCTACATGGGTGGATGTTGGGGTTTGCAAGGCTGATCTTGCAAGGGTTTAACTAGAGCGATCCTTGACTCCCTATACTCTGACCCCGTTGGGGACATGTAAAGAAGGATTGAGAAAAAGCAGACTGCTCTGATACCACTGATCCAGATTTTTGCAGGAATGTAACAGAATACACATATAACCATAAATACAACTATAAATACAAATATGCAATGGAAATAATACTTCATTTCATTAATATCAAAGAACTAATTTTTTTTTACGGACAGAATGGAAATAAAATAGCTAGGGCATTGGTAGTTTATCTCTGAGAAGAGATTTTGTGGCTACAAGCCACTAAAATCTATGTTACAATGAGGCTCGAAGGCCTATATATTATTGAGAAACAATGGAAAATCCTAAACATCCAAAAACCTAACCCTAGGAGATGAAACACTAGAATATGGGCCCCGTTGGGGCAAATTAGTACATCAATTTCTCGGGGTCGTAACTTTGGCATAATATCCCCACTTGATGCACGTGATACATCGTTAGAAAGATCTATCCAAGGACTGCTACTACTGATCATGAATGTAAATTTCATAACGAAATCATATTTTTCAAAAAAGCGATGCTAAAAAAATGTCGTTTAAGGCCTCAAAAGAGCTCTGAAAGTTTAGGACCCAAAAAACTACTAAAAATAGTAAGTTGTGCTGAAACTGAAAAAATGAAAGAGACAATGGTGGGGCCCAAAGTGGAATAGGTGGGTGTCCAACAATATCCACCTGGATCATTTACATATTTAGGATATTTAGCAATATCCACTCTAACCATCTAGACTATTGTATTTACAAGGAAATGACTTGTAGTAAATATTTAAATGGACCATTATGTTAATATTTTTCAATTGAATTGTACCACATACTTACACTCTCTTCTATAAAGTAAAGTATTAACGGTAATTATTGTTAGGATGCAATTTCAGACATAATTGTTATTCTATCCAAATGTATTCCTATGTATGGTATTTTGTACTCTTTTCTAGAATAGGAATATAATAACAAATTTACACCCTCTTAGTAGGTTTGGAAAATATTTTGGTTGGTCCAACAATAATGGTTACCTATGTAACTATACAGAGATGAATATAATCCTTATAGTTACCCTCTGTTAAATGCATAAGGCCTTTACTAATTAATTTTGAACTCTATACCACACACAGAATTAACAAAATTTAATCTAATAGAATCCACTACATCAATCCCTCAGTTATTTATCTATTTCCTTTTCAGAATTTGACAAAGAATACACATAATAGAATTACTTAAAATTCACAGAATATGGATAACCATGGATCAAAGACTAATTACAATGATTTGTAATTACAGATATAAGTCCTCCCACTGAATGCATAAAATATAACCATATCCAACTATTCCAAAACATCATCAAGGAAGAATAGGATACCTAAGATAAAGTTTAATAAATTGTGCATACCAACACTGGTGCAGATTATTTTCCACCCATCCTTCAGCTTTATCTCAACAACTTCCCCCAATCAGAGACCAGTTCCTCTAAACTGTAGACAACCTCTTGTCTAATCAGGAATTATGTTCCATCGAATAGAAAATCTCTTGTCTACCCACGAACAACTTATTTAAGCTTACTTTCCCTCAACATTTTTCCATAACTCTATCCAGTTAATGAAGATGTTGTTTTCCTTTGTTCCTAGGCTTTCCTTTTGTTTTTTCCACAAAAGTATTTCAAAAATAGCTTTTTCCTCTTTCTATTTTTATTTCACATCTTCTTAGTAACTTTCCACTTTACTGAGGTATCTTTTAGATTTTTATCTAAAAAATTAATTTATTTTATTTTCTCCAAGGATTTCTAGAGAACTTGGGAAATACTTTGGATTCTTATTCATCCTCATGGATAAGGATATTTAGTCTCCGTTTACTCTAGTCTTTGTACAATAATTAAATTTCACATTTATTTAATTCAACATTAACTTATTTCCACATATAGCTCTTCCATTGGTCCATTTTACCTTTATGATTATTAACTTCCTAAAATAGAAGCATAAAAATAGGGATGTTACACAATTAATAGATTTAAATGTGAAAATAAATAAATGTAGTAAAGCAAAACAAAAGTACATCAACTAATTCATATAAAAAATTTAAGGTAATATATCTATATATATATATATATATATATATATATATATATATATATATATATATATATATATATCAAGAAAAATTTATTCAATACAACTAAAATACTAAAAAATCAAAGTATGAGAATATTCTAAAGTAAAATATAATTATTATATATAAAAACAAAAAAACAAAAAAAAAGACTAGCTAATTGGATGTGTATATTTTATAAAGAAAATGTGGGGATGATATATATAAATGAATATTTTTAAAGAAAAAATGAACAAGAACATAAATTGAAAATGGGGAACAAATAAATAATAGGATGATGGAAGAAGACACGAAAATGAATATAATTAAGAGGAAAGGGATGGGATCAAATAAGTTTTAATCCTCTAGCCATCATCCCTATTCTAATTATTAGGCCTTCTCTCAATTTCAATGGCCTCTTTGAACATCTTGTTATGTAAATTATTGATTCCAGCAATGACCTGGGCCTCTTTAAAATATATGTGGTGTTTCATCCTGTCTGCATGCTAGACCAATTCCAAGAGGTGAGTCCTATAATGTTTGATGTCGATCTCATGCTCATAAATCCTCTAATTTATGCATCAACTAGTTTCTCCAATGTTGTAGGTCACACATGAAATTGTGATTACATAAAAAACTTACATATTTTTAGGGTACAGGGTCTTTGAATAATGTAAGGGAGATTCAAATGGTTTTTTGGGGCCTAATGGTGGAAGAAACCTTTTGCTTAAGAATCCAATCAATCTTGTCCATGGTCCCTTGGATGAAGGCAACATGTAACTTTGAAATCACATCACGAGGTTCCTTCTTTATCCTTCGACCTTTGCCAAATTTTAGGAAATACTTAAGAGCTTGGTGCCTCCTATAGCCATTACTTTTGAAAACTTTAGGGAGATGAATTTTCTCACTCTCAAGATGACTCTCATCAGAAAGTCTTAATGCAATATTAGCTAATGTGTTCAAAACTCCCAACTTTTGCACAAGATAATGATGGGAATTTTCATGCAGATATTATTTGGAGTGAGTCTTCTAACAAAAAACTTTGTTAGAGAGTGTACCATCATCCTTGTTAGAGAACATAATTTCAGGGAAAGTTAAGTTTCCATTTACTTTTGGCTCCATTGTAAACAATGAAATGGGTCATGGTATTTTTTTCATGTGGTATTAGTAACCCATGGTATTGTAACACTCTATTTTAAAGTTAAAAGTATCTATGATAAACAATCCTCAAAATCAAAACTCTTGTTACATTGTTTTAAATGTATAAATGTTTCACTCATATATTAGTTATTTTTATAAATACTTTACTCGAACCATCTTAAATTTGTATCTATCAAGTGCTCCGAGTGATCAAGATTGATTGTAGGATGGATATAAGCTAGTACTCCTGCATTACATAATAAATTTCCTCAAGATCTTAAATTGGCTTTTCCATAAAAAATACATTGGATAAATATGACGGACTATGAAATATGAAAGGCTATGCAAAATCAACAACATCACTCTAGTAGCATAAAAATACTTGCAAATAATACCTTGAGAGCTATAATATTACTAGCATAACTGTAAAAATTCAAGCTCTTGCTCTCCTTGGCACTATGATCAGTGCTCAATTTATAGAAAATGAAGGTTTTTTGGCATTAATTGGTCATTGAATGGTTTTTCAAAAATGGATGAGAAAGTTTCCTTGTTCAATGGAATAGCAAGATAAGTGATTTAATGACTTCTTGGTGTTCATATTCAAGGTTATCAAATAGCATGATAGATGGAAAAAATTCTATAATCCACTAGAAAGTGGGATGATTCTCGGATTCCTCTGAAAAATTCTCTCTCGGTCGACCAACACACTATAAAGTGGCACTATATGCTCTGCAGCATTGTTGTGCATGGGAATAAGTGCTCTGCAAATCACTTAATATAGTCTGGGAGTGCTTTGGTAGCTCAACAGAGCATTTGAACATGATTTAAAGTAGTGAAACTTTCATGGATATAAACCATGAATGGGATGAATTGTTTAAGACAAGTAACAATTGATTAAGAGCATGATAGACCCCATTTATATTAATATGATTTTTGGGAGTGATGCCCAAATTGACTTGTAACATCTTCCCCCTAAAGCATGAAGTAAAAAATGATAATGTTCAGTGATATGATTTACGATGTGATGAGTAGGATCTTAAGTGGACGGTGACATGCATCAATTAAAATACTTTACATCATGATATATTTTTCATCTTCGACATGAATTTCTGAGGGAGAAATACCCATACTCATCGCATAAACTATCATTACATCAAAAAATCATCTATAGATATAGACCCATGGTAGGATGATAATATATGTAAAGCCATCATATGGATGATGTGGTAATACTCCTAAAATCGCAACCTAGATGTATGAAACTAGATCCAGTGTCTTATATCTTGTTCATTCGATTGATCAGGTACGAGTTTAGCCATGCAAATATGTGATTTGACATCGAACATGGGAAGACAATGTCTAATCACCATCCAAGGATGTAATTCGTTAATATATGTGAGAGAAACCACCAATAATGATAATGGATCTCAAGGTATTATACTACATTCTGCATGGTGTGAATAGATTGTTCGATGTCGAACACTATACAAAGTCTTTCGGTCGAAGGCCAATGATGTCAGGCTATCACTAGAAGCGAGAAACTTGCCATTGATTTATGCAAACTTCAAGGTACTGGAAGGGTGATTCTAAGCCAAATTCCTATAGGGTGAGCTAATGTCGATAGGAAATGACTTGTCGCAAGAGGGCATTGATGTATCCCCCATCAATGACACAAAACGAGAGTAATTATTTTAGAGATAGAAATGCAACTGATGAAGTAATGTTCAAAGATGACGATCATGAAATGAGATTTTATGAGTATTACTAAAGGTGAGGAATTACTGAGTGAATTCTCTTAAACATATCGAAAACATTGAATGAGTTGGAAAAATTGACCCAAAACTAGAGTGATGAATGGTATGATAGATCACAGGTATGATAGACCATCAAGTAGATAACCCAACCGAAGATTCACAAAGAAGAGGTGAATGTGTGCCATGTTCAAGAGTGACTTGTTACCATAAAGTGATTTATCCCTTTCCAATTTTCCCCAGTCATTGCTGACTAGTACCTTTTTATTTTTTAACAAGCTTAAGGAGGATAACATATGCTTGATGTATAATTCCACCCTTTTGGTGAATCCATTGCTATATGATTTTTTAACTAGTCTACCGAAAGTGAAACTTGATATTGTCATGATGGAAAATTTCGTCTTTATTTGATGTATTAAGGAGTCTAATGACAATGAAAACTTAGTCCTTTTGTAATGGTTAGAGAGCTTGAAATAAAGGGATGAAAAGAAAACTCCACAAGTTCTTTTTCATAAATTTTTCCATGAGGTACGAAAAAGTGTAAAATAATACCTATGAGAACCTGCTAGCCATGTTTGTCCATGAATTTCCTTTTTTGTAAATAATCTATCCTAGTCCAGAAAAGGTTTAAACTTATAATGAGTAGATGTCATTTCAATTCCTTTTATGAGCTTTAAAGGACAAGTGCTTGACAATATTTTCATGTTTTGGGAATTTGAAAAAACTAAAAGAGGACTCCATGGGGGTTCCTTTTTTGATGTTTAACAGAGCTCGAAAAAGAGATAAAAGTGTACTATGTGTTCAAAGTTCATTTTAAGATCATGCGTCAATTTCACTATACCAAATGTAAACCTTCTCAAAGAAATTCAATAGTTGATTGCAACAGATTATGTGGACCATTTCTCATAGGTTTTTCGAGACGTGGTGTTCCCATTCCCCTTGCAAGTTTCGTCCATGGACGTGAGGCAATGAAGGATTATATTGAACACTTTTGTTGCCCATGTACAAATCCTAGAAAATATGGAATGATAAATATCAGGGATGTGCATGATAAGCCTTTGCGAGCGCTTCTATTCACTAGGTACCAATGTGCATGCTTCTTGCCTTTTCCATTAGCGTTCTTTTCACTCTTTCAGCAAATCCATTTTTTTGAGGTGTGTATGGAGTAGTCTTCTACCTTGCTATACCACACCTCTTGCAGAACTCTTCAAATTAATTGTTTCAGTACTCTCCACCATTATCTATCCTCACCTTTATCTTCTTCTCTTTCTGTTTTCCCACCATAGCCTTAAATTCTTTAAATCTGTCAAAGACATCAGATATATTTCTTTAGAAATATGTCCATGTATTCCTTGAGAAGTCATCTATGAATGAAACATAGTGCACAGAATTTCCCAGTGATGGAACTGACACAGGTCCAAACACATCATTGTGCATAAGATCGAATATCTTGTTCGCCCTTTTAACACCAGAAGGAAAACACACCTGATTCTCCTTCCCATATACACAATTTTCATCGAAATCAAAATCCAAAGAGACATTAGACATAGCTTATAACATACAATTACCAAGAAGTATCTGAAGGTACTTCTCTCCAATATGTACAAGCCTTTGATGCCATAACATGGTATTGTCTCCAAAGATTGCCAGGCTTTTAGTTCCACTTCCAAGAACCATAGAACTATTGCACCCATCAATAATAGTACCAAGTCTACCCTGAAGCTTGTACAAAGTTCCAATCTGAACTACGCGCATTAATACGAGTGCTCCTTGAACCATATTGCAGGTGTCTTTCTCCAACACTGTTTTAACACCTATATCATCCATATTGCTTACATTAATAATATTTCTGGATAATTTAGGAATATGTAGAACACCAGGAAGTGTTATAGTACTTCCACCTTGCTGCTTCTACATGAATTTTCTAGGTCTAACGATTCTAGCTTTCATATCATTTCCTAAGAAGACATCACCACCACCATACTTCTCATAATTGCAAAACCACTCCCAATGGGAGTGAAGTGAAAGGATGCACCTGTGTCAATCAACCATGCATCATAATTTACATGTGTATTTGAAGAAGAATCCAAATACACGTTGCGACCTTCATTTGAGGTGGTTTTTTCCTCTGTAGAAGGAGCATCATTATATCCATTTCCTTTCTCAAGAGCTTTAGATATACAATTATTTTTGTAGTGGCCTTCATTTCTACATTTCCAGCAAACATTTACACACTTTCTTGGAGATTTATATCTCCATCTCTTTTCCTCAAATAGTACGGCTGAAACAATTTCATCAAAATTCAAGGTAGTTGTATTTCTACCTATTGCAATAACCAGACTGTCCCACGAAGCAGGTAGAGAAAACAAAAACTGATGCACTTATCTTCATGTGAGATTTTAATATCAACAAATGACAACTAAATTACCATAGTATTGAAGGAATTCAAATGCTCTACCACTGAGTCTCCATCCTTCATCCTCATGTTATACATATTTTTCCGTAGAAACACTTTACTCACTAGAGACTTTTATTGGTACAAATTCCCTAACTTGACCCTTAAATTCTTCGTTGTAGCTTCCCCAGCTACATTCAACAATACGAAGTTTGAGATACACAACCATATTGTGCTCTTTACCTTACAATCCAACTTCACCCAGTCTTCATATGACATTAGCATTGGTTTAGTACCCAAATCTACAATGATTCAATGATCCGTATCCACCAAGAAATCCTTCATATTGAGCTTCCACAACTCAAAACTCTAACCATTAAATTTCTTGATCTCTATCTTTCCACTACTCGTCATCTTCTTTTACCATAAGAATCTATCCCGCAAATCTGCCATTAAACAAGGTCTACAATAGGCTTGAGAAAAAAACCCTCAGCAGCAATGATGTCCCCTTGAAGATGAAACGACTCTCATACCAAATGTAGTTTTTTGTAATGTTCCAAAATTTGCACATACTGATTTGGAACATTAGATTTTGATACTTTCACCTAGGAGAGGAATAAATGGGTAAGGAGGCCCATGAACAATAAAATATGAATAATTTCCACCTTAATAAGGAAGGGGATCACTTCAAGAGCTGAAATTTACACTTACAAGTGTGAACAGAGGAAAAATAGATGGGGACATAGTCAAGTTTGACTAAGTCAACATGCATTATTGAGGAGGAAGAGATCACCTAGGTAAACCAGTTCAATGTAAACAAGGATCAGCCTAAGACTCACATATGTAAACTATATTGAAGATCCTTAGTGTGAAAGAGGCATTGGAGGTGGATTAGTTGAAAGATGAAGCTTCATGAAGAAGTCACCTCAACATTGGGTGGGGTCTGGGGTGAGGAGGCTCACCAAAGATAAAAGGAAAGCATAGAATCAAAGGAAATTCATTCATGTATTCAATTATTTTGGTATTGAGACCACTTACATGCTTCAGCTATTTAGTCGGAGTTGTTGCACTGCTTAGTGCAAGGAATTCCTATGCGGGAATTCCATCCTCTCTTTAGATTAGCTTTCTTAAGGGATAAAGGGGAGTGATTTGAGCTTAATTTTTGTACTTGGATTGAGGCCATTCATCTACATTAAATTACATCATAGTCTCCTTCAGTAAATTGCATCTTTTATGGAGGAGCAACATCAAGAGAGCTGCATCCTTTGATTTTGTGCTAGTCTTTGAGGGGGAGGTGCTTATTTCTCTCCGGGAGTCCCATGAGAGAGGTATTTGGAAATTTACTATATTATTCAGCTCTGATATGTAATATTCAATTATTTTTAATGTATATTTTCTGTAGACTTCGTTATTTTCTGTATTCCTACCTTTCATACATGTATATTGTGAGAAACCCTTGTCGGGTGTCTTTTTCTTGATGTAAAAGAGGTTAAACCTCCATTTATCTGTTATTTGAATAATATAAGCTTCATATCAGACTTATTACATCATTTTATATAGAAACACTCCTGGAAATTATGCTTTCATAGTATTCATAAATTTATGTTTAGCAAAGTCATCAGAAATCAAGGTTTTCTAGCCTACTCCGAAAAGGAGGAGTTGTTTAACATAGCTAGAAGCATTAGTTTGAGATGAAATTAAGATAGTAGTTCCCTAATGACCTAATATATCATATCCAAATATTTCCCTTGCTTATTTTTACGCTTACTTCTGAAAAAAAACCTTTTTAGGGAATAAAATACTCTTTTTCCCCACTTTCCGGATCATGAAACGAAGTACAAGGTACTGTTGTAGCTAAAAATGATGTATATGTATTTATTATGTTTATTTTAATCTTATTCATCATAATAGGACTGTTATACAACTTATTCATTGTTGAGTTCTAGATTTGGAACATTATAGTGGTATCAGAGCTGCCATCTTGGCTCAGCCTGTGGATTTAAGATCCAATTAGAAGGTAAGAAGAAGATGAGGCAGAAACTATGGAGAGGATGAGCTTACTCTCATCCATTTTTAGATCCAAGAATAAAGAATAAGATAAATGCATTCAAAATCCAAGAGGGTTTCAAGGAGGAAAGAGTTGCAGTGAGACCTCTAGAAGGTTTCAAGAAGCAGAAGAAGAATCATGTAATTCCTATTCTCATAGAGGAAGTGAAGAGCGAGGAGACCAATTAGAGCATGAAATATTGAGTGGGTATTTGGCAGAATACAAGTGCCAACCTATGGCTTCCAAAGAGACCCTAGATTTTGCACAGTTTGTTCAACTGAGAGAAGAAATAAGATCTTGCAGCAAAGTAGAAATCAAGGGCAAAAGATTACTATTGTCCAAATTTGATGGGTCAACTACATCAAGATCTTGGGCAAGAAAGCTTGAGGCATTATTCCTACTTCATCCAGTAGAAGAGAGGGAGGCAACAGAAATTGCAGCACTGCACCTAGAGGGTGAAGCCAATACTTGGTGGTGCAATCACTTAAGCCACACAAGAGTGACTTCCTTTTCTGAGTTCACTCAAGAGCTGATCAAAACTTTTGATGAAGAGAGATCAAAGGAGAGAGGGTCCACACCACCATGGGAAGAGACAAGTACCAGCGCTGTCACAACCTTGGAAGAGCATCTTTCTACATCAGCAGTTGGGGTTTCCATTACATTAGAGGGAGGAGCCTTTGCAGCTCTACAAGAGGTTCCCACATCTCACCAAGATATGGGAATATTTCCACTTTTACTTATTGCAGAAAATATTTCTAAAACTTGTGGAAATATGTTTTCATATGGCCCAGGATCAAAAATTGTTGCTGGGGTAGAGAAAAAATATTTCACTGCACTGTGCAGACTTGAATGGTTCAAGAAACAAATAATCCATCATCCTCTTGGACCCTTGTTGAGTTGCACTCAACCCTTGAGGTTGAAGTGTGATATTTTGGGGGGAGTCATGAACCTTGAGATGGAGTATGAGGCAGCAACTATGTCTTTCGAGGGACTATCAGCGCTTTCAAACAACAGCAGGGAAGAGGCTTTACCTTTTTCACTTTTGGATCTTGATGGATTCGAGACAACCATGGACATGAGATCTTCTCTAAGAGGTCTCCAAGGAAATGCATTCCAACATTTCATGGCATGCAGAAGAGAGGAGATGATTGTGGAGGGTGATAGCCCACATGGGGAGAATGCCAAGGTAAAGAATGATAGAAGGCATCCACATGGTGTTGAGTGGATGTGGGGGAAGAAAAAGAGGCTGGTAAGCCACTTACAAATTTATGATACAGGGCAGTAAGAGGCCAAACTGCGTTGGCTTCTCTTGAGAGAATTTGGCCATCATGAGACATATCCTTTTTCCAAGGGTATGTGGGAGAAGAGTACTTAGCAAATTACTTGCATCATGGGACAGAAAGGAGTGTGGATGCAATGTGATGATGAAATCATTATGTCTTCACCGCATGTGTCATATGATGGAGGTATGTTGAGGCAACAAAGACTTTTGTTGCTTTCGAGGATTGAGAGAGAGAAAAGGCAGAACTTCTCTCACATTTTGCATGATGTTACAATAGGAGGAGATGGCAACATAATGGGATGAGTATTTGACATTGGGCATGTCATAGAGTGGAGTTATGGGTTGGCGGGAGCCTATTTCCATATGCCAAAAATGTTGTCACTTTGGAGCATTAGCTTATTGATGGAGTGTTCCTAGGATCACTTCATATTTGATGCACTTGGTGGGAATAGAGGAGGTGAGATTAGCAGAATGATGGATGGACTCATTGATTATTGTGGTATGATGTCCTTGACTTGGATTTCCAAGCATGAGAAGGAGAATTTTCATGCAACATGTGGTTCATTCCTCTTCATATGGGTATATCATGTCATTATGGAGGATTCATCTATAGATCTGGTCACCATCAGCCCTCATGTTTCAAGAGGACCTTCAAACAACCCATTGTTGCTTCCATGGATGTTATAATGCCACATAATGCCAGATATTTAGATAGCTTACACACTTGAGAGAGGCAACCTGGAGATATGATGATGATGCAACACCTTGACCTTTGGATGTTTCCATATTATGAGGTTTTTGTAGGGGAGAGGAGGGTGCTCTTCAGTCCTATCCTTGCAGTTGCTTGAGGACAAGAAAAATTTGGGAGGGGAAGACTATAATGTTCCAAAATTTTCACATAGCAATTTGGAACATTAGATTTTGCTACTTTCACCTAGGAGAGGAATAAATGGGTAAGGAGGACCATGAAAAATAAAATATGAATAATTTACACCTTAATAAGGAAGGGGATCACTTCAGGAGCTGAAATTTACACTTACAAGTGTGAACAGAGGAAAAATAGATGAGGACATAGTAAAGTTTGACTAAGTCAACATGCATTCTTGAGGAGGAAGAGATCACCTAAGTAAACTAGTTCAATGTGAACAATGATCAGCCTAAGACACACATATGTAAACTAGATTGAAGATATTTAGTGTGAAAGAGGCATTGGAGGTGAATTAGTTGACCAGGTCAACCATTCAACCACAAGAGGAGGGAAGCAAGCTAGGGCAGTGCAATTTTGAAAGAGGAATCTTCACGAAGAAGTCACCTCAACATTGTGTGGGGTCTAGGGTGAGGAGGCTCACCAAAGATAAAATTAAGGAATAGAATCAAAGGGAATTCATTCATGTATTAAGTTATTTTTGTCTTGAGACCACTTGCATGCTTCAACTATTTAGCTGGAGTTGCTGCACTGTTTATTGCAAGGAATTCCTATGTGGGAATTCTATCCTCTCTTTAGATTAGCTTGCTCAAGGGATAAAAGGGGAGTGATTTGAACTTCATTTGTGTATTTGGCTTGAGGCCATTCATCTACATTCAGCTACAGTGTAGTATCCTTCAGTGAATTGTGTCTTTTATGTAGGAGCAACAACAGGAGAGCTGCATCCTTTGATTTTGTCCTAGTCTTTGAGGAGGATGTGGTTATTTCCCTCCGGGAGTCCCATGAGAGAGGAATTTTGCCATTTACTGTATTATTCAGCTCTTATATGTCATATTCAGTCATTTTTAATGTAGATTTGTTGTATACTGTGCTATTTTCTACAGTCCTACCTTTTGTAGATGTATATTTCCGAAAACCCTTGCCGGGTGTCTTTTCCTTGATGTAAAAGAGGTTAAACCTCCATTTCTCGGTTATTTGAATAATATAAGCTTCATATCAGAATTATTCCATAATTTTATGTGGAAACCCTCTTGGGAATTACGCTCTCACAGCATTCAGAAATTTATGTTTAGCAAAGTCATGGGAAATCAAGCTTTTCTAGCCTAGTCGGGAAAGGACGAGTTGTTTAACATATCTAGAAGCATTATTTTGAGCTTAAATTCATATTTTAGGTCCCTCATGACCTAATATATCACATCCAACCATTTTCACTTCTTATTTTTATGCTTATTTCTGAAAACAACCTTTTTAGGGAATAAAATACCCTTTTTCCCCACTTTTCGGATCATGAAACGAGGTACAAGTTGCCGATGTAGCTGAAAATTATGTCTATGTGTTTCTTATGTATATTTTAAGCTTATTCATAATCACAGGAAAGTTATATAGCTTATTCATTACTGAGTTCCAGATTTGGAACATTACAGTTTTAACCTTGTACAAAAATTATCTGCAAATGAACTATTAAATACCGAAAATAAACAATAGTGAGAGTATAAAACATAAAACAGATATACACAAATATTTTTCTCCTCGATCCCAAATCGAGACAACTAGCTTGATTTTTCATTCTACTCGTTTTAGTCTTACAACACATATATATACATGTCGAAGCATTCATAAACTTGAATATGTTAAACTTGGATTAGAACATAATAGTAGTTCCCTTGACTAGATCTAAATAATAACAGGGGCTGAAAACCATCATGCACCAAAAGCATGTGCAAGCCCATGCACTAAACCATAGGCAGGTCAGCCCACCGAAAAATAAGGTGCAAAAAAATTTGTCGAGCCGCTACCCAAGATCCTACGCAGGGGCTACCCGCCCCCTGTTACCCCCATGTTGTTCTTGAAACAATGAAAAAGTGGGGATATCACCCCCCTGTTACCCCCTATGATTGAGATGGTATGCTAGGCAAACCTAAGTCATGGTAGTGTGCTAGAGTGGCATGCACCCAAGATGTGTCAGGTTTGAGGGTGTGCCAACACATATTGGGAAGTGTTAAGGAGTAATACGGACACAAAGGGGAGCATTAGGTGAAAATAATGCATGAAAATTAATGATTAGGAGATTGTGACAAGAAGCATTAATGAGTTATAGGTTTGCTAAGGAGGAAGTTACAAGGTATGCTAGGCAATGTTAAGGCATGTTAGAGGCTAGGGAAACATGCCAAGATGTGCTAGGTGCTATGGTGTTCTAGTTCATGTCATGGAGTGTTATGGAATACCAAGGAAAAACAAGGGAGCACTATTTTGAAATGGATGGAAATGAATGATAAAAGTGTGTGATAGGGACTGTTAGCGAGTGCGATGTGTGCTAAGGATGGAGTGACACATGATTTCAGGTATTTTCAGGAAATTATAGAGTAATAGGGCTACATGCCAAGATGTGCGAAGTTTTAGGGTGTTCCAATGTGTGCCAGGGAGCGTTAAGGAATGCCACGAAAACACAAGGGAGAATTAGTTCAAAATTCATGGAAATGAACATATAAGAGTATGTGATAGGGAGTGTGAGTGAGTTCAAAGTGTACTAATGAGGGAGTGGCAAGGTTATATGATAGGAAATTCCAAGGCATGGTAGAATGATTGGCCATGTCAGGGAATGGTAAGGTGTGTTAGGGAGTTCCTAATGCAGGGGCATTAGGTTCCGAAAAATACTTTGTGTTTTTGTAGACAAAGGGGGGTCTTATGTTTTTACTTTATTATGTAATTATTAGTATTTTGAATGAATATAGTGAGGAATTAAAAATGTTCTCAAATGATTGGAGAACATGAGAGAATTTAATTAGCTAGGAATGTGAAGAGATAATCAGTTTCAACAATTATAGGGATTTGGTCTAGATTTAGAATTGGAGGATTTCAAGATTTTTTGTCGAGATGTAAGGGAGCTGAATCGATTCATTAATATTTTGTATAAATGTAAGCATCAAGGATCAGATCTACGGAGTGTGTGTTTCAGGTTTGGGCAAACAAAGTTTCTATAAGCCTACGACAGTTGAAAAGGGCCATTTGATTTGAAGATCTGGTCAAGACAAGAAGCTTTTGTAAGTAATTTCATTTGCATATATGAAGAATATGTTTCATTATTACATGGGTATTGTTTGATTTAGTTTCTGTGTAAATGGGCTTCGAATTCCACTAAGTAGTTGTATAAACCAATGTGATGAGCTCTGTGTTTGGGGTTTTCAATGGGTTCTGTGCATCATTGAAGAAATCGACATTCATGTCGATGTTGTATTGAATGTGTATCCATTTATGGATTTGAGCCCTGTGTGTTTAAAACGGAGATAAACAGATGAGATCTATCATACACATGAAATAATTCTGTAGTATGAGTTTATATAATGGTTCCACCTAACATTGAAGAGTTGATGTTGAATTTGGTTAAGGATTCACCGAATGCCGTTGTGAAAATCCGTAGAATAAAAATCCATACTATAACCTTCTCAGTAGTTTAACTACCTAAAATCGAGATTGAAAGTTGTGAAATGGGTCTCATCGAAATCGAAAGGTTTGATTAATGAGTGACTGTATGATGCTTTGATTTAGAATAATGGCGGAGTTAATGTTCAAGTTGTGCATTCAAGTGAATAATGGAGAATAAGAAGTCTGGACTCTAATTGAGGGGGAACGATTTGTTGAAATCGGGATTGTCAAAACCCTGACGAAGAATTCGTAAGGAATTAGTTCAATTTGGGACAATTCCCATATGCATAGAGATGAACATAATTCTAATTATATGTGGATTGATTATATATGTTTTTGCATGATAACCGGTGAAGAGGGGGACTGAAATTTATGTGGTTACTCTTGAAAATATTCAAAAGGATCGAGTTTAACCAATGAGGAGGATCTCATCTACGAATAGAATGGGATCATTCTATACGTAACAGTGGTATAAAAAAGAGCGAAGGAATTGTACGATGAACGTAGAAGCAACGATACAGTAAGGGCCATTCGATGGCAGAGATATCAAGATGCGTTAGACCATTGTTTAATGACAAAGAACTACAGAGCTGGAGTTGAAGAAGTTGAGTTGTATATGCATAAAACGTTGAACGATAAGGTGGTTTTGAAAGCCCAAACCAGTGTTCTCGCGCACCTTGGAAAATGGTAAGCGGATTTTCTGAATCGAATGTGATATCGTTCGTTATTCAACACGTGGAAATCGGTGGTTTTAGATTACCACTTATATCGCATAACTTTGGGAAGACAAGGAACGCTCATGTTAGTAGCGTGATTTCCGTCCGATCCTATTCAGCAGAGATCGGCAAAATTCGTGTTGTCAAGTTGCTTGGGAGTTAATGTATGTCATGGTCAAAGGTTTATTAATGAAACGCCTTGCCATCAAACCAATGCAAAGGTATGTTTGATTGATGAAATATTGACCGAAAAAATAAAATATTTGTTTGATTCAATTGGGTTTTATTCTTAAGTGACATATATTGATTCATATATACACTGAGGAGTTGTGGGTCTAATACATTTCTAATTGATGCGGGTGCTGTGCGTATTAAATGAAAGGCATAACTGTATGAGTGAAATGATTATGCTATGGCTGAAGAATGTTAATTTGATATCTCAAATCTTAGATTTGAGATATAAAAACTTCCGAATATATTTTTAAGTTTTTATTAGATTTTGGGTTTATTGGCATGAATTAGAAAGGAATTTTTATATGCAGCTTTGGGACTTTCCATCAGTGGTATCGTAGCTAGAATATATATATATATATATATATATATATATATATATATATATATATATATATATATATATTTAAATTTAATTTTGGAATGCATGCTTGATAAGAGCCATGAGGAAATTTTGAAGTTTTAAAAATGTTTAAGAATGACTGCATATTTGAAGAGGTGTGCAATGAAGGTATTTAGATTTGCAGAATCTGAATTCGAAGTAAAAGTGGTTTGAAGATTGCCAGGATATGTTCTGAAGATATGAACACAGGTGTGATGGTGATGGCAAAGAGATCAAATTTGAAACTGACAGGACAACGTGTAGTGCAGTAGAGCATTGGGAGAAATTGCAGAAACAGTTGCAAATGGATGTTGAACAACCCATGCAGGTAAGGTGTTTTTTATTCTATTTGAAGAATTTGTTTGTAGAATGATTGTAGACAATTGAGGAGCATCTCAGCAAGAATATCACAGCTTTGAAAAGTAGTGATGAAGGAAGTCGGTGAAGGTTTCTAAAGAGAAAGGAAGGTGTGGCAGAACCTTGAGAATTCCCAACAGAGGTTGGATGAAAAGAGAATAGATGTGTTCTGAAAGGGTGTAAAGAGTGAAGCCTGAAGGATCAAAGAGAATTTTCAAGAGGTTCCAAAGATAGAGGACCTATACTTGTCAAAATACCAGATCCAGAGAGAGGATTGGTGAGGTAAGTTGTGACAAGGAGTACTTGTTATTGCAGAGGTTTTAGTGCAGCCTGTGATGAGTGAGTGAGAACTCATGAAGGAGAATATGGCTACTGATAGTCATAGTAAAGGTGACAGAGGTTCTGAGAGAGGCCACAATAGCATGAAGATGAAGAAAGAGGATGCCAAGACAATTGGCATACAAAGACAGTTAAGGAAAGAAGAGTATGAGAAAGAGGTAGCTGAGATTAGGGAGGAGCTCAAAAAATTCAAATTGATGATAAAGGAAAGCCAGAGAGTTGGTTGGATCATGAAGAAGAAAGTAAAGTGGCATAGGCTAGATATGAAGAAAGAGAAAATGATAAATGCTCAGCAGAAAGAGAGATTACTCAGGATGATTGAGTATTTGGAGAAGGACTTGAAGACTAAAACTTCAAGTGAGACCAAGAGGTTGAATGACTTTACATCTGACAAATTTTGTATGTTTGGAGTAAAAACATGTGAAGAAGGAAAAACTGCTGATGTTGTCACTAACAAGAAAAATGGGACAGCTAGATATTTTGAAAATGTCCATGCACAGTTAGAGAAAAGTTTTACTTTCCAATATATTGGAAGCAAAAGAAATTTAATTTATGATGATGGCCAAAAGTTGGAAATTGAGAAATAAATTGGACAACTTGAAGAGACTGAAGAGAAGACCATTGAAGAATTTTTAAAATGTATAGAAGACTTGGAACAGCAGGAGGATTTAATGATTGAATCATCAAATGATACCATGGGGTCTTATGGTTTTAAAACTCACAAGATTTGTGTGAATGCATGTATTGAAGAAAATAGTTCATATGATGAAACTGTATTCAGTGAAGCTGAATGTTTCTAAGTGAATTATGATGATGATTATCTTCCATATGAAGATCAGATTGAAAGGAATTCATAAATTCCTTGTTTATTGAAAGAAATTGTTTCAATGAAGATACAACCGTTGTGTTTGAAGATGATCAATTTGTTATTGACAATGAAAAACTGATTTTTTCAAATGGAAAAGTAAAAAGTGATGGACAAATAATTGAAACTATTGTAGAGATGGAAGATAAGAATGTTATTCTGATGAAAGGTGAAGAAATAGTGTCAGCAGGAAACTTGACTTGTGAAGGTAGTGAGGATTGTATAGAGAGTTTCTCAGATGAGATGAAAAATTTATGGCATGAGTTAAGTGTTCTAGAGCAGAGGATAGAAACACAGAGAAAAAGTGTTCATATTGTAAAGGCAGAGATGTATGAGAATGAAAAGGTTCATTTTTATGAACCAGTGCAAGGAGACATCCTTGGAGAGGATGATGTAGAGGAGAGACTAGCTGACAGTCACGAGAATTATTTGATGGATTGGAATTAGCATACTGATGTGCTGATGAGAGAACAATAGATTTAAGTGTTGCTAGAAGAAATGACAGAGCAGTAGATTGAAGTGTTGCTAGAGGAAATGTCAGAGCAACAATTTGCAATGTTGCTGGAAGAGGAAGAGACCCAAATATTTTATAATTTTGATGTTTGTTTTATGATTGTAGGTACTGATGGAAGGACTAAAGAATTTTTATTCTAGGAGAAGAAAAGAGATGATGACAGTGACTGGAAATTTAAATACCATTCCAAAAAATTGTTGAAGGCAGAGAACGAAGAAATTGTCATGGGTGACAATCAGGAAGAAGAGTTTTTCTGTTGTAGAAAACAAGAGAGCATGGACGATTGGGTGGCAATAAGTGTGAGAGTTCAGCAAATAAGAACTCAACAAGAAAAAGTAGAGGTAAGAATTCAACAATCAAGAGGAAGAAGTATCTAGCAGTCAGAAGACATATTAGATGAAGAAATTGAATTGATAAGAAGGCTGATGGTGAAAGTGTCTGAGAAGAAGACAACAACAAGAAAACAAAGAAGCAACAGTAGCAAGAAAAATAAAATCATAGACTGTGAAAGCATAGCAAGCGGAAAGATGCAACATAACGTATGGAAGCTTGGAGAAGTGTAGAAGAAGAATATTCCAGTAGATGATCAGCTACAGAACAAAGTGTGGGATCCAGGAAGACAAGGACTGAAAGCACATGATCAGTAGATCATGATTAATTTTGACCTTGGGAGTCTGATGCAGGGGCATTAGGTTCCGAAAAATACTTTGTATTTTTGTAGACATAGGGGGGTATTATGTTTTTAATTTCTTATGTAATTATTATTATTTTGAATGAATATAGTGAGGAATTGTAAATGTTATCGAATAATTAGAGAACATGAGAGAATTTAATAACATGGGAATGTGAAGAGATAATCAGTTCCAACAATTATAGGGATTTTGTCTAGATTTAGAACTGGAGGATTTCAAGAGTTTTTGTCGAGTTGTGAGGGAGCTAAATCGATTCATTTATATTTTGTATAAATGTAAGAATTAAGGATCAGATCTACAGAGTGTGTGAGTGTTTCAGGTTTTGGAAAATAGAATTTCTGTAAGCCTATGGTAGTTGAAAAGGACCATTTGATTTGAAGATATAGTCAAGATAAGAAGCTTTTGTATGTAATTTCATCTACAGATACGAAGAATATGTTTCAGTATTACATGGGTATTGTTTGATTTAGTTTCTGTGTAAATGGGCTTCAAATTCCACTAAGTAATTGTATAAACCAGTGTGATGAACTCTTTGTTTAGGGTTTTAAATGGGTTCTGTGCGTCACTGAAGAAATCAACATTCATGTCGATGTTGTATTGAATGTGTATACATTTATGGATTTGAGCCCTGTGTGTCTAAATCAGTGATAGACAAATGAGATCTATCATACACATGGAATAATTCTATAGTATGAGTTTATATGATGGTTCCACCTAACATTGAAGAGTCGATGTTGAATTTGGTTGAGGATTCACCGAATTCCGTTGTGAAAATCCGTAGAAAAAAAATCCATCCTATAACCTTCTCAGTAGTTTAACCACCTGAAATTGAGATTCAAAGTTGTGAAATGGGTCTCATCAAAATCGAAAGGTTCGATTCATGAGTGACTGTATCATGCGTTGATTTAGAATCATGGAAAAGTTAATGTTCAAGCTGTGCATTCAAGTGAATAATGGGAAATAAGAAGTCTGGATTTGAATTCAGGGGGACCGATCTGTTGAAATCAGGATTGTCAAAACCCTAACAAAGAATTCCTAAATAATTAGTTCAATTTGGGACAATTCCCATACGCATAGAGACGAAGAGAATTCTAATTCTCTGTGGATTGATTATATATCTTGTTGCGTGATAACTGGTGAAAAGGGGGAGTGAAATTTATATGGTTACTATTGAAAATATTTGCAAGGATCGAGTTTAACCAAGTCGAGGCTTTCTCCTACGAATAGAATGGTACCGTTATATACGTAATAGTGGTATAAAATAGAGTGAAGGTATTGTATGATGAAGGTAGAAGCAATGATACATCAAGGGCCATTAAATGACAGAGAGATGAAGATGCGTTAGACCATTGTTTAATGACAAAGAACTGTAGAGCCCAAGTCGAAGAAGTTGAGTTGTGTATGCATGAAGCATTGAATGATAAGGCGGGTTTGAAAGCCCAAACCAACGGTCTTGTGCACCTTGGAAAATGGTAAGGGGATTTTCTGAATCGAACGCGATATCATTCGTTATTCAACACGTGGCAATGGGTGGTTTTAGATTACCACTTATATCGTGTAACTTTGGGAAGACAAGGAACGCTCATGTTAGTAGCGTGATTTCCATCTGATCCTAGTAATCAAAGATCGAGGACGTTCACATTGTCAAGTTTCTTTTGAGTTAATGTATGTCATGGTCAAAGGTTTATTTAATGAAACGCCTTGCCATAAAACCAATGCAAAGGTATGTTTGATTGATGAAATATTGACTAAATAAATAAAAGATTTGTTTGATTCAATTGGGTTTTATTCTTAAGTGACATATATTGATTCAAATATACACTAAGGATTTGTGGGTCCGATACATTTATGATTGATGTGGGTGCCTTGTGTATTAAACGAAAGACGAAGTTGTATGAGTGAAATGATTATGTTGTGGCCGAAGAATGCATTGTGTATGTGAAAAGAGGTGAATGTGAGTTTTCTACACATGGTTATTAGTATTTTCATTTTATAACCATAAGAATGTTAATTTAATATCTCAAATCTCAGATTTGAGATATAAAAACTTCTAAATATATTTTTAAGTTTAGCCTAGATTTTGAGTTTATTGGCATGAATTAGAAAGGCATTTTTATATGCAGCTTTGGCAGTGGATAATGTGGTGTTTGGCGGGGTAGCCCGTCATCAGTTCCAAATAATTCCAATGAATGCAGGGGATGCTAACATGTGTGACATAGTTCCAAGGGATTGCTAGACATTCCGGGTGTTATGGCATGTCAAGATGTAAACTATGTTGTTGATTTGTTTTATGGCCATGGTTGGACATGAGCCTTGAATTGGTAACTTCTTAAGTTGGGTTAGTTAAGATTGGAAATGAGTATCCTAAGATGGGTTATAATAAATTATTAGTTGAACAAGGAATATTATTATTGTAGTAAATGAAACTTGGTCAAGTTTTTGTAGACAAGATAGGACTTGGTTGGGTTCCCAAGTCTTAAGAAAAATAAGGGTAGTTATGAAGACATAATTGTTAAGGAGTGACAGGGAGTGCTAATGAATGAAAATTTGTGATAACACATGCTGAATAGTGTCAATGGATGTTGAGGAGTGTTGGAGAGTGTCAGGGCATAATAAGGGAGAACGAGTTGAAAGTACAAGGAAATGAACGAATAAGTGTGTCTTCCAAGGAGTGTCAGTGAATTCTAGGTGTCCCATGGATGAAGTGTGTTAGGATAATTTTATAATAGGAATTGTAGGAGGAAATCCTACAAATGTGATAAGGGGATGGACAAAGAAGTTGCAGACAAAGGGAAACTTCGTGCTAGACACAACATTGTCTTTTCAATGACTTGGTTGAGTTCTTGAGTCACAAAAAAAGTAAGTATATCTATGAGGGCATGAAAACTAGGGAGTGTAAAGGTGTGCATGGAATCCTAGGAAGTGTTAACACATGCTAGAAATATCCAAGGCATGCTATTCATTCCAAGATGTGCTAGGTGCTAGGGTTTGGTGCATGTGAGGGAAATAAAAGGAAGGACTAGTTTCAACTGCATGGAAATCAATGAAAACGATAGTGTGATAGGGAGTGTTAAAAAGTTATAGGTAATTTCAAGGTGTTTTCAAGGCATCATAGAGTGCTAAGAAATGAATCCAAGATGTACCAAGTTCTAGGTTGTGCTGATGTGTGCCAAGGTGTGTTAGGATGTGCTACAAAAACACAAGGGAGAATTATGTCATAATGCATGGAAATGTTTGAATAAGACTGAGTGACAGGGAGTGTCAGTGAGATCCAAGTGTGCTGAGGAGGAGTGAAAACGAATACTTGGAAGTGCTAAGGAATTCTAGAGTGCTAGGGTGACATGCGGCCAAAATCTACGAACATTTGAAATGAAGTGTTAACTAGGAGTGCCTGGGAAACACAAGGGAGAACTACGTCAAAATGCATTGAAAGGAACAAATAAGCATTTGTGATTTGAAGTGTGAGTGAGTTCCAGGTGTTCTAAGGAGAGAGTGATAAGTTATGCTAGTAAATGTTAATACATGATACAAGGGCGAGATGCCAATATGTCCTAGGTGCTAGGGTGTACCAACACGCGCCAAGGAGTGTTAAGGAATGCTATAGAAACACAATGGAGCACTAGGTAAAAATGCATGGAAATGAATGACAGTGTTAGGGTGACATTCCAAGATGTGCAAGGTTTTATGGTGTAATAACACGTGCTAGAGAGTGTTGGGGAAACACAACAAAGCATTATCAAAATGCATGGAAATGAATGAATAAAAGTGTGTGATAGAGAGTGTCAATGAGCTCTAGGTGTGTTAAGGAGGGAGGGACAAGGTTATATGATAAATTAGCAAGGCATGTCAGGAAGTTCTAGGGTGTCTTAGGGAGTGTAAAATAATTCCAAGTAATAATTAGAAGGAAAATACCCTCTAACAGAGGTTATAAAGGAGGTTTTTAGTGTTATAAAATTGGAAAAAATTGTCGAAAAACATTTTCTACAACATCCATTTATGGTTACGGAGGTTTTAGTGGAGCTTCCAACGGAAATTCAACACAACTAAAAAAATTGGGCATCCAGAGGTAATTATGGATGTTTTTTTCATCGGTACGCTAATCAGGATTTAATGCACTGGTGTGTACCTGTAGCCAGAGCCCCGGGGCGGTCGAAGTAGAATGCACTGGGCCGTTAAGGTATAAAAAAATACTGGTCATAGTGTTGGTGATACAACACACAGGGCCGTTCTAATTGGTCTTGGGATTTGAGTGGTGCCCATAGGTCGTAAAATGTACTGGTGCGTAGACTTATAGAAACGCATCGGTGCGTAGTATCACATAAATGCGCCGAGATTTATAATTGGTATCAGTGTTCATGCAATGCCCATAGGTCATACAAATGCACCAATGCGTATAGACACATAAATTCCCCGGTGCGCAGTATCACACAAATTCACCGAGATTTATAATTGGTATCGGTATTTGTGCAGTGCCTATAGGGCGTACAAATGCACCAGTGTGTATACACACGAAACCACCCCGGTGCATAGTATCACACAGACGCCTCGATATTTATAATTGGTATTGGTATTCATATAGTTCCCATAGGTCGTAAAATGACACCTGTGCATATCTAGACATAAACGCACCGACCCGCCATACCGCACAAATGCCTCGATATTTTTAACTAGTTTTGGTCTTTGTGTGGTTCCCATAGGTCGTAAAAATGCACCAGTGCGCTTATGAATACAAGTGCACTGGTGTAAGAATACATGCACCGGTTTTCATTTTTTATTTTTTAGAAACATTGACCTATGACAGTGTAATTATTGTGATTTTTTAAAATTCATTATTCATCAAAAGTCGACACATATTATAACAATATTGATATTAATTAAATTTTTATTAATGAATTTGAATGTGATGTTTGGATTAATTTGTTATATCATATCATAATTATTATGGTTTTTTAAAATTCATTATTCATTAAAAGTCAACACATATATATCTTATAACAATATTCATATGAATTAAGTTTTTATTAGTGCATTTGAGAACAACAATGGAGAACACAATAGCAACAATAGAGAACACAATATAATAAATTAAAACATTTTTTATTATATATATATATGAATAAGACATTCTTTGTCATACAAAATGTGACATTTATTGGTATCCCTTTATATTTCAATTGGGAAACTATGTCCATTACATTAAAGAAAATGTCTGATTTCAGAGACATATTTCAAAAAATACAATGCCTTACTTCATATCCAAACATAGTGATCATCATTCTTTGCTTGAACCGCTGTCACTGCTAGAGCTACTTCCATGACTTGGGTTATTTTTAGGAATTTTTTTTTCACGGTGTTGATTGTTTTATTCTTCTTCACCTTCCATGTACAGACATAAAAATAAATTGTAATGAGTGTATATACATTGGTGAGAATAATGAAAATTGCAATATTAAATAATATACATCAATTTAAATTGAAAAGAAACAATGTAGCAATGCAACAATTGACTCATAAACTATACATATTCTTTCAAAACCATGTAACATGCCATCTTTTAAGATTAGATCTGTTGGCGCAATGCCATTCTTTGTTTCCTGCAAGTTTTATACCCCATAAAAAATCATATATTTAATATAAAATATTTATTTTTTCTATTAATTACAGACGGAGCTAAGTAAAACAAGATCGATAGATGCTTACAAATTCCAAAATTAAGCTCTGATATGCCAGCATATACTCACAAGCCACATTTAACCCAATTTCAATCAATTCCTTTGATGGTTCTTCTCTGTAAGTTAGCACCTGTTTGAAGACATTCAATGATGATTTTTGTAAAAAAACTTAAAATATACAAAAAAGAAATCTAGTTAAGTTGTTATAAGGAAGTAAAAATTACTCACAAACTTAGATATCAATCATTTTCTTCCTTGGCGTCCTGTTTTATGTGCTGAATGGGTTCCATTTTATTTTCTTTTCTACAAGAAAATACTTGAAAATTAATATTTAATTCTAAATTGTTTATTTAATGTACATAATGATCGAAAAATTCAATGATTACATATTACATTTGAAGCACGTTGTTGTTGAGATGGCTCCTCCCGTGATGCAAATTTGTCCATTTCTTTGACCATCTCCTTGTACACCTTTTTGGACATTCATACTGGCATATTTCTGATATCAGCTTATTTATCTTTTGAGATTTTCATAATCTTCTTGAAAATGTAACATGACAATAAACTATTTAATTTTTATATTGATATATGAAAATTAAGTATAACAAAAGTGATATTTATAGATAATTGTAGAAAAACATCTAAAGGAATATTACTTTTTCATTCCTTATCTTTTGTTGTTGTACGTTTTTGCTATTAAAATTATAACATGTCTCATTGACCAATTCTTTGGATACTCTTCCTGTAGTTTAGATAAAATTTGGTTCTTAGAATCATTGGATTGGTTTTTGCATTGTAAGTGGAAAGAACGTCTATATATTTGTTCCGCTACATCCCTTATACTTTTGTAAAAGTTTTTCCCCCTTTCGTTAACCTCCAACACCACTCCAGATGAGCTAAGGAGCAATTCATTTTCATTTGTATGTTCTATTTTTTTTCTTTTGTTAGAACAACATTCCTTTTCTGAGTTGTTGGTCTCTGTAGAACATTACACATATGTGAATTAATAGACTATTTCACACATGTTTTCTAATAATTTTAATTATATTATTAATCAAAACTAAAAAAGAAACTCATATTGGATTAATAGTATTTTTTCATTCACCTGATTCATCCTTTTGAAATTTTTCCATCAAGCTTTTACGCTCTTCTGGCCCTACATCAGAAATAATCTTATCGAGCTTCGTCATTTTGTGGCTCTGCATGACACAAAGTAAACAATACATATTAGTTCAACTTACATATAGTTCAAAAATAATATTTTCAGTAAAGAATTTACAAAGAACTTGTATTTTTTTCTTTTCATGATATGTTATCAGTATTTTTGTCACTTGATGTCTTGTCAGTCATTTCTTTATCAATCTAAAACCTGTACCATATCATTCATTAAAATATTTATAAATAAATTGTCAACTTTTCAAGTTAAAAAAAAATCTCAAGAAACCGGTGCGCCATGCATGGTGTACGCACCGACGCTGGTGTGTGGGTGTCTTCCAAACACGGTGAACAAACAATATAATAGACCATACGATGCTCTATGTAAACAAGGAGAAAAAGTGCATTACATGTCAATAATGGCACCGGTTAACGATGATAAAATAATAAAAATCATCCAGTGTTAGTTTTTGTAGCATAAACCGATGCCATATTTTACATATGGTGCACTGATAAAAAAAAATTGTCCATTAATTTTTTATCACATTACTTATGTGGTGCGCTTGTACAATAAAGAGCACCAGTGCGCTATGTTACGATGGGTGCACTGATAAAAAAAAAAATTGTTTTTCTTAAATTCACGAAAGGGCCGACATGCATTGGGATCCAACTATGCTAATCATCCCGTCAGTTGGATGTTTTAGGTCTATATTTTGCAATAAAAAACCCTGTAAATTTAAATTGAGAAGCCCTAATTCCGAAATCACAGAAAGAGGGAGAAGAAAGGGCACAAACAAAAGGAATGTAAGGTTTGTATTTTTTGAAAGTTTTTTTTTTTTAAACAGAATGTTTGCAGTGCACCATAATGAAATAGCACACTGGTTGCATATCTTACAAATGGCGCACTGAGAAAAAATATTTTTTTTTTCTAATTTTTTGTCACAGTACTTTTGCAGTGCGTTAGGATAATCGGGCGCACTGAAAAAAAATCTTTTTTTTTTTTTAAATTTACGCAAGGGCCGACATGGATTGGGCTCCGACTATGTAGGTTGTCCCATGGGTTGGATGTCTTAGGATTATATTTAGCAATACAAACCCTATAAATATAAATTGAAAAGCCCTAATTCTGAAATCACAAAAAGAGGGAGAAGAAAGGGCAGAAACAAAAAGAATGTAGGGTTTGTTTCTAAAATGGTTTTTTCTTTTTTGCGAAACAACAAATTTACGGTGCGCCATAATGAAATAGTGCAGCGGTGCCATATGTTACATATGACACACTGATAAAAAAACATTTTATTTTTTTATTTTTTATCATTGTACTTTCACGATGTGCTGGTATAACAGAGTGCACTGGCTAAGTAGGGCGCATCGATGAAAAAAATCTTTTTTTTTTTTTAGATTCACACAAGGGACAACATGGATTGGAATCTGACTATGCAAGTTTTCTCATGGGTTGGATTTATTATGACTATAAAACCCTATAAATCTAAATTGAAAATCCCTAATTCTGAAATTACAGAAAGAGGGAGAAGAAAGGGAATAAACAAAAAGAATGTAGGGTTTTTGTTTCTAAAAATGGATATTCCTTTTTTTTTTTGAAAACTGCAGAAAAGGTAAAAAAAAATGCAGAAAAAAGTAAAAAATAATAAAATTTGATTTTTTTATTATTTTACTTCATAAAAAAACTATATAAAAAAGTAAAAAAAACAATAAACTTTGATTTTTTCTTTTACTGCATAAAAAAAACTACAGGAAAAAAGTAAAAAAAAAAAAAAAAACTTTACTCACATCATTTCGAATTCTATGGTACAAGTACTCACATCATTGTCTAAATACTTCTGTTCGAATGTGTTTCCCTGCTCCACAGTACTCTCGTGCTATGTTTGCTCCAGGTATGTATCCTGCAAATCTCTACCTGAATTTTTTTGCAAAAATAGTTAAATAATGAAAAGTGTTTAGCATTTAAAGAAATGCTTTATGAAATTAGATTTTTGAAAATATTTTGCCGCCCATTTTTCAATTTACCGCTATTTTTCACTTAAAGAAAATAGGGTTGGGTTTTTTTTATTTGTGGTTATTCTTTTACCGGTGCCTCCCTTAATCGAACCACACTCCTACATCAGGTTATAAAATGGCATTGGTGCACAACACCAAAAATGCACTGGTGTGGTTATCTATACATTACGCACCGAAATTACATTCAGGTTTGTGCACCAAAATTTATTGTTGTTTTGCTCAAATGTAGGAGGAAAATATCATATATTATATGGAATGGAAAATTCTTCAAAATCCAGTTCATTCCATAATATTTCTCAAAGTACATCACAGTCTCCCTATCCATCTGGAGACATAATATTTACTTCATATTTGTTTTATATTTTCACTATCTAATTGAATTTATTTATTTTATCCATGCAGTCAATCATGTACAACTTAATTAAATTTATAATGTATACAAATTTTTAGGTTCATGTACATTCAGCATCGAGTTCAGATGCAAAAAATATTCAAACTACTCCAAAATGTCGGAAGTTCTTATCAGGAGTTGCATACCGCAAGGCGCATTTGGTAGATGAAAATGGATAGCTGCTTCACCATGCCAATTGTAATAATATTGCATCTTCTAGGCACAATCCCGAGACGATGATGGTAATTGTAATTGTAATTGTTTAGTATATATATTGATTAATATGTAATTATTTCAACATCAAAACAATTTATAATCATGCAATATTGTCAACGTGGTTACTAATTGATATCATATATTTTGTAGTAATCATGTTCAAATATTTTATTTTTAATTATTAGGATTCTATTGATGATGAAAAACCTACCTACCATCTTCTGTTGCACCCCATGACAATTTCCGATTAAGAGAAAAAATCGAAGAGGAACGATATCAAGAATGGTTGAATCAACCACCGATTCAATTCGCGCTACGTCTAGATTCACCAATTAGGAATGACTATAGCAATAGTAGTTATTTACAAGCTGGAATTGGAGGAAATCAAATAAAGTTTGGTATGGATGATTACATAAGGGATACGACTGCCATGGAGACAATGTTGTTATATGCATTCCAAAATGATGATCATCTAGTGGATGATGCTCATATCGCTGACAACTTTTTCGAAATCCTTAAATTTACTTCCACCACCCCTCCCTTTGGAACTGGCGGTCAATCAAATTCTACCCAGTTGGGGACAACAATGTTACTATACAACTTGAAAGAAAATTTTGGCTTGTCGAATGCATGTTTCTAGGAACTTTTGAGGTAAGTTACCATAAATTACTCCCTTATATATATTTGAAATATAATCAGTACACTGCAATGAACATTAACAATGGTAAATTTTATGAATGCTAATAAATACATCGACATTAATGTACATTTATTAATATATTTTTCCATTATGACTAACTACAGGTTATTCAAAGACAAGGTTCTTCCGAGTGATAATGTCTTGCCCGGTAGCTGCGAAGAGGCAAAGAAATTGTTGAAAATGTTGGGTGTTGAGTACATATCATATCATGCATGTCCAAATGATTGTATTATATAGAGAGAAGAATATGTAGACAAAGAGATTTGTCCGAAATGTGTGGATGAGAGGTATGATAAATAAAAAAAAAAGGGTAAATCACGTACTGGTCCTCCTTTTAAGATATTAAGGCACATGCCTATAATCCCAAGGATTCAAAGGCTCTTTTGTTGCAAAGAATTATCTATGTTGTAGAGATGACATGCCTCACAAAAAAGTGAGTTTGGAGTTATGAAAATCCCAAATGATTCGATAGCCATGAAGCATATAGAGGATACATGGCCCGAAAAATTCAAGGATGAAGTACAAAGTCTATGACTCAGCATAGCCATGGATGGTGTCAACCCATATTCCCTCTAGAACACCAACTATTATATCTGGCTTGTAGTAGTGATCAATAACAATATCCCCCCCATGGTTGTCCGTGAAGAATTAGCATATTATGTTGGCTCTCATAGTCCCTGGTAGAAGACAAGTGAAAAATATGGATGTCTACTTACAACCACTAGTAGATGAATTGAAGGAATTATGGGATGGGATAAATGTATACGATGTATCAAGACCCATCACAGCAGAGAGGAGTTTTATGTTGTATGGCATATGTGCTTACACAACACATGATTATCCAGGCTTAGGAGTTTTGTATGGTAAATTACATGTTTAAATTATTGATTTGTTTATATATGTAACAATATTCTTTCACATTTTAGTTATTTAATTCATCTAATATTTGTTCTGATCTTCATGATATTATTTAACGTGCCATTCATATTAATTAATGTATACAAATATAATCTCGCAGGTCTTGTAACAAAAGGGTATTTTGGATGTAAATGTTGTGGAGCTTCTATGAACGCTAGATGGTTCTAGGACATGTGAAAGCCAGTGTATGATTGCTCTAGGGTATTCCTACCAGAAGAACACCCTTATAGAAGAGCACCATCCACTTGCAATGGTAAATGAGAGATAACCCAAAGGCCTCTAATAATGGCACTAGCTGAATGGCTTAGAGCATATGAGAGAGAGAGAAAGAGGAGTTCGTAGAATTTTTTTATTCAAATTGGGAGCCTATGTTCGACGATCAAGATTTCTTCAACACCAATGTTGAGAAATTTCCCATTGGGATGAAAAGAAATATATCTTTTATGACCTCCCATATTGGGAGCATCTTAAGATTACCCGCTTATTAGATCCCATACATATATTTAAAAATGTTTCATCCTCCTTATGGAGGCACATACCATTGAAACAAAGTGACACAATGGTTGTTAGGAAAGATCTTATTACTTCAAAAACTAAAAAGAAACATTGGCCAATACGATTAGAAAGTACGGGATCAGAGGCAGGCGTTGGTCCCTCTAATTCATGCTTTTTCAAAGAAGGTGATGTCCCATGGATTTTAAAAAAAGATGATATATCATTGGCAAAGGAATTTATAATGGATGTGAGGGTGCGAACTTCATATGGGTCTTCACTACAGTGCTGCTTCACTGCAGATGACCATTTTTCGAGGTTGAAATCGCATGACCATTTGAATATTCTAAGAGAATGTATAATGTCAAAAGCATGATTTTATTATTTGTTATATTAAAAAATTTTATCCCATGCGGGGATCATAAAACATAACTAATTTTGTATATTATTGCATGTGTTTATAACTTTGCAGTGTCATTATCCTTTGTTTGCGCATGAGTGTGTTAAACATGAATTCCCTCAAGACCTAGGATGCGCCATATCTAAATTACCTTCATTTGTATGTTGGATTGCATCAAAGGAGATTCATGTGGCTAGCATTCCACGGTAGCCTCAAGATATAGTTGAGATTATTTGTATTTTTGAGAAGGAACTACCGATGAGTTTCATGGACTTACAGGTTCATCTTCCTATCCACCTAGTAGATGAGGTTGAATTAGTTGAGTTGGTTTCTTGTCGTTGGATGTTCTTCTTAGAGAGGTACATGAAGAAATTGAAAGGTTTTGTTCAACACAGGGAAAAACCTGAGGGGTCTATGGTAGACGGGTACATATCGTATGAGTATTTCTATTATGCCAGTGAGTACATCAAGCAGATCGACAACAAAATAGGTGCTGAAATTTGGGACGGTGAAAGGGATGAAGAAAAAAGAGAAGGAGAGTTGCTCCAAACGAGTGGAAAAAAGCACTTGATAAAGAGTAAGCAACTTATAATTTTTCAAATTTATAAAAAGTAATTAATATTCATGTTGAACTTCGATATAATTTATATTTTTATCTGTAAGTACTATATAATGTTGGTTTGATTTTATCAGTGAATCCAGAAATTGAAGCAATCAATAAATTTATTCTTTACAATTCTGAAGCTACACAACCATGGGTCGCATTGTACGAACAAAACAGGATGAAATGGGATAGTGACAGGAAAGAATTTAGATGGTTGAATGGTATAAGTGCACCTTATCCTAATCATTTAAAAGAAAATATTCCAAAAATATGCCCCTAAAGTTGGGTTGATGAACAAGTCAGAGAGAAATATGGTGCTACCAGTCGTTATCCACGTGCTAAAGACAATGCGCTAAACGTAGGGATTTGGTGTAGCAACTCGGTAATAATATTTTTAATTTATATGTAAATTTGAAACTTTTCTATATATATATATATATATATATATTTTTTTTTTTTTAACAAGAACGGTTACGATTTTGTATTAGAACTTGGGCAAAGAGGCCTTCAAACAGTTTACAAACTGAAGCCCTGCTTCATTGTCTTTCTCAAATGCCACAGTATTTAGAAAATTACTATGCCTATACCCTTGTTTCTTACATATATTCCTTGCTCCGAGTTCCACAATTTTCCCAACTTTATGAATGTAGACAAACTACTGTAATAAAATGCAGAAAAACATGGCTAAGCAAGCTAAAACATGAAAACTTTGACTAATAAGCTAAGGAATGGGAGCCCAATCCTCATGTCCATTTTTTAAGAAAGAGCCAGTGGGGAGAAGGGCTGCTTTGTTTGCTTCAATATCAACATCTTTGTTATTTTATCAGAGCACATGAAAAAAGTGACCTTTTGGAGAGTTTTGAAGATAGAAGTAATTCTTTTTATTAATCTAGCAATGCTGATATCCTTCGGTTCAACACCATTCACCAAAAATTTAATGATTGATTGAGCATCACCAACCACAACAATATCTTTGATGCCAATATTTTTAGCTTGCATGAGGCCTTGAAGGAGACCAAGCGCCTCAGCTTGAATGCTAGTGCAGTGATCCAAGCCGCAGGAAAACCTGTGAACAACAATGCCTTCAGTTTTCTTAATCACACCACCTACCCCAGCTTTCCCAGGGTTACCTTTAGCAACACCATCAAGGAACAAGAGGGGGGAGGAATGTTTAAGAAGCCAAACGGAGAATTCATTCTCATTGAGTCTAATCTGCCATCTTTCTTTAATATTATTTTGCCTTGGATTTTCCGAGATGGTGAAGCCCATCGAGCTACTCCAATCCTTGTCGCTCTGGCTGAGATTAGAGACTTCAAGGTAGCTATCCAAACTTTCTTTAAGCTGAGCCTTGATTTTAGATATAATGTTTTTTCTTTTTTTTCTTTTTTTTCTTTTTTTTTTCTTTTTTCTGATCCTTTTCCCTGAAAGTTCTACTATTCCATTCAATCCAAATTTTCCAATAGGTAAATTTCGGGAGCGAAAGCCAAATGGATTCAAAATTGTTGTTCTTAGGGGAACCTCCAGGAAAATTAAAGGGCCAAGAGGAAAAGAGCTCAGGGATAGAGCTTGGTAAAAGGAAGCTGTCACCACAAGGGGGCAGAAGTTCATGCCAAACCTCAACAACAAACTTGCAACTCAACATAATATGACTGATACTTTCTTCATCCACCCAACACATCCGCACCTAGATGGGCCATGAAATCCTCTTTTTTTAAGCCTGCCATCAGTGAGATTTCTGTTATGGCACATGAGCCAACATAAATAGTCGACTTTTGGGATTGTTTTTAATTTCCATAGCCCTTTCCAGATAGCAGGATTCAGGGGGACGTGAGGTATTTCCAACAGCTTTACATAGCCCATAGCGACAGAGTAGGAGCCTGAAGGACCCCCAACCTCGCTTGTAAGATTGGTTGTAGCGAATCGGCGCTTGACCGTGAAGGAGAGACAACAAAACTTCCCACAGATTTTTCAAATTTGGTGGCACTTGAATATCGATCCAACCAATCCATCTATTCTTCAACCATCTCGAAAGGTCCCAGAGTGAATTTAAACCTATGTTAAAAATACAGAAACGAAGGGGCTACAGAGAGGTCACCTTAGCAAGCAGTTGATTCATCATAATCCTGTCATGCCATAAGTCAATTTATTTTCCATTCCTGGGCACCCAGAACGCATGATTTTGGATGAGTGGAGCGGAGATAAAACAGAGTTTTTCCAGTTGCGTGTAGGGAACAGGTTGGGATTGTCCAGGCAACGGTTTCTTGGGCCCGAGAATTATTTTCACCACAAAGCCTTCTGTGCCCAACCTGGATTGGTGTCAACAATGCGCCAGATGATTTGGCACCCATAACAGAGTTCTGCGCATGGAGTGTTTTCATATTTAAACCTCCTTCCAGCATAGGTTTGGATATTTTCTCCCAGCTCACCAAGGGAGTACGTTTTTCGTTATTTTTTCCCCCTTTCCAAAAGAAGCACCTGATGAGATCATCCAATTTCTTGAGAACATCGGAGGGCGCTAACAGAATTGTGAATTTGAAAATGGGTAAACTGTTGAGCACCAATTTGACCAAAATAGTTTTTCCTGCCAAGTTCATCCAAGAAAGAACCTAAGCCTGAATTCGATATTTGAACTTATCAATGAGAGGAGCTCAGTCTCTGCAAAAGACGGATTTGAAAAAGATAAGAAGACCTAAGTATTTAAAAGATGACCAGGAAGCCGAGCCTGCAAAGCCAAGGCACCTGGAGATGGCTATGAGCAGAGTGGAGGATATATTCCAGCTATAAACAGGGCACTTTCCTTTGTTAAGCATGTTGCCAGAAGCATCGCAGAACTTTTTGAGGACATATTTGAATTTACAGGCAGAGTGCAGCGAAGTGGCACTGAACAATAAGGTTTCATCAGCAAACAAAGCGTGATTAATGTTTCTAACACCTCTAGCAATGCTAAGACCCAAGATTTCCTACTTTTTCATTTCCTTATTCAAATAGAAACTTAGTACAAAAGCTTGAAGGACAAAAATAAGAGGGGAAAGGGGACATCCCTGGCAAAGCCCACGCGAGACTTTGAAGAAACCAAAAACTCTCCCGTTCACTAAAGGAGCGATCCAAGGCTCAGAGATGCATGCACTGATCCAATTAATGAAATTCTCCCTGAAGCCAAACTTTCGTAAGACTCTAACAGGGAAACTGTGTTTTACTCGATCAAATGCATTTGCAAGATCTAGCATTATTACCATTCCTTTCTCTTTGCGTTGGATGCTAGAGTGGATCACCTCGTGCACAAGAATGAAATTGTCTACTATCTTTCTTCCCTGCACAAATCCTTCTTGATTTTTCGGAATAATTTTGGGAAGAATGCCTTTAAACCTATTTTCAATAACCTTGGTTATGATTTTGTATGCAATATCACATAGCGAAATAGGTCTGAATCTGTTAAAGACATTAGCTCCCTTTTCCTTCGGAATGAGGGCTAGGAAAGCAGAGTTGGTACTACCCCCAATTTTTTGGCAGGATTGAGATTTCCTAACCATTTTACATAAATATTTTTCAAATATTTTCCAGCAGTATTGAAGAAATATAGCAGTATATCCATCAGGTCCAGGGGATTTGTCTAGATTCATCTCAAAAAGAGTAGTCTTAATTTCTTCCTTGGATACTTTCCCTTCCAAATTTTTGTTCATGTTGGAATTTATCTCATTGGGAATCCCTTCTAAGAAGGTGTCAGAGTGTATCCCAGCTTCATCCTCGGCATACAGATTCTTAAAGTGGTTGTAGGCAGCCTTTTTGATGCTCACGAAATCCTTGTGAACAACATTCCCATCTTTGATTTCAGAGATTGTGTTGAAGTTTTTCTTGAATTAGCTTTCTTATGAAAAAAATAGGTGTTTCTATCCCCAGCCTTGAGCCAAAGGCTATGGGATTTTTTCCTCCAAAGTTCTTCTTCTGCCATGCAGGCCCTGTGAAACTTTTGTTGAAGGTCTGCTTTTAGATTAATAACTTCAGGAGTAATGACTACATCCTCCATATGAGTATGATGATCCTCTAATGAAACTTGAGCATATTTCCGTTCTAAAGCTAGATTTGGGATAGATTTGGCCCAAAATTTTAGCTCAGTTTTTAGCCTTCTGAGCTTTTCTTCTGACACAAAGAAAGGCGAGCCATTTACTGGATGATCCTACACTTCCTTGACTGTTTCCTTAAAGCCTAGAAGCTGGATCCAAAGATGGCTAAATCTAAATGGGATAGGCCCCAGATCCTTATGTGACAAAAGCTCAAGAATAATAGGCCTATAATCTGAGGCACTGCAAGAGAGAATGCGCGATCTAGATTCTAGCCGACGAAGAAGGAAGGAGCTTTGGACTAGAAATCTGTCTAATATAGCACCTATGTGACCTAGGCCAATTCTTTTGTTGGACCAAGTAAACTTACCATTTAAGGGCTTGATGTCAATAAGATCCCACTCTTGCATGAGATCCTCCACCCATTCCCTAGCTGGATCTCTCACGATGCTGCCACCACCCTTTTCAGACAGTGCCAAGGTGGTATTAAGGTCTCCGGCTATGATGATGTTTTCAAGGTTCTCAGTCTCAGCAAAATTTCTGATGGAGTCCCAACAGGATTTCTTCTCTTCTGCATTAGCCGGAACATAGACATTGAGAAGGCTGATTTCATCCTTTCATCCTTAGACTCAATGAGCTGAAGTTTTAGGAACAACCAATGAGTGTTTGGGATTTCTTTTTGCAGAAAGTATTTGTTTGCATTACATAACGTACCCAGGTTGCCAGAAGCTCCTCTAGAAGAGAAAACCTGCCCACCACCTTTATTCCAAAAAATTTGGCTTGTTTGGAGGAAAGCAACTTCTTCCATCTTGATCTCCTGGATTAAAATAAAGTCCGGGGTTTCTATTTGGATTGTGCTCCTTACAACTTCTTCTTTTGCTTTACTTTCCAACCCTCTACAGTTCCAGGAGATGATTTTCATTACTTACTTCTTTGGGAGTGTTAGGCTCTCTTGGAGCCACTCTGGTTTCTTGTATTCTTGGCCGATTTTTCCAACAGTTTCTCAAGAGTTGGCTGGGTGCCTTGGAGTTTTTGTTTGTATGTTTCCTGCTCTCTTTTTTTCCACTCAAGCATTCATCCTCTTGTTGATCTTCTGGACAAGACTTGCGATTCCCTTATTTCTCCTTCCTCCTCAGATTCCTCTGAGGCCTGTACCATGTCCTCCGTCTCTACATTTTTCCCCTTGGATCCTCTTGGTGTATTAAAACCTTACTTTGGTTCTATAGTAGTGTCTTTTCCCAAGGAGTCATTCTGTGTTTCAACCTCATGAAAATCTATTGAATTTAGACTCAGAGGTTCGAATTTATTACTTTTCCCTTTAGAATTCTGGGTTTGCTGACCAGCGGAGTGTTGAGGTCCTTTGCTTGCCGGGGCTTCAACATTTTTTTTGTTGGTATTTGGCCTTTTGACTTGATTCCAACCCTCATATTTTCCTTTTTTTTCTTTAGCATTGCTCAGGCACCCTCTAGCGAAGTATCCATAGACGTGACATTTGTGACACTTGAATGGAAGCTGCTCATAGTCGAGCTTTTGAATATGAGACCAGCTCCCAACCTCAATTTTGATGGCCTCTGGGAGACCCATTTCCAGGTCGAATTCGACATGGATATGAGCAAAATCATACTGATATTTGTTATTTGTGCGATCTATGAATTTTCCTAGGGTATTTCTGATATGCTTTAGCGATTCCCAGTTCCAGCAATGCATGGGAAAATTCTGGAGTCTGACCCAGACTAGGACTGTGGTTGGAAAATCTACCGCTGGATCAAAATAAGGGGTCCATTTATTGAGATAGAGCCCTTGAGGACCCATGAAATAAGGGCCATTCCTGAATATGAGCTCTTTATCCTCCTTATTGACAAATTCGAATAGGAAATACCCTCGACCTAGGAAGTAGGAGGACACACTGTTCATAATGAGGGGAGCCCAGTTCTTAGCAACCCAGATCTCAGTGGATTTGGGTGAGGGCTAGAGGCCAGTGAACTAGCCAATGAGAGCATGATCAGCCAGAGAGAGCGCCACCTGAATAGGACCCTCACCATGCAGCGAGATCTCAGGAATGTCATCCAAATTTTTGACAAACTTCGTAGCTTCAGAAGTCCTCTTCTTTGGAAGCGAGGCTAGAAGAATGCTGAAGGCTTTGGTGGCAAATACCGAAGGAGGAGGTGGCGGAGGATGGTGGGAGTCCAGGTCCTCCATGCTGAAAGGCCCTTGATCAACCTCAAATTCAAGCCAAAAGAAGCTCGAATGTAGTCATAGAGCAGAAAGCAAAAGAGATCGAGCCCAGTAGAGAGGCATGCAGCGATCAGAGGCACAGACAGAATGTCCAGCCCAAGGTAGGAACAAATGCCAGAGGATGGATTCACCAATCGAGAAGCGGCAAGGAACAAAGGGCCCTGCAAGAGCAGGCCCAGCCACGGGGGTAGCAGTGCAAGGTTTGGAGTAGCTCTAGGTTTCACTAAAAAAAAAATCTAAGTTGGCCCTCAACATAATGTTACTTGATAGTGAATATTGTTAAGAGAGCTTCATAATTTGAAACTTATATTAAGACATCTACATTTCATATTTTAACTGTTGGATTATTATTTAAAAGACACATGACACTATGATTTTTTAAATTTTTTTATAATAGGTGCATTTGTTCCCATATATGTGGGCATATGGACACCATTTTCTCACAGAAAATTCTGACGATGGAAACATCACACAAGACTATGGAGTGGAAGTCGAGTTTGATCAATCTAGTCGATCTAGCCACCATGATCAAAACCTAGTATGAGGGATGTTAGGTTATGTCACAAAGATACAAGAGATCATTGAAGTGGATTTTTCTTCTTTCCAATGTGTTATTTTTACGTGCAAGTGGTGGGACACCTTTGATCAGAATAATGTAAAGGAAGATTGCGATAGTAGCCTAATATGTATCAACTCTATAAAGATGTGGGATGAAGCTAAGCAACCCTATGTTTTCCCGAAACACTGAAACCAAGTGTTTTTTTTACTTAGATGTGTTGTATAGGGGTTGGTGGTTCATATTGACACATGACCCTAGATCAAAGCATATTTTTTAGAACAATAGTGTTATCATGCCATGCGAGCTAGAATATAATGAGGGTGATCATGGGAACCGAGAGTGATATGGTACATGTGTTATTTCATCAATATTTATACTTTTTAAGTTGGGTTTTTTGAAATATTAATATAATATGTATTTTGAATTAATTGGTAATTTGCATTGTGTTAATGTTAAAATCAATAATTCAATTAATAATTTGCAATTATATTGATCTCAAAGAAATGGTGTATTGTACAAATTAATTCTTTTTTTTTGTATCTAAGATGACAATAAAATAATGATAATTCTAAAGTACAGGAATTTATTTGCATTATTTGATAAACTTTATTATGTTACAAGAAATCATATTATTCTAGATTCATTATTTTACAATTATTTAAAATTTACAAATTTACAAATTTAAAAATTTTAATAAATTCATTTCACATTAATACAATTACAATTTTACAAATATTTTACATCCAATTACAATTACAATTAAAATTTTACAATTTCACGTACAATTACAATTACAATTACAATTTTAGAATTTTAAATACAATTATAATTAAAAATATTACAATTTTACAATATCATGATCATTTAGTATTAAATTAATTATTAAACATCACGTTCATGATAATCATTTTACAAACATCATATTTGGCTAAAAAAAACATTCAAAATAACTAACTGCATCATCGTGATCATGATCATCTAACAAAGCACAATTAACATTATATATTAACATCATCACAACACAAACATCAAATATACATCTCATGTCAAATAACTTATGCTATCACATACACATCTATATAGAAGTTTCACATTAAATGAACATATCTTACATGACCTAACAACATACACATCATGATGATCACCAACATGTAAATTAAGTACAATTGCAACATGAACATAAGATACATAGACCATATATATATATATATATATATATATATATATATATATATATATATATATATATGTATGTATGTATGTATATATGTATATATATATATGTATATAGGTATATATATATATGTATGTATATATCTATATACATATGTATATATATATATATATATATATATATATATATATATATATATATATATATATATATATATATATATATATATATATTAACATCATCACAACACCAAAATCAAATATACATTTCACGTCAAATAACTCATGCTATCACATACACATCTATATAGAAGTTTCACATTAAATGAACATCTCTAACATGACCTAACAACATACACATCATGATGATCACCAACATGTAAATTAAGTACAACTGCAATATGAACATAAGATACATAGACCATATATATATATATAATGTTAAAAATATACAACTTTAATATAAATGTCATGGATTAGCTGGTGGTAGTACAACATCAATATCAATACTAGTGGAGGCCTACTCATGATCATGAGATGATGGTATGCTACATCTTGTAGACTATCCATAATGTGTTGTGGCTTAATCGTAATGTGCAACAATCCTTGTCAGTCACATAAAAGTTGTCGTAACTCCTAGGACATGCCACATCAAGTTGTACATGTCACATGCCATGCCTCTCCACATCCGTAATAGCCTATCATTGGCATCTGTGTCTTTGTTATGAGTGGGCTTGATGCCCACCTCAACAATCAATACAATGAGTTTGTCGCCCAACTCCATCATGTATCTAGCATCATTATGTCGACCACGCACCGGTGCACCAGTAGGAGAAGGTCTCTTTGCACTGGCCTCCTGATGATTGTCAGCATCTGGCATGCCCTCATCGTCATCAGGATCCACAAATGGACCATGTGGTGGTGGTGGCATCTCCTCGCCATCAAAAGAGCCAATGTCTGCAAAATATATAGAAGTACACAACAATAATTAGACAATTTCATTACAAAATTTAATAAAAACAAGTTAAAGAACATGTTAGAATAAATTTAAATAAAACATTAATATTACCTCTATCATCTAGTGGCTCATCAGCTGTGAAGAGGATGTTGGCACACCCTCGGCAATCCATCCTTGCATAAGGACATGGGACCATAATGAAGGGATTCTCATCAACACTAGCTAACAACTCCAGTGCATCATCTGATATCCTCACCGGAAATAGAGACTCCTCCCTCTTGGGCATCATATACCCCCACATGTGCATACATGCCTCAGTAATCGGCATACGAGGTTTCCGAAGAAAACTAGGCCTCGTCTCTGGAAACCTCTCAAAAAATAAACAAAAAATCTCTGAATCAAAACGAAAGCTAACCCTCCCTTGTGCATGAGCACGACATCTATCTAATTATGTACATAACTGCCACAAAAAAATGGCAGACCACCTGACAAGTTGTGGTTGTTGTACTAAATAATTAACATAATATAAAAGAAAGAAACTAATGCATTGGCCATCACTGGTGTTGTGCAAAATGGTCAAAATGATAAGTGAGAGACACTGGACCTCCTCATGACCAAATGCACCAATACATAACTTCCCTCCGCTGACCCGAAAATCTGCAGGAGATACTAAATTTTCTCCAATATATCTCTGGGATTAAACTAATTGACTCCCTACTATACAGCCAACTGGAACCTCGAGGAACGAGGGAAAATTCACCCCTCTCCTAGATAGCCCCGTAATAAAATATATATCCTCCTCAGTGGGCCTGTACCATTGGTTGATACCAATGTGGAAATCCTGTTGCTAGGCATTCCACCTTCGGATAATATGTCTCAAAAACAAACTATGGAACTTTAGGGAAGTAGCCTCCTCATAGAACTTGAGGAGGCCTACCTGCCTTAGGATCCCCTGCATCGGTGCTATAATAGCGTGAGGGTACGCATCTCTCTCCCTCTCTCGTGCCTCCCACAGACAAACCATGTTATATTTTTCCACCTGTTGTTGTTGTTGTTGCCCCTCTTCTCTCCTTTCACATCTCTTAATGATTAACATATTAGACACAATTTTTTTATTAAATGAGACATGTATTTAGAAATAGACGTATATAAATATTTTTTGAAAAATAAATAAAACAACAGTCAGTGCGCCGAAAACACAGTCACGCACCGGTCCTGGTGCATCTTTCAATAGAGTGCATTGGGAATGGTGCACCTAATGATATTAAGACACTAGCACATTTGGCCCAATTTCCGATGGCCAAAATTTCTCTCTTACGACACATATGCGTCCCAAGAGTGACATTTTGAGGTGGGGCAAAATGTGGTTAGCCTTAGAGTTGCAATTCTGACACATCAATAAAGTATCGGAAGAGCCACACATTGTCCGATGTTAGCCTGACCACCACTCTTCTGACGTTGTCAAAAGCATCGCTATTCCGACATTGGCCATACCATCAGTCTACCGACGTTCCACATCGTCACTCTACCGACGATAAATAATTGTCAGTCTTCCGACATTTTGCAGGTTTTCAAAATAATGTCGGTATTTTGACTATTGTGACAGTTCGTCGCTATTCCAATGCATGTGAATTTTCGTCACTCTTCCAACGTGTGTGACTTTCTGTCACTCTTCCAACATCTATGACTTTCTATTTCTTTTCCAACATTTTTGACTTTCCGTCGCTAATCCGACGCCTAGCATAGTTTGTCGCAAGTCCGACGAGTCATAATTCGTCCAACATCTGTCGCTATTCCGACGTGTATGACTTGCTATCACTCTACCGATCTCTTGCAGAATATGTCAGAATTCAGACATCATGTAGTCATTGTCGCAAGTCTGACAGTTGGAATTGGATAGCAAGTGTCGAAAGGCCGACATAAAAAAAATTATATTGAAAAAAAAACGGGTTTCCTGCAGATATTCCTGGAGCATTCATAGAAGACCTTGTTTGAAGCATTGTTGAAGATCTTTTTGAAGACTTGAAGAGCTATTGAAGAAGCCTCATTTGAGCAAACTTAAAATCCCTTGAAGTCACCTGCTGGTAGTAGATATTGACAACTGTTTTTGGATTAGTAAAATGTATATATGATAAATCCCTTAATGATGAGAAAAATGACCTATGGAAATTTTTTAATAATTTGGGATATGATCTATAATAGATCTTATAGAATTTATCCTTGACCTAATTACATCGGAATATATGTCAAGAATACCATTGAAGACTTTGTAACCAATCCATTAAAGCTTATTTGAATTATCTTGGAGGCCATTTGTGGCACCTCTAAAATTTTTTTTTGAAATAAATCTTAGAATAGTATGTGATGCATTGTTGGAGCAGTATTGGATACATTATTTAAGAATTGGTAAATTATTATTGAAGAGATAGTTCAAGTATTATTGGTAAATCACTTTCTGGAGTTGAAATATAGCATTATGATCCAATCTCCATACACAAGGACTAGATACATGACCTTGGTTTCAAGTTGGCTCTCAAAGACTCTGGATTGACACAAATCACCACATCTTGTAGAAAAACAAGATTTTCCACTTAGGTCATTGACAGAGAATCCCATATTTCAATGCCCAATCTCAAGAGATAGATTCACCTATTCACAACTCGGGAAGCTCCCTTTCGAATTTTTTCTACTACCCTAATGAAAGAGAAATAGATTCACACATTCATGACTTGGGATGCTCCCTTTCCACCTTTTCTACAACACTGACAAGTTATGTCTTTCTCTCCTCATAAGGGAAGTGTTCAGACACAAAAATAAATGTGTACTTGTATCAACCTAACCACATTCCCTCAAGAGGATCACTTCATACTTCTTAGTTGTTGCATCTATTTGGGGCAGTAAGCAACAATCAAAGATTTATCATTCTTCGAATTCTACGCTAAACAGAATCCCTAAAGAGCAACACCTCATACTTCCATATTGTCCCACAGAGAGTTGCCCTGGGTCGTTGTAGGAGGTCTTTTAAATAGTGACATGGTTGCACCTAGGTCATTATGGGTGGTTCTTGGATCCTTCTTGGTTGCATAATAGAAAAATGGTTGAGATGAATTTATTAAAAAAACTAAAATTATTGGGTTTTATAAAAGACTCTGGATTGACACAAATCACCACATCCTGCAACAAAACAAGATTTGCCACTTAGGTCATTGACAGAGCATCCCATCTTTCAATGCCAAATCTCAAGAGATAGATTCACCTATTCATGACTTGGCAAGCTCCCTTTGCATTTTTTTTTACTACCCTAATGAAAGAGAAATATATTCACACATTCATGACTTCGGATGCTCCCTTTCCACCTTTTCTACAACACTGACAAATGATGCCTTTCTCTCCTCATAAGGGAAGTATTCAAACATAAAAATCAATGTGTACTTGTGTCAACCTAACCACATGCCCTCAAGAGGATCACTTCATACTTCTCAGTTGTTGCATCTATTTGGGGCAGCAAGCAACAATCAAAGATCTATCATTCTTCAAATTATTCTGTAAACAGAAGCCCTAAAGAGAAACACCTCATGCTTCCAGATTGTCCCACAGAGAGTTGCCCTGGGTCGTTGTAGGAGGTATTTTAAATAGTGACAGGTTTGCACCTGGGTCATTGTGGGTGGTTCTTGGATCCTTCTTGGTTGCATAATAGAAACATGGTTGAGATGAATTTATTAAAAAAATAAAATTATTGGGTTTTATAAAAGACTCTGGATTGACACAAATCACCACATCCTGCAGCAAAACAAAATTTTCCATTTAGTTCATTAACATAGCATCCATCTTTCAATTCCTAATCTCAAGAGATAGATTCACATATTCATGACTTTGCAAGATCCCTTTCAAATTTTTTCTACTACCCTGATGAAAGAGAAATAGATTTAGACATTCATGACTTGGGATGCTCCCTTTCCACCTTTTCTACAACACTGGCAAATGATGCCTTTCTCTCCTCATAAAGGAAGTATTCAGACAAAAAGATTAATTTGTACTTGTGTCAACCTAACCATATTCCCTCAAGAGGATCACTTCATACTTCTCAGTTGTTGCATCTATTTGGGGCAGCAAGAAATAATCAAAGATATATGATTCTTCAAATTCTTCCCTAAACAGAAGCCCTAAAGAGCAACACCTTGTACTTCCAGATTGTCCCACAGAGAGTTTCCATGGGTCATTGTAGGAGGTCTTTTAAATAGTGACAGGCTTTCACCCGGGTCGTTCTGGGTGGATCTTGGATCCTTCTTGGTTGCATAATTGAAACGTGGTTGAGATGAATTTATTAAAAAACTAAAATTATTGGGTTTTATAAAAGACTGAAGTTTAATATTGAGCATAATGTTTGATACTCCACTATAAAGGCCAAGGAGAATATAAATGGGATCTACAACTGTGATTCAAGTGACATTTAAAAGTTAAAACTATATACCAGTAGAAGAACTCAACCATATGATGATTTCTATTTTATGTTAACATTTGTTATGAAACAATACAAATATGAAGTTCCTGCTTTTGAAAACACAACATGCCAATAGATATCCTTGCTACGTCTTCTATTTTTAAAGAATTAAAACGGTGCAACCTAAATGAAATAGAAAGTGATATTGTAAGATACTGATGGTAGACAACCCCATCCAAAATACTGGAAAACTCAAACTATTTCTGAAGAAAGTAATGTTTACAGTAAAGGAACAAATACACTAAAAAGAGGGCAATCAACCTCCTGCGGATCAAATACACAATAATGAATATGAATACATACAATAACTTCATACTTTTCAAATTAGTTCCAAACAATGACATAATTATGATAGTTGATAATATATGTACTTTTGAAACTTTTTCAAACCATAATAATAAGCACTTCCAATATCGGCTACACAGAGTTACCTCATTTTACAAACCAATATAATTTAAACTACAAGACCTTATACCACAATGTCCCTCACTTAGGGCTTGGAAAATACAATTTTGGTGGATCAGGTCTCTTTTCCCCAACAAACTAGCATACCGTGTAAACTCTTCAACATACAAACACAGATTGTAATGAAGTAACTAGATTACAATAAAATTATATCTCAGGGACTGCACTTGCTACCTCATGGGTTACAGCTACTCGTTTCATAGAAGTAGTTTTAATGGCATGATTGTAACTTCCCTTTTCCTTGAAAATATGGGAAAAATAATGCTTGCAATACAATATGCCTTCTAGTGCAGCATAATTAGAAGGGTTGATTGAACAACCCCCATGAGAACACCTGAAACAATACTTGTGGTAGGATACGTTTTCCACAGTGACCTGACAAGGGGAAAACAATCATCAGCATAATTTCTTAAGTTTTACAATAATAACCAAAATACAAAGATCATATAAGCCCCCAAGCTTGTATTATTCTATTAAAAATATAGAAGGTCAATATATTCTCTCTCAACTTTGGATTGAAATAAAAAAATAGTGAGATACAAGTGCCTTTTTGGATTTAGGAAACTCTCAAATTTTTAATGATTTGCTATTTTGAGGTTGTGATGTTTCAGGGCTCAGATTTAACTCTCCACATTTTAGTTCCCCAAATTCTCACTGTGGCTCGGGAGCTCCACATTGACAATGTATAATTTGTTTGGGTCCCAATAACAATGGACCTAGGCTTACTCAAAATCACTTTCTCTAAGAATAGAGAAAAAGGAAACGCCTACTGCGTTCCCCTAAAGAGGAGCCAAGCTATGCCACTATGATGCCATCTAAAGTATTAGAATTTCCTCGGCCATTTCTTTAGTAAATATGTTATATTGTCCATTTCCTTTACCAGGGGCATAAATTCAATGATAAAATAAAATAAATAACATGCAACAGTCCTATATGGTATATATCCTTTATAGATATCAATGGCATTGAAAAATAATCAGTACCAAAACCTTCAACATATATAGTATATATAGTCAAAAATAGCCCTATATAGTATATATCCTTTATAGATATCAATGGCATTGGAAACTAAACAGTACCAAAACCTTCGACTTATCTTTGCCTACTATTGAAAGAAGTTTTCTGCTCCAAGTGAGGTACATTACAAACAAATATACGAGGAAACTACAAACCGAAATACCAATTCAAATAGCTTACCTTCTCAACAGGGTATGCCATCTTTCCATAGGTATCACATTTGTCTTGAGTTCCAGAGAACATCATCGACACTTTACTAGGAGATCTTGTCTGTAAAAGAGCATTCCAATGTATTAGATATAAGATCTAGAGCTCCCAACTTTTGAATTGATCATGAAATTTACCCTCTTCCTTTCATAGAAATAAACCACTTTTTATTTTTACTGGTATAAGTTAACATTTGGGATTCTTCAACTAGAATTTTTTCAGAATTAGTATATGTCAATAATTCATAATTATTTTCTATTCAGAAGAAATTGAATTAAATGCTTTGACGACACAGATGTAAATGGAAATAATTTTCTCAAAGAAAGATTAAAAAATTATACCATTTCAGGTTGAAGACCGTCAATTTCTTTGCTTGATCTTTCTATCAAAACGAAAGGGAAAGGAAAAAATTAATGAGAGGGACTCTGTTTGAAACAAAAATAAAGCTACAGTAATTTATTTGGATGGTTATCAATGAAGAGAAAAATCAAACACATTGTCCATTGCAATTCCTAAAATTTTGAAGATATATATCTTACGGGACTGAAAGTTCTTGTTAGGATTGCAATATAGCACTCCCTCCATTGATTAGTAGTTACTCAACTGCAAAAAGGGCCCACTGTCAAAGAAAAGAAACAGGGAAAGTTAAAACCAAATATCCTCAAAAAAGATAATATTTTTTTGTGAAACTAGCTCCAAAAAGAGAATAAAAGAGATATCAACGCCTTAGAAATAAGCCACTTCGAGGGGGAAACCTCCAATAAATTACATGAATGAAAAATTCTTGGATGATACAGATGACCAAAACCTCCTTCTATATGTAAGAGTCCATGGAGCCACAATATAATCCTAGTGGGGCCACAATGTAATCCTAGCCGACCTAAAACTAATAATGTAAGGGCACATTAATAACAATATGGCGTTTACAGGGGTACAAAAATAACAATAAGGGGGGATACACTAACATAATAAGGGAATACACTATTAATATAGGGAATTAACATGCCCCTCTCCTTCAAAAAAGTGTTGTCCTCAATGCTTGATTATTTCTTGATGCTTCTGTATAAAATTATCATCCTCCCATGTGGAGTCTTCTACAGGAAAGTTCTTCCACTTGTTGAGATACTTTGAAATTGATCAAACTTGTCGATTTATTTTTTCTGTGACTACTTTAGAAATTATTTCGATGTGATGTTGATCTTCCTATTGTTTCATTAGATTATGCACCAAAGTTAGGTTATCCTTTGAGAGTAGGAGGACTTGTTGTTGATGCTTGATGTGATCTTCCACTAGTTTATCATCCATATTAGCTATTATTTGATCCTTCAAACCATCCAACTTAGCCTTCATTTCTGGTTTTAAACCATCTATGTCATCTTCGGTTGCTCTTCGTAAGATCAAAATTTGTTGCACTTGGTACTGTAATTTTGATATCTCATACTAGAATTCTTCCTCTTCATGTGTCATAGTATAGATTTTTGAGGGATTTATGGGTATGGAATTATTTTTTGGAGGCATTATAGAACCCAATACGGACAAAAATTCTAAAATATTCCCTTGTAATCACTTCAAACTACTTTTTCAAACAAACATTATGTAATTTTAAAAACCAAATACACACCTTTTACTTTATTTTAAGGAGCTCAATATTGAAATTTAATTATCTATATAATTGCAGATCCTCGATATCTCAAATTCAGCACTCTAGTAGCCCTCTGAAGCTTCTTTCAAATTCCACAGGTCTGATCTAATTTGGATTCTTCCAGGAAAATTTATATCCAATCTCCCACAATGACCCAATTTTGGACTGGTTCAGTAGAGCAAAATTGTATGACTTGTCATGTGTAATTGTTTCCTCCTTTGGCTTTGAAATTGGTAGAACAGAAACTACAATCCATGTAATTATAGCCAATTTTTACAGCATTCCAATTCAATGCTCAGAGAGAGAGCTATGATTATTTTCCCATGATCACCTCTTTGAGATGAAATTCAGAAGCCTCAAAAAGCCCTAACTTCCACAGACCATATCTCTGAAAATGTTACGAACCAATATCTGATTTTTTGTGATGATGTTCCTTAGGATTGAAACTTCAAACTATAAAAATTCATCTTCTTAACCTTTGTAGAAGAACCTTTATTACAAAAATACCACGATGACCTGTTTAGGCTAAATTTAGGAGCCTGAAAAATGACCTAACTTTCATAGATCATATCTCCAAAAATGTTGTGAAACAAGCTCTGAAAATTTGAGGATGTTTCTTAGGATTTTGGCTTCGTACTCTAAAAATTTCATATTCTTAACCTTCGTAGAAAAAATGTTATAGCGAAAATTCCATGATGACCTGTTTGGAGCAGCGAAACCCTAGAATCTCAAGTCTATGATACCAAATGTTGTGAAACCATCTCCAAAAAGAGAAGAAAAGAGATATCAATGCCTTATAAATAAGCCACTTCGAGGGGGAAACCTCCAATACATTACATGAATGAACAATTCTTGGATGATACAAATGATCAAAACCTTCTTCTATATATAGGAGACCATGGGGCCACAATATAATCCTAGTGGGGCCACAATGTAATCCTAACCGACCTAAAAATAATAATGTAAGGGCATAATAATAATAATATGGGGGTTACAGGGGTACAACAATAACAATAAGGGGGGATACACTAACATAATAAGGGACTACACTATTAATATAGGGACTTGACATATTTTGCTTGAATCATCAAGAGGCCAAAAAATTGGGCTCAGCTAAGGTCCCCTGAGTGGTTACCATATTATTAAGACAAATTTTCATTTTACCTGTAGTCTATTTCCTTTGGGACGGACATATGCATTTAAATGCCTGTAGCCTATTTCCTCTGGGACGGACATATTTTTGTGACATTACAATTGAAGCTTAATTGGAATTAAAGTACATTAGTATTGTGTAAAATTTCTCTTTGTTGTTAGCTGCTTAGAAGTTGCCACGGAGAGTTGATCGCAATATAGAAATTCTATAGCTTATCATTGAAACGTAGCTACTACCAATAGAAAAATATCAAGCCATGATTGGAGAATAGTTACTGACCTGTTGGGAGGAATACTTGAGATCAAGTTGTAGTCACATAGAAACTACCTACTTGGGAAAAATTTACACATCATATTTGTCCCTACAGAGAGTTGTCCCTACATATTTGGAGCCCAAAAATTTGAGATCCATATATCTACTGCAATCAGACTATGATGCAACCCAGTTAATTTACATATCAATGCTCATATTGTGAGGATGGGCACTTTCCATCAAGCTTCTGAGGTGTAGATCAATAGAGATGGAATCATTACCTTCTTCACAAATTGGCTTGTTGGGGGCAGTTTCACAGGCATCAATAAGGCGACTAACAAATTTTCAAGAAATGTGTTTGGATGATCAAAAGAAAGGTTGGAAAAATTAGTAGACACACTCTAGACATCCATTAAAAGCATACTCTCTATTTGTCAAATACTAATGGTGCTAATTTTAGACTAGAGTATTAGCCCAACAAGGATCCCCTCCTTTCCAAAACATCAAAACATTCATTGATTTTTTCCTTAGGTGTAACATTCAAGATAGGGATAAGATGGTAGAATTTTATATGGATAATTTAATACTACTTGCTATGAATGTGTGGGGCCCCAAATCTCAGCTAGGTGATGTGAAATTTATTTATGTAGCCTCCTGGATGATAGTCACTAACTATTAGAGGGAAAATATAGTCGAGATCGTTGTAAAATGCAGAGGGAAAAGACCTGGCAATAACCTCTCTAAATATAGAGTCCTCTATCGAACATTGAGATAGAGAACAAATTTACAACTTCCACAATGAATCTGTGTTGGTAAGTGGACTATAAGTCCATTTATGTATCATAACGTATAGGAGAAACTGCATCCTTGACTATGAATCAACTGCTAAAACTATGAAGAGAATATTCTAGGCCTGAACATGGGCAAAGCAGGCAGAGAAATATTGGAGGACTTAAGAGACAATGATGTTGAGACTTGAGAAGAGAAAAAAAACTTGAAAGATAATGTCCAAATGTTCAACTGGAGGATGGAAAAGATGGAGAAGCACTTTCAGACCTTTACCAAACTATTTCCATTACTAAAGAAGAAGTTTTTATGAATGTCAAGATTCTCTGATTGCAGTCATTGTCGATTGGGATATGCACAGAGCGAAGCTTGTATGCCTTGGTGAGGTGCTCATATAGCTGGATAGTTGGCAAGAAAGTGGGTTCACTCAAATGATGGTACAACTGCAACAAGATTTAGTGGAGAAGGAGGTGGCCTTGGAAAGGCTCCAAGAAGTTGTCCAAGACTACAAGGAAACAATACCACCTTCCTTGCCATTGCTAAAGCTAACACCATGACTAAAACCACCTTTTTAAGCTCACTTTCCATATACATTTCTCTAGTGAAGATTGGTGACTTTTTTTTTTTTGTAAATCTGTCTACTTCTATATTAGTACAAAAATATGTTACAGAGAGGCAGGGGCCTCAAAAAGCTAGCCCAGAGAAGCGGCATTCATATCATAAGACCACAGCTGTTCACTATCTGAGAAAAACCTTGATGACCAGGACCTTGTCCTACTTCCTAAACAGCTGATTCTGAAAAACAAAATGATGATTGGAGTACAAGACTCACTACAACTTGTAAGACCGAGACAGACAATGTCCTTGACAAAAATTACAAGCATACAGGATGATGCTCTGAAACATTGACTTGAGCATGATAGCATGGATAACAGTGCTTGGGAAGCAGCTATTCGACGAAGGAGATTTACACTATAGTGCCTGCAAAAACTGTGAAGAAGAAGGGAGAAGAACCCCTTCTGAGTACCTGATTGCAAAAACTGTTGGGCGAGAGCCATTTAAGCATCGTTGGAGGGCGAGGGCGCTTCTTCCACCACGGGGCAAGCATACGGATTGAATTCAGCTTCTGCAGGGGACGAAGGAGCTTGGCCCGAGAGGATGCTGCCAGAAGGAGCGCATGGCCTGGCATGAGGGAGCTCGGGCTGAGAGGCCGTGATTCCCTGAAAACTTTGCTGACTTACCCCCGGGGGGCAAAACAGTATACCATCTTCAGATTCCTGAACAGTGCCGGAGGGAGCCGTAAGCGGAGCTTGGGCGGTCGGGTTGATCCTGAATTTGATGGAAACCGAAGCAATGAAATCGTGGTTGTTGAAGGAATAAGGATAATTGAAGCGTGCTGAGTGGAAGTGCTCATTGGAGGTGAGGCAAACATGTGCAGCAGAGGTAGAAGGGCGTCTGCCATGACCACGCCCTCGACTGCTTATGGGAGCAGCAGTTCGACCAGCATCGGTGTCAGAAGAATCCGACGAGGAGGCAGAGGAGGGGAACGCAGGTGGCATAATAACCTGCCCATGAGAAGAACCCCTCCTGCTCAAGATTCTTGGCCTCAGACGAGGCATAGTGAGATTGACAGGAAAGTCAGGCCGAGTAAACAAATTAGGAATGGAGAGCAAGCTCAGAGACGGAATTAAACCAACAGAGGGGCACCTGCAATTACAAAACTGACCAGAAGAAACATGAAAACCTTCCGAGAGCTCAATGCAGCAGCTTAAACGACATCTTTTGCCATTGCTGGTGCGCGAACAGGGTTCGGAATCAACCTGAGAACAACAGGAACTCAACGGAGAGACAAACAGCACTGAAGGATTAGGCGCCATTGCAGAAGGAATGTCGAGATAACGAGGCGGAAGGAGATGCATTAATGCAGCATTTACTGTGTAGGCTGGCTCATATGCAGTGAGCTCGGAGCACAAAGGGGTGGCGGTGGTGGTAGACCACGTGCCCACCCGCCCCCTTGTCAGCGAATTAAAACTCGTCTCGTACACCCGCATCCGGGAGTGAAGATTGGTGACTTTGAAAAAGCATACCAAAGGCATTAGTTCCAAAATCCTAAAGCAAATGGGCTACGATGAACAAGTATTAGGAAATTCAAGGAATTATAAACTCCATTATAGCTACATGAAGGCCAAGCATAAAGGACTAGACTTTGATGGAAAAATGGAAAGGCCCATCACCATCAAGACCATTCTGTAAAACCAAAGACATGTTGGTGTTGGCCTATTCATCAGGAGAAGTAGAAACAACAAATGAAGGTAGTAATCCACTATCATCTTAGCGTTCTTGTCCAAGAATCTTACCATATCAAGAATGGAATGTCTTTGTACTACTGCTTAGCATGGTTACACACTCAAGTGATGGAAATATCTCATTTAAAGAACAACTATATATGATAATCACACAAACTATACCAATTAGTCTTATGCTACCATTACAATGTAAAAGACTCCATGACTCAACTATATTTTGCAAAATTTTAAAGGAAAAGTGCACAACTAATTTCAATTGGTTAACACAAACATCAAAGATGGATAAGTCCACTAGTTTGGTGGTCAATGGGAAATAAGTTAGTGATGGTAATAGTGTTGAGCCACTAGATCTGAAGTTTAGCCCTTGTCTCTAGTGACTATGTTAAGCCCTATTCAAAGGTTCAAGGTTAAGCTGGATCTACTTCAGAAGTTAAAATTTTTAATAAGAGTTCCTACAGATTATATCTCTAAGAGGTCTTCAAATATCTAAAGAAATAGGCTCCAACCAGTTGATTTGAGAAGAAGGAAATTTTGAAGCTAATAGCTTCAAAAATTGTAGCGGCATCTAAATTCATATTCAAAATAAGCTATAGTTAGTCAGCTTGAGAATCTCTCTTGAATCATTATACACTTGAAGAATTCTTTGGAACCTCGCTCCTTCATAATATCAAGAAGAAGAGATGAGGATTATTTTTTTGGGGTGTAATTCCTCTCATTCAAGAAGAATCTAGGGTATCCACCAATGATTTATGTCCATTAAAAAATACACCGTGTTTAATGTTAAATTTAGACTAATACTTGACATCATGCCCAAGCATGATTACACCATGCCAACACCTTGACATCATGCCCAAGTGGGATAGCCTATGACCTAACAGAATAGACTTATACTGGGATAGTTTATGACCTAACCGAATAGACTTGCAGAAAATGGTGTGGGGGAGAAATTGTGGCTGCAAATACTATAGGTCCACTCCTAGGTTAATATAGCAGGTATACAATTACCAGAACAGGGGCGCTCATTCTACTACAAAAGGGGTCATTGGGCTAGGGAACCCACATATATAAAATTTATGTTGTTGGCCAAGAGGAATGCGAGGGAATTGGAACTGGTTGGAGTTCCTTTGAACCTAACTACAACCCAAGGGAATACGATAAGATGGATATGATACAACGGTGGTTATATAACCATAACTAGAATAGGTAAGTATAAAATAGTATATAAAAAAAAATTCAATGTTTAAAAGCCTTTTCAAACTTGCAATCAAATCGATGAAAAAACACAGACAAAAAACCAGATAATAATCATGAACAAGCTTCATATTGAATTATGAACTGTAAAGGAACTTACAAAATGTGACACTATGTACCTGGTCAAGTGCATAAGAAAAAATATCCTGGACAGGACCCTGGTTGACAAGTTGTATTGCTCATGATGCAAGAGGATTTGTACCTATGCTACCAAGTCATTCAAAATCCATAATTATCTATACAATAAATACAAGTAATTGATGTAGTATTTTTTACTCTAAGATGCATTCTTATGATAATTTTAGAACATATGTTGAGAATTTCAAAACATACCTAAATAAGCTCCTCTTCATTTCAAGAACAATTTATTGGAGTCGCCTAAACTTGGAACAAGCCTCCCACAATATGAAAGAGTAGCAACTAAGTCAACAGTGACTTTTTTGTTGCTACGTTGGATTGAGGGATGTTTTCTCCAAGATTAAATCACTACAATAAATTATTCTCTACTAAACTAGGCCACCCACGTGAAGCTGGAAGCTCTTATGGCCCCTCGCCCCCCTTACATCACTCTCAATTCCCCAATACCCAATATTTATTTCATTTTTTACTTTCATGAGAAAAAAAAAAAATATTCAATAACTAATTAAAAATAAATGCAAAAAAAATTATGCAAGAAAACATTGAAAGTGCTTGACATAGAAATAGTATTATAAATGAGGTTTTAATATAACGCAAAAAATTGTTCCAAGTATGGTAATATTTGTCTTATAATAATACAATATTTTCCATTATGAAATTTTCTTTTTCTTCTTCCTACTTCTAAAGCTCCTAAGTACATCATCAACATTATCGTGCTCTACTCATGTTTCATGCCTTTCCCATGAAGCTGACCTAATTGCGTAGTCACGATGTCTGGTGTCATGCAGTGACAAGGAATTGCTTTAAAAAATAGATAATATTAAATTTTAATTGTTAGTTTTTAAATATCATTGAACTAGTTCGGTAATATTAGTAAAAAAAAATTGCAATGAGATTATTTACCTAGTGCCCCAGTTGTCACCATTGGAACTATTTCACTATGTTCCTCTCTGGTGGTAGGATGCTCAAGTACAAAAATCTCTATCATTTAAACAAAAAACGTTATAAGGACACAACCATCAAGGTATAATTATAAAAAATTATAAGTGGAAATTAGTTACCGTGATGGCCCTCACTAATAGTAGCATTGTCGGCCTAGTCTCCACTGCAATGATCAGGCTACACGTGAGGACCATTTACTTCTGGAAATATTTCTCTCAACACACTGCTCGACAAATGGGTTATTTGGCTCGTTTAAATTCTTACTCCCCCGATTTAAAAAAAAACTTTAGAAATTAAATTTATGAAAGAAAACAAATATATTGAAAGTTTAATGTTTTACCTGATCAGGCTTTCGAGATCTTGGGACCTATCCCAAGCTTCTACGATGTTCAACTACTGCTTGATAGCCGAAACGAAAAGTCACCTCTCTGTCTTCCTCTGTGGTTTCCGTTCCAAAATCATCACCCTACATTACATATGATTGTTTATTTTTAATGTTATTTGATGGGATTACAAAAGTGTTGGAAGGTGATATAATTAATTATAAGATGTTTATTTAGTTACAATTATTGCGGCTAATTTCAAGTAGCCTCCCTGGCCTAGCTTGTGATGGCCTTTTTTTTCAATCCTAGCTTTGGTTTCCTTCGAGGTGTCAGGAAACCTATCATGAAAAGCTTGAAGTCAAATATGACGTAGCACACTTTTATTTTAGTCATAGAGAAAATTAAAGTTATTGAATTAAAGTTGTAATTTACCTTGTGGGTCCAGTTAGCAATTTTTCATCTTTCTTGGCCCTTTTTCTCTTTCTCGTCATCGATGAGTGCTCTCCACTCCCTCTCAGGAATTGTAAAAGGACACTTGTGTCTATCATTAATTTTCAATTGTGTCCTATGTTATCACCCTGTAATTAGCAAGATTGGCAAAAGTCCAACTACAGGGGCAACATCAAACCACTTTGGGATTCAAGGATCTAGCCCTCCTGAATCCAGAGAGGGATCTCTCTAAGAATAAGTTCAAAGATGTGATCTTCAAAGGCTGAAATTGTGATATTAGGCTAGTTATGAAGAGCATGGGTTTGATTTGTTTGTTTTTGGTTGGGCAAAGACATGATGAAGATGAAAGGCAGTTCTAAATAAAGGGTGAAAATGTCTGCAATGAAGGAATGATTCAGTTGACAGAAAAGGGCAAAGACAACTTTAACCCATTGGGCTATGGAGTCATAGGAGGATTTAATTGGACAGCAAGATTCAAGAAGGATCCATGGGGCAAGTTACTTATATCAAAGGATCTTTTAAAGTGATTTTATGGAATGAAACAGATAGGAAGTGAAAGACCAAACAAAATGAAGAACAAAGCACAGTCTAAGATCAAGTAAGTACTTTTAAACTAGCTTGCTTTCAACATGTACTTAAGGGGAAACATAAAAGTATTTCTGTTGATCAGGTAAGTGCTTTTAAACTAGCCTGCATTGAAGTACTTTCAATCAGAAACATTTAAAAAACAATTCAAACAGCTTAAGATCAGGTAAGTGCTTCTAAACTAGCCTGCTTTCAGCATGTTCAATAAGGAAACACAGATGATAATCCCAAAGAGCAATCTAGATCAGGAAAGTACTTTTAAACTAACCGGCATTAATAAACTCTAGGGAAAACACAGAAAACATTTGTTTAAAGAGAAATCTAGATCAGGGAAGTACTTTTAAACTAACCTGCATTAATATACTCTTCAAAGGGAACATTCAAATGAAGAAAACATAGAAGTAAAGCTTTCAGTAAGAGTAGGGTACCGTGGAGGGTATATCCTAACTCTATGTTTGCTGCTCTTTATCAGAGAAAGTGAACAGAGTGAAAACATTAAAAGAAATAACAATTGACAGTGAGGAGCACATCACCATTGACAAAAATCATGAATCCCATAAATCAGCAGCTTGTATTGATGTTCAAACCAGTTACAATCTGCAAGCCCGGTGGGTCTCTACAGCTTTGAAATTCTCATATCAGCTTGTGTATCTTTCAGTTACAAGACAGGGCATCAGTAGCTTCAGAATAACCATTAAATGCATTCAGATGTCTAGAGACCAACCTTTCTCTCATCTTCTACAAAAATATTTATAGAAGAATGAGGAGGTGGTATTTGATTCCCTAGGTGAACTAATACAGACTAGTGACTTCTCGACCCTTGAGGGGTTCGATGAAGAAAGTTACAGGTGTTTATCTGCATTAATTGACTCACACTTAGAATTAAGCTCAGTGGGAGCTTTCGCCGTCCTTTGAAGCTCGGTGTCACACTGGAGTAACTCTATTTCTGCTTCTCGAGGTCTAATGATCGAAAGATCAACTTTTGAACTGTTCTTTAATCTTCTCGAATGGTTCTGCCAACAATTAGAGATAAGATAGCTCAATTAGTATTAATTGTTCGGTGGTCTTTGATCTCAACGAGACTGCAGGTGTCTTTTGGAGCTGTAGAGGGTTCAATTAGCCTCTTCTTATGGTGGTGGAGGGTCTCTCAGCTCGACAGATGTCTTCGTCGTTCCCCAAAACACCTTTAATTAACTTGAAATCTGTGTTTTGGGTCTTCAATCTCCGGTTCTGATAACTTTTGTCTTCGACGCTAATACTCTTTGACGATGCCCATTTCAACTGTGTTTCTTAGTGCGCAGGGCTGTGCGGGGTCGAATGGCATCAATGACTCATGAATTCATTGATGAAGTGTAAATATAACCCCGGAAATGTTTTGCTTGAATGGCTCAGAAGACGGAGGATCGTCACCCTCTACTTCTAAGATTTCTTCGTAAATGGAAAGAGAAACCATTTAAACCTGCAAAACACGAAAAATTGTTATAAAATCCTGCGTATTTGGTTGACTGCTTTGGAAGGCATGTGGAAGGAGCATGGCCGTTGGATGGCATCATCCAACGGTCGGGATCAATGGAGAAATGTTACACGGAAGGCGGAAAGATTAGATCTGAGCCGTCGATCGCGCAAAATTGACGGTTGGGAGAGGGTGATGAAAAGTCAAAAAGCGCTTTTTATATGAATGGCGGGGGTATCGAATGGTGGGGCCGGCGGGATTGATCGCAAAATCGAAAAAATGGAAAACGCGATGGCGGATTATGCGACGGAGAGAAAATGCGGTATTGCGATTATGCGATGGGCGGAAACTGTGACGGGACTGATCGCAAATCGCAAAAATGGAAAACGCGATGGGCATTTTTAAATGAAAACTGAAATCTACGATTTGCGCTTTGCGCTAAGCGTCAAAGGGTTTAAAACTTGGTTCCAGGGTGCAAGCGTATGGAAGAAAAGGGGCTAAGGGCGCAGCGGAAGGGGCTTAAGTCCCATACTTATGAAAAAAGTGTTTTTTTTTAGTGTTTTTCAAAGGAAATGGAGGATTTTAGGGGTTTCGATAAGGCAAAGAAGGAGTCTTTGAACCTTAGGAAATGGATTTTCATGAATGGAAAGAAGGGAACTCATGAAGAATAGAGGGATTTTATGGAGAAGAAAGGAAGCAAATGAAGGTTAGTTTTGAACTGGGGGGAAGGAAAAAAAGGCCTTTGCAGCAGTCTTTCTCATGGAATTTTTAGCAGAATTCTGAGTTATGAAAGAGATCAGCAATGAAGGCTTTTAGACAAGGGCATAAGATCATCTGCAGGCTTCAAGAGATAACTTTTTGCAATGGAAAATGTTTCTTGAAGGCTGAAAAAATGTTTTGGCCACCTTTTGATAGACCAAAATTTATAGGTGGCCAACAGTGGCTCCACTTTGGGATGGTGCCTTCTTGAAGGCATCAAGAACTTCAGATCTGCATTCTCTGGGAGGCCGACCAATGCCTCATCCATTGGGCTTCTATCTTTGCTGAGATGATATTATTCTGGCTGAAATACGTTAGCAACATTGAAAAAACAATGAATCTTCATCAACACAAGCTTTCTACGTACCCAATCCTACTGATCTAACATTTTTTCTTCATTAGAGTGCACTTGGATTGGCAAACTCTTTACAACATTTTATTCTTTTGAAAGCAAGAAATCTAATCTAATTCTACTCCTTATTTCTCCATGGACTCAGATTAAACAGTTGAGTCCATATAATTCTCTACCTAATCTACTATCTGTTGGGATTAAACTGTCCAACAGATTTTCATTCTCTATATTCTAAAACAAAAATTTAAAAATAGTCAAGTCAAGATTAAAATGTTCGACTTGCTGTGATATATGGCATAGAAAACAAGTTGCACATAGACATTATTTTGCAGAAATTTAAACAAAAACCGAAGACTTGAAATTCGAAATTTCAAAGTAGTTCCTCCATCTTCTTACAGCTCTAATTTGAATTATTTTTGAGCTGTTCTTTCCTTTTCAACTGGTTCAGATTTTGAGCTGATTAGAACCAGATTTGCATCCTCTTTGACTCATAATTTGAAACAGATTTGAGTCATTATTCTTGGAAGCTTAGGTTCAGGTTTTGAGCTTGTTTGAACCTTTAATTTCTATCCTAATCTATCTACTGATAAGCCAAGATTAAACAGTTTGGCAAATCAAATTCACTATCCTATCAGCAGAAAAATTTAAAGCTAATTAGTCAAGATTAAACAATTTGACTAACTAGGAGTGTGTTTTAAGGAGTGGCATTTGAGCTTGCACACTTTCAGATTTATTTCTCTTTTTTGGCATGGGGCTGTGCCTTTCTTGTTTTCATTTCTGCCCTCTTTTCTATATTTTATTGTTTTTGTATTTTTTCTTTATGAAACTGAACAAAGCAATGATAATTACAATGGAAATGAAAACTTCAAAATTGAACTCAGCAGTAGTAATGCTTAAGGACCCTGCCATTGACAGGACCCCCAAACAGATCTGTTCCATCTAACTTTTGCAGAAAAAAGGCATTTGGACCAATGGTGGAATGAATGATATAAGTAGCTTCTTGATGATGGTCACCAAACC